>OX459045.1:15460648-15963604 GCA_949775005.1 Orthosia gothica
TTGTTGGTCAAGTAAAAAACAAAAATGTTTTCTAGATGTATGGATGCGAGTCAAATAAGTCCAGCTGCTTTGGCAAGCGTACAGAAGCTGTTAGAATCCCGCGGCGGATCGTTCGAGCCGGCAACAGCGAAGCGAGCCAGTGCTGCGTGCGCGCCGCTGGCTGCGTGGGTTAGGGCCAACCTGCACTATGCCAGCGCTTTGCAGCGCGTGCAGCCGCTGCAGGCGCATCAGGCGAAACTGCACAAGTTAGTACTTACATATTTTACTTTAATTTTTAACCCCCGAAAGATAAAGAGTGGTGTTATAAATTTGACGTATGTTGCATCTGTGTATTTGTGTGTCTGTCTGTGGCACTGGCATCATATAGCTCTCCTAAACGAATGAACCGATTTTGATTTAGTTTTTTTTTGAAAGGTGACTTTATCGAGAGTGTTCTTAGCTATGTTTAATGAAAATCGGTTCAGCCGTTCAAATATTATAGGCGTTTTACTGTTTGAATTTTGGGGTATTTTCGCAAGATATCGTGTCATAATTACGTGTTCGATTAATTGTCGTTCGAAGCGCGTCTACTGCTATATAAACTTTCTAGTTTAAAAAGCATAAAATAAACTATATAAATAATATAATATATTTAAAACTAGTTAAATTGTTCACTTTGGTACTTAATTATGGAGTTTACAATATTATTTTAATGAAACCTTTAATATTTTTTGAGTCGGTAACGACAGATTGCAAAAATTGGTAGTAGGTAATAACTAGCACATGAAACGGCATTCCATTAAGTGATAACTTAATGATAGAAAATTCCCTAACCAGGAACTTCGAAATTTCTCATTATATAACACATTCTTCTTTTTTCAAACTTTGATTAAAACAGCGTTTTTAATTCACTATCCTTCTTCAAAATTACACGATACACATTATTGTTCTATTTCAAAGTTTAAATTTCGTCCTCTGGCTACCCATCTCCCATCAGGAATCTAAACGACGCGGAGCAGCAGATGGCAGCACTGTCGAGTGGCCTGGCCACAGTAGAAGAACGCGTCGCAGCGTTACAAGAACAGCTCGGACAACACACGCGCGACGCCGCTGCATTAGAACTGCGACTGACGCAGGCCAATGAAACTATAACCGCGGCCACTAACTTGATAGACCAGCTCGCGCATGAGTTTACTGCCTGGGAAAATGATGTAAGACTTGTACTTTAACTTATAGTTCACGATAATTTCATCGCCACCAACGCAAGTATCGACTTTAGCGTAGTGTATTTTAAGTTGATTTAAAGTGACCATTTTTATGATAAGGTAAAACCTTAAAAAAGTAAGGGCTGCAATAAAATTTTAACTTTATTTTGTATGACTTAGAAATTATAGTTCCAAAATTTGATAATAATGTAAAATATTGAATTCAAATATAGCAATTTTAAGAGATTAATTATTTTAAAAATAGTGGTTTATGATACTGACACATAGTAAAGGTTAATCTAGAATGTAGTTCTAGTTCAAGTAGATTTATATGAGGAAGCGACTGCCGGTTGGCAGTTCACTGGCAGGTTATATAATTGCAAAAACATTCTAAATCTATGGTATCATTAATGAGTTTAATAATAGAATAAGAATAAATTTATTTGATAGGATTTCTTGTGTCGTGAGATCCAGGCTCCTTCGTTTCGTTAACAATTTTTAGAAAAGGCACAATTTTAAATCTTAAAAATAGGTAAAGAAGTGGGGTGCGCCAAAGTTCACCTAAATTTTGAACGCCGATAATTGGGAATCCGAAAATGTTCTTCCTAACATATTTCATCCTAACAATCACAATTCCTAACTACTCTGTCTCTAATGTGCATTATTCCGAAGCATTCAACTTCATAATGTCAGTAGCAATAAACATTTATTATACTTTTATTTGTTTTCCTATAATTTCTCAACATAACCATCTTTTACACTATTATTCAAAGTCATATCTTTTTTGTTTAGATTTCTTTTTATTCATAATAATCAGTATTATAAACATTAATTTTGCGTAACTTTATTTTCACTTAACATGGCTTTAATTTTCACATAACTCTAATTTTATTTATAGCGGTGTGTACCTGCAAAGATATCCATAGGTTAGGTTAGGTTAGAACTGTGACCAACCGCGCGCGAGCCGAGCGAGCGAAGCGAGCGGTGCCGCGGCAGCGGCCGGCGAGCGCTACCTCGAAATTGGCCGCGAAATTTGAAATTTAATTGTTTTTTTCATAGTGCCCCCAAGACGACACTCTGACCTAAATTTCATTCATTTAAGACAAAAATCAGTGAAACGACCTTTAATCACTCTAAACAGTTGGTTTTTTAGACATATTTACCCACATATATTTTTTATTACACTTAGTAAATGTTTCTTTCTAAATATGAGTGAAAATATTATGGTAATTATGTTTAGGGATAAAAGCGTTATGATAAAAAACAGTATGAGTTTAAATATATTTACATTAATGATATTATTAATTACAATTTTCGGAAACATGAGTGTTATGAACATCGCCGGTAGCACTACAAATAGTATGAATGAAAACTTTAGGATGTAAAATTTTAGGAAGAGTGATCATTCGGATTACAAATCGAATCGTTAGGAAGAACAATTTCGGGTAAAGAACTTTAGGTGAGCCAATATGGACCCAAAGAAGTGTGTATGCATGGTGCTGTGATTTGTGTCAGTTGTGTTGGTGTTATAAGAGTGTCTGTATGCTGTAAGAATGTTAGTGTGTTCACAGTTTGAAATGATAATGTTGTTTTCAGCTGGCAAACATATCAACAGAAATATCGCAACTCAATCAGAGATCACTGCTATCAGCCGCATACGTCGTTTATTTGCCAGATGTTACCGAACCGCAAGCCAGGTAATATTATTATTGTTGTAGTGATGGAGTTTTTGTTGATGCTAATAAACTAGGCCAGTAGTAATATAAAGCATATTAATTAGGTATAAACGAAACTTTAACAAATTCACATTGTCACATCATGCAAGGCCATGACAGTAAGACTAAAATAGTAAACATGAATAGTCAATAGGTGGCGCTGTATGTAGCATTACTAAATTAAGAGTATAATATTTACCACAGATTACAACAATTATTTTAAACTATACTAGTACCACAACAAAAACAGGACATAAAATAATAGAATTTTATTTCATTTACAGAACCTATGTAACAAAATGGAGTGCTCTTATTGGATTTGAAGATTCTTCATTTTCTATAATAAACTTCTTATCGCCCACTGAAAAACAGTTGAAATGGGAAGCCGACGGTCTGCCTTCTGATACATCGGCCATTAAAAACGGCGTTTTGGTCGATCAAGTAAGTGTTTTTAGACTCCAGACCGCAGTCCCAAGGCCCAGTACCGTCTATAGAACCTTTACTGGATACAAGAAATGACAATACCTTGTAATTTCAACAAGATTTACTTATAAATTGAATTAAGCCAATCTTAGCATTTTAAATCTTATGTTAAATAGCATTAAGACATAAATGGTGCGCCCGTGATTTGTTACGATAGGTACTAAGGGCGATATTATGTTTCCAGTTCTTGGAAAGTCAAAAGTGTGGGTTTATTCCATTGATCGTGGACCCTGACGGCGAAGGTCTGACGTGGCTAAAGAACACGCTCGCAGATTCACAGTGCGACTTTGTGTCGCAGCGCAGTGAGAAGTTGATGACAACCGTACAATATGCTGTCAGGTAAGCTGTAGACTTGTTGCATATGCTACTATTATCGCATGTGTCATGTGTGTGAAGTGTAAAATGTTATTTTAAATTTAATTTCAGTTTCAGTTATAATGATAGTTTTATGAAATACACTGCCAACCTAGCTCCGCCCAAAAGCACACAAGCTGCTTGGGTGGTTTCACTGGTTTTGCAGAGTGACCTCACTGTTTCCAGGTTTTCTGCACGTTAAGAAGCCCATCCAGGATGACGTGGGTGGCTGATTACTGTAGCGACTTTTGTTGTGTTTTTTGCTTGGATAGAAAGAACTATATTTGAAAATTATCAAATTTTGGAACAACAAATTCTATGTCATATACGATAAAGTTATTTTTTTTTTGGATTATAGGCGGTTTAAATTATGTTGTTCTTCTAGACTGGGCCGCACCCTGGTCATAAGCGACGTGGACTGCGTACATTCGTCATGGTGGGCCGGTGCGCGCGGCCTGGGCGGGCCCGTGCGCGTGCTGCTGCAGTGCCGCGCCGCGCCCGCGCTGCCGCCGCACGTCGCCGCACGACTCTCGCCTGTCAACTTCACGCCTACCTTACATGCACTTACCGGTAAGCAATATGGTAACATAAGGTTGTACTAGTCGACCGATGGCGCGAACTATTTTGTGCGCGGGGTTAAATGCATGCTAATAGATGTTGTGATGAGTAGTAAGAGGAGCTAGTTCTCGTACGAATTAGCACTTTTGTAAATTTTTGCGGAATGGATGATGATTTAGAACGAAAACGAACGCGCGAAAGTTTTATAAATATGTATTGTATTTAGTATGGATATCAAGAAAAAAACCATGAAATGTATTTTTCAAAATAAAAATATTTGCATTGTTGAACTACTAATCTATCACTGTATTAATTGTGACTGTTTTGCAATTTTCCTTCTTATTGTATTTATTTGCGCTCAAAGATGCGTTAAAATTAGTGTTGAAGGAACTTTCGACGCTCGTATCTTTCAAATATATATATATTTTACTTTTTGCATCCATACAGGGCTAAATAATGATGAGACAAACTGATATCATTTTTTGTATTTTGAACGTACACCACACAGATTACCTCCCAATAGATTCCGCATAGAAGACAACTTACGCGCACCACACATCAGTTTATTTAGGCTGATATAACTCAGTGCACGGTATGATCTCTTTAGTGTCGACCAGACATTAGACCTGTGGGGACGCTAGCCATTTCTAGTTTTAATTATGTTTAAAAAATAGTTACCAACGGTTTGCCTTAAAAAAAAAACGAATTGTGCAGTAATATGGTGTGGAAAATCAACCAGCCCTTCAAGATCAAAAAAAGATGGGATAACATTCCACCGGTAGGCAAAGTAATCAATATTTACCAATCTAAAAAGGGTCAAGTTATAATGGTTAACAAATCAACATTGCACACTTTACAGTAGCGCTCGTTGATGTCTTTTGTGAAAGTCCCTTTCACTCATGCGGCATTAATATATTGCTATCTTTTTCCCACCGAAGTAAAAATGTTGAGACAAATACGTTTTTTGCATATCGAAAAGTATCGATGATCAATATTTAATTAGGTATATAGGAGAATAAAATAATCTTGTTAAAATTGATTATTTAAAAATAAACAATTTAGTTTATTTTTAGTTCGAACTAATAGTGTTCTAGTCATAACAAGAGCTCAGTGTGACCCTGTTTACAGAGGATTACAATTAAATTAAATCATTTTTGGCCTAAATGAAAATCTTTTCTCGATCGATGTTTTTCTTCATTATTATTAAGTAATTATAAAATCGCCGCCTACGAAATTTTACATAAAATACCATTCTGTTTGAAAAATATCGATATTTTTATCGACATTTAATGCGTATGTCCCATCACTACGACAGATACCGTGATCTTGAACAGCCAATCACGGCGCACTTGTCACTCCCCGCGCAACCCGTGCCTTCCGCCAAATTTGGTGAACTCGGAATCAAACAAAACAGTAGGCAAGCGGTATCTATTGGGAGGTAATCTGTGGTACACCATAAAACAGTGAAGTAATCGCCAGACTACGTTTGTATGGAAGAATGATCGACTAGGGCATCCTTAATGGCTTAAATTATACAGTTTCATTATGACATCCTGATTATTTTGTCGAGACATTGGCGAGCCTTCCGCCTGCGCACGCGTTGCCGTTAGCCTGGAAAACTAACAAACTCCACCGTCAGATACAGGCGCGTGTCAGCCGCAGAAATGACAAACTCCTTAGGTGAAAGTTCTGGGATGCTGCCGATCTTATTAGTTTGTGCGTCGTCTCTCCGCAGACCATGGCCTATCGCGGCCATGGGCTATCATCTTTTGTCGTATGTCCTGTAGCCTATTCTTTTTAGCACCTTATAATTTTGTTAGCGGACGGTTAATGTGTTGTGGGTAAACGCGTGGGTCAGTAAGTCGGTGGTGTTAAAATAATAATGATTCACTACTGGTGTCAAAAACCAAGTGCAACAATATCTCATTAGAACAGTTATTATCATTTAAAAACAGTGTTACTTAAAAGGTCCCTTTTGCTAATGTAGCTATTTTGTTTTAGACCAACTAGTTTACTACGCCTTGCAACAACAAAATCCCGAGGTGGATGAAAAGTCCAGAGAAATCAAACTAAAAAAAGCTACTCTACAGAAACAACAACATGAGTTGCAGGTTTGCGTATTACCACTAACAATTGCTTGTCGGGTTTTCTGACCATCTCCCTAATTAGCTAATTTATAACTGATGCCCAACAGGAAAACCTCCTCCGAGAACTATCAAACAAAGGCGACATACTAAAAGACGCGGGTGTACTCGCCTCTCTTAGCAAGACAAGAGCTACTAACGACACCATAGTGGAAGCTTTATCGGCGGCCCGAGAAGTGGAACAAGCGAGCCAGGCCGCTTGTCAGATGTACGAGAGTGCGGCCCAGCGCGCGGCCATGTTGGCCCTGGCCACGAACGGGCTGGCCACACGATGGCCACTCATCGCGCTACCCGTTGATGCGGTACTCGATGTGTTTGTTGACGCCGTCAGAAGACAGCCGGTTAGTAAAAAAAGAGTCGGTTATGACGTTTGTAAAGGAGATGATAGGATAGCTAGACAAGTTGTGAGCTTGTTCATATTCATAATTATTGTGTGTGACCTTATTATCTTTTATACAGAATGAGTTTTCCATGTGGGCGTGGATGGCTAAATCCGAAACTATGAGGAGTAGCGAAAAATGCTAGAGACTCGGCACCGATTTTGATCAAAAATTAAAAATGCTACTACTAACTTATTCCTTGCCAGGAATTGAACTCGTTGATTTTGAAAAAGACACATGCCATTCGAAATTCTGGGATGTCATTACATACGGCAAACTTAAGGAAAAAACACTTTTTTACCGAAATATATAAAATAACAGGGTATTTTAGGGTAGGATAAATCGCTACTAGATATAAGTGTTATTTACAAGTGAGGTCTCATATCTGTTAAATTATGATTTAATGTATTTTCCAGGATCAGAGAAACATAAATAACGCAGAAGTTGTCAAGTGCGTCACCAGAAAAATTGTGGAGAGAGTACTATTGAGTCTGCACAAGAAAGATAAATACGTAGTCGTTTTATATTTACTAAAGCAAGTTTATGAAGATTTAATACCCAATGAGGTAAGGTCCGACTCCATACAGAGTAATAAGTCTTTGAAATTTGTAGTTCAACATTTTTTGTTTTCTCGTTTTCAGCTCTGGCAGATATTCATAGGGAATTATGACCTAGAAGACGCGGGCAATGTTGATGAAATAAAACGCAAACATCCCTGGATACCAAAGAACTGCATCAAGATAATTGCGAAACTCAAGGTCGGTTACAAGAAATCTAAGTATTTAACAAACTGATTCATTAATAACGAAATCGCAGTTGAAAAGGTACTTTAACCGGGATTTATATGACACTAGTGGTTCTTTATAGTTGAGTGTGTTGGAATCATAATGGAACTCCATATAAAAGTATCGATATTTACCAAGATAGCAAGCTTGGAATGTCAAGATGGTTGTCGGTTATTTACTGTGTATCAGAGTTCCTATGTATGTGGTGTATAAGAGAAAGGTTTTATGAAAAAAAGCACAGAAAGTCAAGACTAGGTATTTATTTCTATTAGGCTTGTCAATTCATTCATATTGAGAAGGCTCAGAGAGCTTACCACCTGCTCACTAAACTAGTTCTCGTGGAGAAGACGGGCAAGAAACTCCACGGAAGCTCTTCTATAGTAATTATAGATATATTTTACAATCATATTAAGATCGTTTATCACAATAAAGATCTAATTCTATGAAGTACTTAAGCACATCGGAATCCGGTTATGTTAAATCGCGCTGTACACGCGCGTCGGCCGACGTGTCAATGCCATAATGATTTCGTTAACAGAAAAGAAATGGTTCTATTTTATATGGTGGTTTTGGCATTCATAGTAAGGCCTCAAGTCTTGTAAAAACTAAAATTTAATTAGTCATTAGTCGTCCCTAAATTGATTTCTGGATGTTCTTCTTTCAGCTTGTAAACGAAGACCTTTACAATAGATTGTCACTGCAAAGTGAAGATGTTTGGAAGGAGTTCCTACAAGCTGGAGATATCAATATAATAAGCAGACTTAAACTGAGCGCTTTTGAAACAGTTGTAGCAGTTGCAGTAACGCGACCAGATAGTTCCTACCGAGCTATTGTGGCTTTCGTTGATCAAATACTGGGTACGTTCTGCGTAAAACTATGAGGAATAGTATAAAACACTCAGGTACGTTTGGAACTGGAACGTGTCGATTTTGACGAAAACTAAAACTGCATCATTGGATTTTGAAAAATCTATATCCTAGCCAGGAACGGAGTTTATTTCAAAAAAGAAAAAACACGCTGTATTATTACACCATCCGGTAGTATCGCAAATAAGGATCAAATTCCGGAGTAATATCTTACGAGAAACTTGAGGGAAGACTTAATTTTTAACAATATACTTTTTTTACTAGGAAAATAAAAAAATAACCATCATTTGTTTATGTTGTGTGCTTAGATAAAGTACCTATAGATGGAGCCATGGCGTGGCCGCACATGAAACAACAATAACAATAACACTTTGGCCTTTACAGCCTAGAACACTTCAACCCACCATCGCACTGACACTTAGGGTCGGTTCATATCTGACGGATGATGCGTCGAGCGTAGTTCAGTTAGCACAGTAAACGCACTAACGCATCATCGGTTGAGTGTGAACGGTCGAGTGTTTTTCTATACATTTGTCAGTTCTGGCGTTACGCGACCGATAATACGCGACGCATATTCCGTTATATATGAACCGACCCTTATTATCTATAAATAACCCAATTCCTTGTCTCAATAAACACGAAATCACAAAATAATCAAATACATCAAACACGACCTAGTTAGTTTGTCAAACCTGCCATGATATTAGCGTTTGACAAACAACAAAAGCCGGCCATGGTGACAAAGACAAAAAATAATCTTTTGTCCTTATTATTTACATGGGGCTGCCAATTAGCGATCTCGCTCTATCAATCAAGCTCATTTTAAGGCTAAATCTATAGGTACTTTATCTAAGGTTATGTGGTAAAGCGTTATGTGGTACAGGTGCGGGCGTGTTGCGCGGCGGCGACCCCGTGCTGCGAGCCAGCGTGTGCGCAGCCCGCACTCGTCGAGTGGCGCGCCCGGTGCTGCTGTTAGCTGCGCACGCGCACGACGCACTCGCCGCCGCGGCTGCCAACAGACAACTCACACATGTAACTTATTCCTATCTATCTACACTAGGTACTGCAACCATACACATGTAGCGGCGTCTTCCACACAGAAACTCGCCCAAAGAAAGTGTTTTTTTATTTTATTTATAGGCTGGCGTTCGATCACTTTCGCACCTGATGGTAAGCGATGATGTAGTCGACCGTGAATATATAGAAAGGCCCAACAACAACCATCATACATAAGCCCATCGGACAGAAACACCTGTCTGGTCAGAGGAGCTCCTGTTTTCAATGAGGATACGGGACTTTTGATCCTGTCCCGCACATCTCTATTACTCTCACTTGTATAATTTCAGGTGGGAATAGAAGGAGGAAGGGCTGTATGGGAGACTGCGCTAGAAGCATGTCGCAGTGGCAACTGGTTAGCCATCGTAGTGGGTGCTTCGCCCTTCACGAACGATCTGCAGGCATTCATCGCAGCGTTCCTTGAGTCACCGGTATATGCTTATAAAATTATTTTACTATAATCACGGCTCAAAATTCACATGAATTTAATATTAAAAGCGAAGTACGAATCTTGGTGAATGACAAGTTATAAAATAATAATAATTTACAGGCTGACCAATTCCATGAAGAGTTCAGGCTATGGATATTATCAGAAGACCGTGAAATTCCGGCACTTATATCGAATGCCTGCGTTAATGTCATACTTGAGGTAAGTCATCTTTAAAATCTGTAAAACTTACACAGTGTCATTGATTTATCGACAAGTACTATAAATCAGTTTTTACGAGTTTAGAATGATCTAGATAAGATACAAAGTCGGTTTATTGCACGTTTGGATCTCAAAGGATTAAAACTAATATTCCATGCTATTCAAATCTTTGTTTTATTCAAACACTTTACATGTATTAATAAAGTGGATTTCAGAATAAAATCCATACTAATATTATATGCGAAAGTAACTCTGTCTGTCTGTCTGTTACCTTTTCACGCTTAACTGTTTAAGCTGAACCGATTTAGATGAAATTTGGTATGTAGCTAGTTTGAGAACCTGGAAAGGACATGGGATAGTTTTCATCCCGGCAATTATCCTTTAGGGGGTAGAAAAGTATAGAAGGTAGAAGTTTTTATAGTGAACTAATAATTTATATATATAATATTATGGCGAGATATAAAAAAAATGGTTATCAAAGTACTACGCAGACGAAGTCGCGGGCAACAGCTAGTAATTAATAAAAATCATAAATACTCTGTGACGGCCAATGGCATAATAGCCAAGAGCCTCGACGAACATCTAAGGAGGCTCCCGTTGGGCAGCTAGATCAAGAGCTTGATCCAGAAAGCGGTACTCCTGGACACGGTGCGTATAGTCAGGAGGTTCCTCTCTCAAGAGCCCTGACCACCGGTAGCTTGGACCCTGTTGCCGATACCGGTGGGCTACTGTTTAAAAACTTGTTTTATTTTTATATTTCGCTTGCTTTTTTCCGTCTTCAGGCGCCGGAAGGTGTTAAAAACAACGTGATGGGCACTCTATACGCGTGGGGCGCCTATACTGCTGACGATAACACCGTGCGTCTACACGCGGCGCTGGCGTTGTTCCACGCGCTAGTGCAGGAGCGACGCGCTTATATACCACAAGGTATGTTCTATTTGTCTGCTGTAACAGCTAATGCTAAGGCCCCATTAGTGCGTTGCGTTTGGTCGTCGTAGCCTCGACGCTGCGTCGTTTAACATATATGTTTCAGGGGCATGCCACATTTTGCGTTGCGTTGTCGCATGTGACGTTTCAACGGATCGACGGACAAGAGACAAAGCAGGGGGCAGGTGATGCGCTGCGCTGTCGGAGCTCCTCCGGTGCGACGACAGATAGTGTTGTGTGGGGGCAAACTAGACACGACATTTTTTATCGCAGCTTTGGAGTACAGCTTCTGTTGTAGTTAGTACTGGCCACTGCTGGCAGGTTATAACAATTTAATCACGATTTCTTTTCCAAATCAAATCGAGTTTAACCAATGCATGCTAAAATTTTGTCACTAAAAAGTGATTTTGACATTTTCAGAATTTTGTTTAAGAACCTTTTACTTTTTGGGAATACTTTAAAAAAAGTCGATGACTTTAAAAGATTCAGTTACTACCGATACTGTCTGTAAATATAGGTACGATATTTATCGATATATTTTTTTCATTTGCCCATCCCTAATCCACACTGAGACGCTGCGCTGCGACGACTTGCGTCGCCCTCGAGCGGCACGTCGTGCGTCGTCGCAACAATACGTTGTCGTCGCATACAATGCATTGATCTGCGTTGATCCGACGACACGACGCACTAATGGTGCCTCAACCTAAGCCGTTACTTTCACAGTGTCAATAATATTCCGTATTCAATTCTTTAATAGTATATTATGCAATTAGTGAATAAAGGGCGGATTTAAAGCGTGAGCTATAGCTATATATATGAATCACAAATGGCGGGATATCCATTTTATACCAACTAGAGAGCTCAAGAACGTGGAAGTTCAAACGAGGTTTCTAGTAGGATAGTTGGCATCAGTGCAGGATGTTGACTTAGGGTGGCGGAGGAGGAATATTTTCATATACCACAACGGCGGCACCCACAAGCCAAGTTAGCAGGTTTACTGCACGCTCACCAACCCACAATAGTCAAGAGTGGTGAGCTTTCTTTCTTTGAGGAGTATATAGCAACTGGACTCCCCAAATGTCAGCCTCACCTGCACGCGGTACACCCTGCTGCTTACCAACGAGGCTCTCGCTACCGACAAATGGCGGGATATCCATTTTATACCAACTAGAGAGCTCAAGAACATGGAAGTTCATACGAGGTTTCTAGTAGGATAGTTGGCATCAGTGCAGGATGTTGACTCAGGTTGGCGGCGGATGAGTATTTCATATACCAACGGTGGCACCCACAAGCCAAGTTAGTAGGCTTACTGCGCGCTCACCAACCCGCAATGGACAAGCGTGGTGAGCTTTCTTGTCTAAACCCCTTTCTTCATGGACAATACAAGAAACGATCCCCAAGTGCTCGGCGGCTCCAGGGGGGAAGCTATCGACAGTATGCCGGAACTCCCTGGAGTCAGGGGTGATAATCTCCGGGCGAGGTTCATAAACTGTCAAACGAATACTGCTGGCTGCAAGGACTCCGATAAACTTAATATATTGACGTATAATGTCCGCACTCTAAGAACTGAAGAGCGGTTAATTGAACTTGAGAATGCTCTAAACTATGTCAACTGGGACATCGTGGGCCTATCAGAGGTAAGAAGAGAAGGTGAGGACACTTTGGAACGGAATCATACCATCTTCTACTTTAACGGTATCAGTGGAGGTCAGTCAGGTGTTGGATTTTTGGTATCCAAGAAATGGAAATTCAATATCTTAGAATTCGTTGCCTACTCTGACAGAATAGCCTTACTGAAGTTTCGAATTATGGACAAGAAAACTCTAACCATCATACAGGTCTATGCTCCAACGTCAGCACATCCAGACGAAGAAGTGGAGGAGTTTTATGACCTTCTGAACAAAGCATACGATGACCATCGAGACTTTAATGCAAAACTGGGCAGTAGACATCACAGTGACAACAACAACATTTTGGGGCCTTACGGTTTGGGAACAAGAAATATACGCGGCGAGCGTCTATTACAATTTCATTTCGGGCAAAGTTTAAGCGTCTGTAATAGCTTCTTTTTCAAAAAACCCCTACGCCGCTGGACCTGGCTGTCTTCCGATGGAGTAACGAAGAACGAAATCGATTTCTGTCTATCCTCCAACAAGCAATTCATAACCAAATTACAAATATTGAACAAAATTCGTTACTCCTCCGACCACCGTCCACTAAGGGTGGTGGCAACCTTTGACCACAAAATTTATAGAACACAAATAATTAGAAGCAGCATTAAAAAACTAGATAAAACTTCATTCATCACTAGTAGTGAAAAATTCAATTTAGAACTTAAAAACAGCTTTGATTCCTTAAAAACGACAGATTTAGTTGACACTGAACAACAGTAGAGTAATATCAAGACCAGTATAAAAAACGCCAGTACTAAGGTTAAACCCTTGAATAAAAAATGCCTCAAACTTAGCCAAACAACTCTTGAAGCAATAGAGGAGAGACAGCGTCTTGTTTTCAACAGCCCAGAGTTCAGACAGGTAGACAGACGGGTCAAACGAAGCATCCGAAAGGACGTGCGGCAGTACAATGACAAGCTGGTGCAAGTTGCTTTAGAAAGCAACAGATCTCTAAAATTGGCCTTAAGAGGTACAGCAGAGAGAAGTCCATCCACCATCACTAAAATCAAAGACCACGCAGGAATTACTCATAGTGAAAGAGACAAAGTTATGAAAATTTGCTCAGATTTTTATAAAAATATGTACTCAGCCGAGCACACGGGGTCTTCTACTTCCCAGGCGCTTTATGATGCTTTGACTCTACAACAGTCATCTCAGATATCACCCCAGATCACGGGTTTTGAAGTCCATTGTGCTCTGCGCAGTCTGAATTATAATAGAAGCCCAGGCGAGGATGGCATTTCTACCGAAGCTCTCAAAATAGGGGAACCAGTACTACTTCCACATATCACAAATCTTTTCAACTCAATATTGCGAACTGGTTCATTCCCTTATCAATTTTGTCATTCTACAATAATTCTGTTACACAAAAAAGGTGACAAGTCCGAAATCGGTAACTATCGTCCTATCAGTCTAGTTTCGCATTTGTACAAGACATTTGTAAAAGTGATTGAGAACCGCATTTCCGGACAACTTGACGCATAACAGCCACCTGAACAAGCAGGGTTTCGACGAGGCCTCTCCACTACTGACCATCTGCACGCCCTGAATCAGATGATAGAGAAGTGCACTGAATTTAGGATTCCTCTATATCTAGCGTTCGTGGACTACGCCAAAGCCTTTGATAGCATTCACCACGATTCACTATTTGAAGCCCTACTCAATCAAAACATAGATACCACCTATGTGAACTTATTAAAGGCCATATATCGTAATAGTACAGCAGCTATTAAAATTACTACCACAGGACCATCCTTTCCTATTGAAAGAGGCGTCAAACAAGGAGACCCGCTGTCCCCCAAGCTGTTTACTGCCACTCTTGAAGAGGTTTTTAGAAAACTATCGGATCCCTGGGCAGATAAAGGCGTTGTGGTTGGCGAAAAAAGGTTGACTAACCTCCGTTTCGCCGACGATATCGTTCTGTTCTCATCTTCGGCAGCTGAACTTGGCGTAATGCTAAGTGACCTTAACAGGACGAGCCTCGAGATTGGACTTCGGATGAATATGTCGAAGACCAAACTCATGACCAATAGCGTCCAGCAGAAGCTGTGTTTAGGAGGTGTGGAGATTGCATATGTTCCAGAATATATCTACCTCGGCCAAATATTTTCTTTCCAGGCGAGACAAGAAAAGGAAATTGCTCGCCGCACCGAAAACGCCTGGAAGAGCTATTGGTCGATGAAGGCGCTCATGAAGGGAGACCTCCCTATTTGCTATAAACGCAAATTGATGGACATGTGCATTCTCCCTATCCTTACATATGAAGCTCAAACCTGGTCTTTGACGGCGCAGCAGAGGTGCAGGCTCGAGGTTAACCAGCGAGCAATGGAGCGCAGCATTCTGGGAGTCAGATTAACGGACCGCATCAGAAACACAATGCTGCGCTCCAAAACACAAATCGCCGACGTCACCAAAAAAGCAGCCAAGTTAAAATGGGACTGGGCCGGACACATCTGCCGCATGTCAAACGGTTCATGGGCTAAATCAACCACAATGTGGGTCCCGGAAAATGTTAAGCGACACCGCGGCAGACCCAGGCGAAGATGGCGGGATGAACTCGATGCCTACCGACAGGGTTGGTCTACGATAGCCCTAAACCGAGAGGATTGGAAGGAAGAAGGGGAGGCCTTTGCCCTGCAGTGGGACAGAATAGGCTGAAAATAATAATAAATAAAATAATAGATGAATCACGAGCAAGTGAAGGATTCTAACGACTGAATCACGGCCATAGGGAGTGATTCGTGATGATTGAATCACGAGCATAGCGAGTGATTCAAGTGTTAGAATCCTGAGGGACGCGGGTGATTCATGGGCCTCGATATAAATTACGTTTTATTCATGAGTTGCATACTATACTTTATACGACTACGAGAAAAAGAAAGATAAAATGAAAGATGGTTTGGCCATGTTGAGATGATGAATGAAAGGCGACTAACGAAAGGTTTTTTTTATTTTTTTATTTACAAGACAGACGTGAATGGAAACGCCGGGAGGGGACGCCCTAGAAAGACATACATAGACCTTATAGGTGATGTTCTTCAGGAAAGCCAAGTGCGCAGTAACCCTAACCGGCTTGTGTGTATGACTAGATGTATGAATGTGTGTGAAGCAAAAGAAGTATGTAAGTATAGTAGCAGGTGGCGTTCTGTAGTTTCTGCCTACCCCATGGGAAAAAGGCTTGAGTTTATTTATGTATGTATGTTAAGGGAAAAGCACCAGGAGATTGTATGTGTCGAGTATTCTTTGCACAAGGAGTTTGTATCGAGTATTTTTTTCGCAAGGAGGTTGTATAGCATTAAGATGGATGTTGAATATATTGGTGTGTTCTATAATTCGAACACCGAAATAGTGATTAAAAGTGCTTCACTGGTTTCAGTGAATAGAAAAAGCTTTTTAGAGGGGGAATGGTATAAATAAAATGATTTCCAGGCTGGTCACAGTGGTACGCGTGGGAGTGGGGCGAGGCGCACGCCTGCTCCCGCGCAGTGCGCAGCGGAGGTGGCGGCCGCGCTATAGCCGCGCTGTACGGCGCCCGCCTGTGCTCCGCGCCCGACCAGCGCATCCTGGCCGCGCTGCAGCGACGCTACCTCGGCGACGCAGCCATGTCGTCCCGCTGGAAGCCTGCGCCGCTCACTGTGCCCCTGCCGCTCTCTACGTCACTGAGGGTAAGGACTGCTGAAAGCTGGGTATCATCATTTTAGCCACAAGACATCAGGGCATATGCCTCTTCAACCGTCAACACATTGGACTGTTCTATGTTTCTCGCAACCAAAGGACCTCCGCGGATCTTCACTATATCGTGAAAGACCTTCCAACGCCGCGTTTCCCGGTACGCGGTCGCCATTTTAGAACCTTGGTTCGGCGACGTTTTGCGAGAAATGCACCTCCTCAAGAACGGCGTGACCATTATTTTATAGAGTTGTGTTGTGTGTGAGTTTATTTGTAGAAAGCAATCTCTGGCATTACTGAACCGATTTTGATACAGATAGATGAGAATGTCCCTGGAACCAGCTACATGCTACTTCCTTTTGCACTAAGCTTGAAGGGGGAGATTTGGGGGCCCATTTTTTTTAAACTTCTTATTATGTCGTTCAATTTGCTCACGTGTAAAGTACCAGGAGACCAGGGGGATGACCATAAGCTCTTAGAGTAAGGTTATTTTGAGTGTGTAAGGGACAGATGTATATGACTTGTATACATCTGTCCCTAACAGCTTATAGTCTAAGAGCTTATGGTCACCCCACAGAATCAAGAAGTCAATTAAATCCAAGGAATCATGAGTGTTAAAGACTCCCAAACTAATATTACAACAGAATCATAAAGAAGTATTGCCCGGATTTTAATCGTTAGCGGTAAATACTCTCAAACTACCAGGAGATCAAAATCATGAAGAAGAAAATCGACAAGCTAAATTGATTGGGAAAATCTATATTAACGCGAGCGAAGCTGCGGGCAAAATCTAATCTATACCAATATTATAAAGAGGAAAGATTTTTTTGTTTGTTTGTACCGAATAGACTCCGAAACTACTCGACCGATTTTAAAAATTCATTCACCAATAGAAAGCTACATTATTCCTGAGTGACATAGGCTATTTTTTAATCCCGAAAACCGGTCCTGTGGGGTGGCCCAGGGGAGCGAAGCCGCGGGGAACAGCTAGTATTTTATATTCTTGTACCAAGACATCATGCTTTAAATGTTATCTCAAATTCTCGCTTATAATTTTGCTGCTCTCTGAACTTTGCATTAACATATGATATCTTTGTTCTACAGGAGTATACGGTAGCCTTCGATGCGTTGCCCGACATCGACTCGCCACAACTGCTAGCTTTGCCTGCCAACTGCCGCGTTGCTTGGGAGAAAAATGCAGCCAATGACATCATCACCAGGCTTAAAGGTAGTATTAACCATGGTATAAAAACATACTCCATATTGTTCACGGACATGAAGAAGGATCCGAAACTGATAGATGAGATATACGATAGAGCGAGCGAGCCCAGAGAACCTGTTCGCTCTTGCTTTGAAGACTGACGGATTATAGGGAAAAAAACCAACGCCAGCAGAGAATTCCACACTTGACTGCGCATACAATAAATCTCGAGGAGAAGCGCTTTGTGCATCCAGTCGGGATATAAACCAAGTTCGGGTACCCTGGAGTCTTCGATGAAGAATACACCTAGATTCCCGATCAGCCATTCAAAAACGGGCCACAAATACGTTTGTGGCCCTATTTCAAAATTAGTATGGTCCAACACTAATACCTTAAAAATGCCGCAATGAGCGTTCAAAAACTGTGAAAATAACCACCGTAACACCTAGATTTTAGACGGAATATCTTTTTTTCGGTAAGTTTATATCATCAAGTGTTTTTTTCATTAATTAAAAACCGAATTAAATAGAAAATATGAATCAATTACCAAATATTATGATTGTTTGACCAACGTTTGCGTCGAAAAAGCGAACGCGCCAACTATAGTAACAAACATTGACTGTTCTGGAACAGAGAATGCATGGAGTAGTTTGTAAAGCTTTTTTTTAGTGATCCGTGTTTTTTGACGTCTAATAGAAATCTCGTCAATTACTAAAGAATAAATTAATTCCTGTCCAGTTTTAATTCTTTTGAATTTCAAAGCACACCACAACTTGTTAGTAAAACCAGGCTGTGATCTATACTAACATACCATCTGCGTAATGTTCTTCTTACATGTGGCAAACTTTATTGAAACATTTTCTAGCATAATTGTACGCGGCAGGAAAGTGACAACGGAAAGTAAAGACGTAACGGAAAAAAATTAAAGTAACGGAAAGTACCTGCCCACGAATATATATATTTTTTAAACTGTCTCTTTGGCTAAAATTTCCATTATGTCTTCATGATGTAGTTTCAACAATAAATAGGTACTGTTTCCTTTTCAGAATTAAACTCGACGGTTACCGTTATCAACAAGAGCGACAACATAACACCACTGAAGTCGCTTCTATCTCTGTGGAAGAAACTTATGTCTGGCAGTCCATTCATAAAAGGGGAGTACCAGATTGAAAAGGTTTGTAAGACCCGCCGTATTGCGTAAATGTGCAAAGAGTTTGACTCACATGCGGGATGAATAATGGCGCAATGTGGATTTCTGTCTTGTGTGATTGGCCGATTTGGTCGGTTCGATAGCGTCAAACTCTTTGCGCTCTTACGCAATACGTCTGCCGAACATAGCTTATTTATAAATTACTTAAAAAATCTTCGTGTCCAAATCCTGCTGCAGTAAGGGCTCCCACACATAACCGCGAATTCGCAACGCATCGCAAATATCTGCGAGCTCTCACCTATTAAATATATAGATATCGCGTCGCATCGCATCGCATCGCAGTTATGTGTGGGAGCCCTTAGACGGAAACACACGTGGTGTGGCGCGGCAGCCGCCAATAAAAACGACTCTATTCCAGCCTACGTAACACACGACCACGACATGGAAGTCTGTTTCCGTCTTTATAATCTTAAAGGCTTATTTTCATTTGTCACTCGCTTTATATGATGGATTTCTGTAGTCACTATACCTGCTTGGGGGAATCCTCGCTGGCGTGAACCGACTGCGTTATGTCTTACATTCATTCATTCTTGTGGGGAGTTCCCGCATGCTGTATATCGTCCGGATTACCGACCAATGCAATGAGCCTAATGATTATGTAAGCAGCACTTCATCAGACAGCTTTTCTCCAAATACGTTAAGAGGTAGAATGTAGTTATAATTGCCAATATCACTAGTTGATTACAAAAAAAAACGGCCAAGTACCGTTATCACAAAAAACGGCAAAAAAATCACGTTTGTTGTATGGGAGCCCCACTTAAATATTAATTTTATTCTGTTTTTAGTATTTGTTGTTATAGCGGCAACAGAAATACATCATCTGTGAAAATTACAACTGTCTAGCTATCACGGTTCATGAGAAACAGCCTGGTGACGGACCGTGGAGTCTTAGTAATAGGGTTTCCGTTTTTACCCTTTAGGTACGGAACCCTAAAATTTTCCTATCGGAGACAAAGATAACAACCCCGTCGGACGTGGCGTACCTCAACTACCCGGGTTACTCTCTTGAACACAAGTTCAAGAAACAGGCTGTGGTCTGTGTGTACGTCCGCGATGACATATGTTGTCGTCGTCTCCGTTGCTTTCAGAAATCGGGTTTTTCTGCCATATGGCTACTTGTGGACACCGGCTTGGAGAAGTCTCTCTACATCGGCGTCTACCGTTCGCACGCTGGTGACCAGGAGACAACAGCACTCTTTAATTACCTCGTGTAGTCGGCTGATATGGCCCAGCAACGGTACCCAACAGCGAAACTTATTTTTCTGGGGGACTTTAATGCCCATCATAAGGAGTGGTTGTACCCGTACCGGAAAACTGACCATGCTGCGTGCCTCTAACGCAAGTTTTCTTTATCGCTAGATCTAACCCAGCTGGTGAATGTGGCAACGCGGGTACCGGATGTTGACGGCCATACACCCAATTGCTTAGACCTTCTGTTGACAACTGATCCGGACAGTCATTCGGTATCGGTCTCAGCACCGCTGGGAACGTCTGGTCTGGTGAAATCCGTGTCGACTTGCTCTCTTCCAGATGAGAGTCCTAGAGGCACGAGGCGAGTATGGCGATACGAGTCAGCAGACTGGGACGAGATGCGGCACTTTTATGCGTCTTATCCTTGGCGGCATGTGTGCTTCTCCTCGGGTGACCCCTCGAGCTGTGCGGACGCGATTGCGGATGTGATTCGGCAGGGAATGGAGTATTTCATTCCATTCTCCGACATTCCGCTCGGTCACAAAGCCCGACCTTGGTATAATGCAGAATGCGCCCACGCTGAGGCCCGAAAAGAGTCTGCCTACCAAGCCTGGGTTGGGGCCCGCGACCGCAAAGTTAGAGCGCGTAGGGTTCGCGCGAGGAAAAGAGCCTTTAATTCTGCAGCCAAGTTCTGCAAGCGGGTTCTGCGTCGGGCGCGTTATGATCATATTGGACGTATTGGGGCCAAGCTGGCATCGCATCCTCCGGGAAGTAAACAGTTTTGGTCCCTGTCTAAAGCGGTTGAAACGAATTTCTGTCGTCCCACTTTACCACCAATGCTGAAACCTGATGGGTCGTTGGCTCACTCTGCAAGTGAGAAAGCAAATTTATTTGCATCTCTCTTTGCTAACAATTCACGTCTGGACGCTGGCTCCAAGCAACCACCTACTGTACCTCATTGTGACTCTTCGATGCCGGAGATCGCTGTGCACATTAAAGAGGTCCGGAGAGTATTGTGCAGTCTGGACGTGAATAAGGCCGGCGGGCCTGACGGCATTCCAGCGAGAGTGCTGAGGCAGTGTGCGCCTGAACTGTCTCCTGTTTTGACACGCTTGTTCCGCCTCTCTCTTGTTATAAGAACGGTGCCGAAATCCTGGAGGCTTGCAAATGTGCAACCAGTGCCCAAAAAAGGCAACCGTGCTGACCCTGCCCATTACCGTCCAATCGCCATTACCTCCATTCTTTGTAAAGTTATGGAAAGGGTACTGAACATTAAGTTGCTGACCTACCTTGAAGACAATAATCTCCTCAGTGACCTTCAATATGGCTTGCGCCGGGGACGGTCAACTGGTGATCTTCTCGTGTATGTCACGCACTGCTGGGGCGAAGCCAACGAGAGACACGGCGAAGCACTTGCTGTTTCGCTTGATATCTCGAAGGCCTTTGACAGGGTCTGGCACGCAAGTCTACTCAGTAAGCTTCCTGCCTATGGCATCCCCGCTGGCTTTTGTAGCTGGATATCAGGCTTCCTTAATGAACGGTCGATCCGAGTAGTCATTGACGGCTGCTCCTCTGACCTTATGGCTATTGATGCCGGCGTTCCTCAGGGGTCTGTTCTCTCTGCAACTCTTTTCCTGCTGCACATCAATGACCTACTTCAGCCTGGTATTGTTGGGTACGCAGATGACAGTACTGTTTCAGAGAGATACTTGTCCAGCGCAAAAACCAGCGTGGATGAGGTTCGTTCCTTGAGAGAGGCTATGGTGAAGCGGACTGATTCGACCTTAAGCCTTGTCTCCCAGTGGGGTGATGAAAATCTGGTCTCCTTTAACGCCACCAAAACACAAGCGTGCCTTTTTACCGCTAAAAGGAGACTTTTCGATCTAACTCCTACTTTCCGTGGTTCGTCTTTTCCTGTGACTGATCGGCTCGAGCTCCTAGGCATGGAGTTGACATCCAGTCTCAACTTCGGCGCGTCCATTGAGTACAAAGGCCAAATTGCGGCCAAAAAACTGGGCATCCTAAATAAAGTGAAGCGATACTTCACGCCTGGACAGCTTTTAACCCTATACAAAGCGCAAGTCCGTTCCTGCATGGAGTATTGCAGCCACCTTTGGGATGGCTCAGCAAAGTATCAGCTTGCCGCGCTTGACTCGGTGGATCGCAGAGCCAAGGGGCTCATCGGCGACGTTGAACTGGTGGATGCCAAGCTTAATAGCTTGGCTCATTGCCGCAAGGTTGCCTGCTTGTCGGTCTTCTACAGACTGTACTTCGGTGAGTGTGCTCAAGAGCTCCACGACCTCATCCCACCAGCCCCCTTCTACCATCGGACATCTAGACGCACTGCAAGTTACCATCCTTACCTTGTTGCCATTCCACCAATTCGCACCAAGCGCTTCCAAACATCCTTCATAATGCGCACAGCGAATGAATGGAACACACTACCTTCGTCTGTGTTTCCGAACGCATTCAACCCGAATCTCTTCAAAGTTAGAGTGAACAGGCTTCTTCTGGGTAAGCTCACTCCATCGTAGACTCTGTCTCTGTCACCTCTGACCTAGACTAGAGTCAAGAGCAAACACATCACAAATAAAATAAAAAAAATGGTAATAAGTACATACCGCCAATTTTGGTAATCGGTCTAAAACCCTTAGATACCGATAGGAATTGTTGGAGAATTGGAGTCTGTAAAGACTGACTATTCTACTTTTCGGGTCAGAGGTTATTATTTTCTTTTATAAAGTACTTGGGGTCTAATAAGTACTTATTTCTTTTAAGCATGGTATAGTGATCATTGACTCGCCAATATTTTTTTGTATTTTTCATTTCTTATACAGAAAGAATGCCGCTAATAACTCACGCTATAACATAAAACAACTTTTTTTTAATTACTATAGGCTCCACGTTTGACTGCTATATCACCTGACGATTAGTAATGATGTGTTCGAAGCACGCTTGCTTAGAAGTAACCTGTTGACTCTTGTCTTAAAGACCACTAGGTGAATTGGACTCCAACTATAGTGATATGAATTCGAACTGCCGTAGCCAATCTGGAAATCCCTAAACCGATTGCGGGCCCGGGCTGGCCGCTGTAGAATCACCGGCAGCCTAATTGTGTAAGTTAATTCGGCAAAGAAAATAATCTGTTTCTTTCCCAAAAACACACACATACACTTTGAAACGAAAGAAGTTGACTAAAGATTCAACTTCTTTGAGTATGTGTTTGTTTTTGGAAAAGAAACAGAGTGTTTCCTTTGACGAATTTACTTACACAATTAGGCTGCCGCAGCCTATAGCGTAAGTGAGTTCTGAAGGGTATGACTCAATGAAAGAGTGTGACAAATTCTCTTTCTTGAGGTTTATCCCATCACAAGTATCTTCGGATTACTTTCTGGGAAACCCCGACAACTTAATTGTATAAATTTAAGATAATAAACACTTTTTTTTTTAATTCCTTTTAAACTTTGGTATTGCCAAAAAAGATTAGACGATTCATTGGTGAACATAATGTTTTCGAAAGAGTCCAATTATTTTTAATTCAATTATACAATTAGCCTGCTGGCCAAATGGGGTATCATAGACTCATCCAAATGTCAGTGCCAGTGTGGGGCCCCTTCGCAAGACATGGCCCAGCTCCTTGTGTGCCCTTCATGCCCGAGCACCTGCACCTTTCAGGATTTGAACATATCAAATGACAGAGCTGTCCGAGTAGCTACATACTGATCGGACAAAATCAGACTATAGTTTGAGTTGAACGCCACGAAAGAAGAAAAATAGTGGCAAACCGGCCAAGTGCGAGTCGGACTTGCGCGCGAAGGGTTCCGTACCGGTATCGCAAAAAACGGAAAAAAAAACGTTTGTTGTAGGTATGGGAGCCCCACTTAAATATTTATTTTATTCTGTGTTTAGTATTTGTTGTTATAGCAGCAACATGAATACATCATCTGTGAAAATATCAACTGTCTAGCTATCACGGTTTATGAGATACAGCCTGGCGACAGACGGACAGACAGACGGACCGCGGAGTCTTAGTAATAGGGTACCGTTTTTCACCCTTTGGGTACGGAACCCTAAAAATGAACTTATATGTTTCCAGTCTGGCTCAGGGTGGTGGTGGTGCGTGTGTGAGGGAGAGGCGCGAGACGCGGCGCGGGCGGCGCGGCTGCTGCACGCCGACCTCGCCAAGCTGGCGCACCAGCACGAACGTGCACTGCTGCATGTGAGAATTTCTCTATTATATTAGATTTAAATAAGTTAGTTTCAAAACTACGCTATCGCATAGAGTGCAAACCTGTAATGAATGCTGTAATGGAGATTTGTGCGCATACTGAATTTTATTTTATTTGTGATCGGCCTTAAAGTGTGCGTTATCACAAATCGCCCAATATTCTAGAAAATTGCTCGTGATAACTTTTCTCATGAGCAAACACCTCTTGTAAACTTTAGGTTTTATTGCATAATAGTTTGATTGCACCATGTAGAATCAGTATTGCACAATATTTTGATTGCGGCATGTAGGAGCAGTATTACGCTACATTTCACAATTCTCTAGCTAAGCAGGTCCCATTCTAAATAATAACTTTGAACCTACTACCTACAGGTAAGCGAAGAGTGGCAGATGTTATGGAGCGGTCCGAATGCGGTGGATGCGTACTTGCGCGAGTTCGGCATGCGAGCACGCGCCGCGCTGGCACGACTTGATAAACAACTGCGGCCGGACTATATGCCTGCAGGTATAGCTCAGCATCTTTGAAGATTGCATGTTATTATTAAGAGGCGAGTCCTTAAGAAACACCTAAAAAGGCACTTACAGTTTTCGTTATTTCTAAAGATTCACCGCGCTGAATTACACAAAAAAAAATATGAAGAACCTTAACAGATGTGCCAACAGTTTCACCGCGAGATATTTGTAAAACCATCCTAAATTTCTAAAAAAAAAATTGTTGAAATCTCTCAAAAACATCTAAATCGACCTTTTCTATTTGCACTATTGTCATAATTCTAAAAGATTTTTTATAAATCTCTTTAGATATATTGTGACACGAAAGTATGAATATGACGTTCACCGTTTTATTTATCTAATAAGTCACACCAAATGATAGTAATCCACGTTTCAACATTGTTATTTTTTCTACACAAATTGTTTTCTATTCCCCATACATTTTAGTATGGAGCGTTACGCTCCCGTCATTTGTTTTATAATCGACCACGCGCGCGAAAAATTTTCAGTGCCGTCTTAGACTCCAAGGTGAGAGCACGTCCGTTTTTTTTCCGAGCCGAGTTCGCAAAACGTCTACGCACACATACACAATAGGCATAAGGGTGGGTCGCGAGTGTCGTGACATGACTGTATCACTATTCAAGCAATAAGATAAAATGGACCAAATCATGTTTTTGGTAATCATGTGTCTTGTAAGCCATACTATTGCAAGCAACTGAATTCAACAAATATAAATGGTGAAATTGGCACGGATAAAAATTTTTGCCGGTAATGAAAGCTTACACCTTTTTTATTGCCGTAATGAAACTTGTCTCAAGATTAGTCAACAATGCTAAAAGCTTAATTTATAAAGTCAATAGTAATATAGCAGAGGTTTTTAAAAGTGTTGTTGCAAAGTTCGTAGGAGGAAAACTAATTAATTTCTCAACTAGACAATCTTACGCAGCTCGTTGTGCAACGTGCGTTGTGGCATTTAACATTAAGCAGCCACAAACCTACTTGTACAATAAAATCATACACAAAATACCTAACATATTTATAAGCCATCATGAGTTGAAAAACCGGCCAAGTGCGAGTCGGACTCGCGCACGAAGGGTTCCGTACTTGGTAATCTTTATTGGAAACCTCAACATCATTTTTGAAGACCTATTCATATATACCCCACACGTATGGGTTTGAAGAAAAAAAAACAAATTTTGTTTCAGTTTCAAGTATAGGCACCCCCAAAATTTATTGTTTTTTTTTTTATTTTTGTGTGAAAATCTTAATGCGGTTCGCAGAATACATCTACTTATCAAGTTTCAACAGCATAGTTCTTATAGTTTCGGGAAAAAGTGGCTGTGACACACGGACGGACAGACAGACAGACATGACGAATATATAAAGGTTCCGTTTTTTGTTTGCCATTTGGCCACGGAACCCTAAAAAAGGTTATAGATCTAAGCAATAAAATAAATAAATTAGAGAACATCATTCAATCAAGCATTATTTTTTGTACTTATCAAAATAATAATTTAAATGTTGTATTACATATAGTAATTATTTTTTCTAACAATCAAACTACACAACCGATTACACTGTGACCCCACCCTTTATTCACGACTATTTTACTATGGGCACGCGTGCCGTGCGGAGCGGTGAATCAATAGCTAATACATTGCGCGTTTTTGAGACAAGCTTACAAATCCTTCAGAAGCGAACGCGCATTGAAGCTATATTATGCCCGTCGCGCCGCATAATTTTTCACTTGTTCTTGGGTGCGTGTACACTACAATGTGTGATGCAAATGTGTTAGTGAAAATGTCGATGTGTGGGTTCTAAAATAAGTTCTCACGCTCGCAGACCTGCCTCTTAACTGTTCAGACTATGTCCTATTTGATGTAGTGCCCCAACTATCCGTTTAGGGCATGCGCAGACGAGGGACGATAATGGTCTAGAATAGCACATAGGCTTTATACTTTTTATCCCGGATTAATGTTCCTTCGGGATAATAAAAAAATACCTAATTGTCACGCGGGTGAAGCCGTGGGCAGAAGCTAGTCTTACTACTATTATAAAATTAAACGTGTTTATACTACACCTGCTCGGAAAGTACCTTGATACTTTATCAAATTTACGGTAGAAAGTACGTCATTGCATATCGAACAAATATGCGGCGAGAAAACGCATCTGAGCGGGAGCGAAAAGTGTATGAAAATCAATTTCTTACGTGGTTTCTCTTTTTTAATTTTAGGTAAGACTATGCGCTGGTAACCTAAATATCAAAAGCCAAAAAGTTTTTACAGTGAGTTTTTATCTCCAAGTTCGCAAAATGACACTGGCCACTAGCTGTGTGTTGGATGGTGTCAAACAATTTGAAAAAAGAACATGTGAAAATTGCAGACGCCATTGGCGCAGCACAGCCAGTTATTCCTCCTACATTGTCGCAAACATCTCAAACAAACATTAATGGAAAAAGTGTTACATTAAGCTTCACTAACTGCAACAATTTCAATATAAATTTCAATTAGTAAAGATTTAGTTTTTTATTTTCCTCGTAGGTGTAGTATAATAGAAGATTGTATCATAAGGTAGAAAAATAATATTTTTACGGCGAGGGCGCTTTTTTGAATCCAGAGCGAAGTGAGGGATTCTAGAGTAGAATCCCGAGCGTAGCGAGGGATTCTTTAGTAGAATCCTGAACGTAGCGAGGGATTCAAAGTACGTCGCCCGAGCCAAAAATATATTTTGCGCCCGAGTGATACACTCTACTTTTCATCACCCACTATGAGAAAATAAAAGCGCCTCATATTTTATTGTAATATTATTATTTAATAAAACATAGAGTAACAACTAAATTGAAATTAAATAGTATCCTTTATTAAAACAACTAAAAACTTATATTTACATTTGAGACATTTTCGCAATTATGAAAATTTATTGTTACAGTTTTATTAGGAATAGAGATTGTTGTAGATTTTATATTCTGCGTGTTTGAAATGTCCGAATCTGGATAATTTTGAGGAAAATGTGACGGTGAATCTCGTTGTTTGGATGTAGATGGGCGCGGCGACAGTGGTATGGATGGATTAACGGAAGGTTGCAATTTAATGTTTTCCACGATGCGTTCAGATGTTTTCGCCTTGTTCTCAATGGAATCTTCTATATACCCTTCTGCTACAGCACTCGATTTCCATCCTCCATGTCGCTTGAGAACAGTTAAGTCCGCTCCAGTATCTGCCAAAAGGGTAGCAGAAGTACGACGAAAACAATGTCCTGTATACAGCTTGATATCTGGTAACTTCAAATAAGTAGCAATTTCTTGTGGCATGTTAGAAATTTAATTTTTTCCCATCACTTGTTTGAAGCACTTGCCATTTTGATAACGGATGAAAAACCGATTGGTCTTCATAGCAGCAGGACGCAGGTCCTGGTATTTCTGTACAATAGTTTTGTATTCTCCTCGTATTACGAAGGATCGGTCAATTTTGGTTTTTGTATCGGTCAGCTTTACTAACAGTAAATCATCCGAGTGATTTTCGACATCATCAACAGTTATTTTTAAAAGTTCATTGCCACGACAAGCTCCATGTAATCCGAAAATATAGACAAGTATCTATCAAAGTACCTACAGGTTACAATAAAATGTGCATTTTTATACACTATGATTATATTTTACTAATCCACCGTAAACATAGTTACCTACTTACTTTTACGGCAAGAAAGACTTTGTCGGGTGCCTCATTAAGGAAAGTCTCCACGTTTTTGACTGAGAACACTTTGGATTTTTTAGGTTTAAATCCATCAGACATCCTCTTCAGGTACGCTATTATTTTCGAGTATGTACTCCAAAGAGTGGAAGGTTGTTTAGTTTTGGCTAAGTACTGGAAGTAGGCCAAAAACACAGATTCTGAAAAACTCTTGGCGCCTCTTGAATTTCTCCATTCAATAAAATTACCATAGGCTTTCATATATTTCTCCCGGGATTTTGCAGGTAATAGATTATCCATCACATTTCTTGCGTCAGTTCTAATGCTTTCAGGAGTTAATTCTATACTTTCACTGTCACTTGAAGAACTCATTTTTCAAAACAAAACAAAACAATGAATTTCTAACAATCCGTGAAAATTTACGAAAACGCGGGCTGTATGTAGTTCGCGCTTTTTTAATTAGTTTTTTTTTTCATTCATCCGGCGGCGTGACTATGGGCCGTCGTACCAGCCAGTCTTTATTCAAACAATATTTGCGTTCGATTTCTTTGGTGCTGAACACTAAGATGTTCCAAATTCAATAAGTGCGCGGCAAAGATAATTGCGGCGCACTTATAAAGAGGATTAAAAACTCATTACTGCCCGCTAAAAGTTTCTTATAGAAAACACCACCTTTGGGTGCACATAAAGGCGAACCAAGTCGTCCTTTTCGAATAGATGGGATGAAAAGCACTATGTATCACTGGAGAGAAAGTGCGATTCCCGATCTCGGGTGTTTTAAAGCCCTCGCCTACGCCTCGGGCTTCAAACGACACCCTCGACGGTAATCGGTCACTTTCTCCTCTCGGTGAACATTGTACTATTGAGTATGGATGTATGTTTGCTTTACTCTTTCTTTACTCTTGCTTTACTCTTTCACGCAAAAACTAGTGAACGGATTTTGATGATACTTTACAGAAATATAGCTTATACATCAGAATAAGACATAGGCTATAATTTATAAAGATATTGGAAGAAGTACCTACTAATACCAAGCGGGTGGCAGCTAGAAATATCTAAAAGAAAGTTTGGATGGATGGATGATTGTTACTCAATCACGCCAGAACGGCTGATCGGTTCTGGATGAAATTTGGCAAAGAGATAGATTAAGGTGCGTTGGGGTAATACCGGATGGATTGTCGAATAGTTGCAAGGATGTTGCAATTTCTTTTTTTTTTGTTATTCACAACATCCTTGGAAAATGGTGGAAATTGATAATAAGTAAACATAGTGCAATTTTAAATTTAATTTATTAAAATTTCTACTTTGTAAGCCTGTAAAATCAGGACAGAATTTTTGTGAGTATAATGTCGATTTGGCCACGAAGGGGTAAGTTCGGGCAATCATTTAAAACTACATATATCTATTGCTAGGAGCACAAGGTGTAAGAAAGGAATTTATCCGATCTTTCCTAGAGCGGGGCGGAACGCCTAATGACGTGGCGCGCAATGTGGCTAGCATGAAAAAATATAGCCAAATAAGTGGGAAATTTGATTTCTACGTTCTTACCCCAGCGCTGATCTTACCCCAACGCACAGTAGTCTGAAATAGCACATACGATACTTTTCATACCGGTATAATATTCCCTTGGGATAATAAAACAGTTTATACTACACCTGCTCGGAAAGTACCTTGATACTTTATCAAATTTACGGTAGAAAGTACGTCATTGCATATCGAACAAATATGCGGCGAGAAAACGCATCTGAGCGGGAGAGAAAAGTGTATGAAAATCCATTTCTTACGTGGTTCTTCTTTTTTAATTTTGGGTAAGACTATGCGCTGGTAACCTAAATATCAAAAGCCAAAAAGTTTTGACAGTGAGTTTTTATCTCCAAGTTCGCAAAATGACACTGGCCACTAGCTGTGTGTTGGATAGTGTCAAACAATTTGAAAAAAGAACATGTGAAAATTGCAGACGCCATTGGCGCCATTTTCAATTTGTGTGTTGTTTGAGGATTCAGTTTTCGTAGAAAAGTAAAATAAAACTATCAAAATGATAAGTAGTGATAGTGATGATGAAGATTTTTTAACTCCGCCGCAGTTGAAGGAAACAGCAAAAATACTTATTGATAACCTTTTACCACAGAAATCAATTAAAAAATATAATAAAACTTATGACGATTTTTTGCAATGGAAAAGCATTGAGGTAATAATGTACTACGCACTAGAGAAGTCACCACCCATCACTACTGTGATCTGTTCAATTGCCGTCTTCTAGCCGCAATTCACTTATTTGCTTGCTAGATCTTGGGCGCTTAAGTCATTTTATGTTTTTAAACGAAAAAACGTTCAAACGCATTCAATATGCCGGTCATGCGTTTTAAGATTTTGCATTAATAATTCAACCAATACGGCGAAGAGCAAAGGAATAACTTTTCATAGGTGGCTAACTAGATAATAATTTTAAAATTTAATTTTAACAAAATATTTGCTGGACGCCATGTTGTGTCAATTTTCATATAGACTAAAAATTCAGTTGTGACAATTTGTATAACACGTGAAGGTAAATTAGCTGATGTTTCTTTTTAAAGCGGAAAATAATAATAACATATATTTAGAAAAGAACTGACTGTGGTTATTCAATTAAAAAAGATAAAAGATGAAAAATTATTATTAGGTTCATAATGTAAGACATAATTTGTTGCATTTTGTTTATTTAGGGATTCCACGTTTGGGCCGTAAAGATAGGGAAAAATGGATAAAATTTATCCAAATTAACCGCAGTGAAGATACCTGCAGCCTAATTATGTAAGTGAATTCGGCAGTGAAGTAAACAATCTGTTTCTTTCCCAAAAACGACTTTTCGTATTGCAACAGATTGTTTCCTTTGCCGAATTTACTTACACAATTAGGCTGCTGGTTACCATCCAATCATACTTTTGTATGTTCGTTGCATTTTCGCGAAGAGGATAAATATACCACAAAAGTGGGCAGGCGTATTGTGAATCAGTCTCTCTACTTAATATCATTTCAGTTATATTACTGTTAATACTTTGGAATATTTTATTCACAAGGAAAAATTTACATATTTGCTTCAACATTCTTTTGATCAACCAAGCACTTTAAATCACCTAACACATTTGATACGGGCCATCATAAACAAATACACAACAATTCGCTTGAAGTACGAAGCTAAAATTAATCATACTAATAATTATTTATCGAAGCGTCAAAAGTTAACTTAACTTATATTGTTTAGGGGTAAATAAATTAACATAATTAATATTAAAAATATACAAAAGATTCGTGTTTCAAGCAAACTGTAAAATTCGCTATTCCAATTTGATATGTTTTTAACTTATTGTAAGCGCATTTGTTTATATATTAAATAAAGAAATACAAAAGTATCATAAACTTTAACAGTCGGTTATTTCAACTAATAATAAATTTTGAAAAAGTGTGAATTCTAATGAAGCTTGTTAGGTATAATGCTATGTCACTTCTGTAGTCAGTCAGTAATTTAGTCTATATGAATGACAAGGTTGAACGAAACGCGTAAGCGCCATGAAAATCACGGCGCTTCCGTCTTTTTGGTCGCGAGAAAACTACACCTTAGAAGCGCTCTAGCGCTGCATGTTTATATTGTTTTGTTAGACGACTAATTATTATTTCAGCGCTGCAGCGAATTTTTTAGTTTAAACTCTTGTCAAAATTGACAAAATGGAGCATGCATTTTGCATAGGATAGCTTCTCTAGTACGTAGTACATATTATCTCAATGTGGAAAAGTGAAAAAAATGCGGCATCTTTTTCTGAAACTGTTTTGCTAGCTTATTTCAGTGAAAAAGCGCAAAAATACAAACCAAGTACGTTATGGTCTATGTACTCAATCTTGAAAAGTACTATATTGACAAGAAACGACATAAATATTCAAGAATACCAAAAACTTACAGCATTTCTGAAAAGAAAGTCGGAGGGATTCCGTAGTAAGAAATCAAAAGTGCTTACTACAAAGGATGTTTATTCCTTTTTGCAGAATGCTCCAGATGACAAATATTTGTTGATGAAGGTAAGTTTATGAACAAAATGCACTGGTTTATGATTTATTACGTACCTATTTATGAGTAGAAATCTACTAGGTTTTCATGTTTGATATTTTTGTTTACAGGTTATTTTGATTTTAGGAGTAAATAGGGCCTGTCGTTCGCAAGAACTTGTGGATATGACAACGGACGATATCGAAATCCTCGAAAATGGAATGATCGTCAATATTCCTAACACAAAAACCAAAATTCAGCGATCATTTGTTATATCGGGCTTATTTTATGAGATAGTGAAGAAATATAACGAAATTCGCCCCAGTGACCCCAAAACCAATCGGTTTTTACTACAATATAAAAACAAAAAATGTAAGAAACAAGTAATTGGGAAAAACAAAATAAGTACTGTGCCAAGAGAAATAGCTTCCTACCTTAATTTACTCAATCCACTAGAATACACTGGCCACTGCTTTCGCAGAACTTCAGCGACTATTCTTGCCGATACTGGTGCTGATTTAACCACAATAAAACGTCACGGTGGTTGGAAATCGTCCGCTGTTGCAGAAAGCTACATAGAGAATTCCGTAGAAAACAAAACACGAATAAATAACCAAATATCGGGTTCGATTAATGTGCATCAAGACTCATCTCCTCAACCATCAACGAGCGCGGCGATGCCAGATGCCCCTCAGCAGCCAGTTGCCCCTTTGGCACCACAGCCTTCTACGAGCGCAGTGCCAACAGCACAGCCAGTTATTCCTCCTACATTGTCGCAAACATCTCAAACAAACATTAATGGAAAAAGTGTTACATTAAGCTTCACTAACTGCAACAATTTCAATATAGATTTCAATTAGTAAAGATTTAGTTTTTTATTTTCCTCGTAGGTGTAGTATAAAGCACTATGTATCACTCGAGAGAAAGTGCGATTCCCGATCTCGGGTGTTTCAAACGACACCCTCGACGGTAATCGGTCACTTTCTCTTCTCGGTAAACAATGTACTATTTCACTTTCAAGCATAATAATGCTATATGGTGTACAGAGGTGGACCTGCGCTCGTTCGTGCGTCCGTCGCGCGTGGTGTGGGCGCTGCGCGTGCACACGGCGGCGCGTGTGCGCTGCGCCGTACACGCGCTCACGCTCGCCGTCAAGTGGAACTGGCAGGAAGGTAAACCGTAACGCTGTACGCCGATACTGTCTAAATCTCACCGTGAAGTCAAATGACCTGTCAATCCGTCCAATCAAGGTTGAATGACAGTTTTCAAGCTCACTCCAGCTAAGTTTTAATGGTGACATATTTAGAAAATAGACTAACTGTTCCTCTCTAAATTAAGAAAATAATATCACGTTTGTATGGCCCCCAAATGGTTGGTCAGATAAAAGGTGTTAAGCGGTCCCAGATTTCGTATATCCTGTTGGGAGTGAGCCGATTGCCTTTAACCGGTCCCTAGTGCAAACTTCCTGCTGCTACTTAGAAATTCCTAATAGAAAAACCCTACAATCGCCCGCTCAACAGTTAATCATGCAACCAACACTGACCAACGAGGCAGTCAGTATATAAAGACATGCCAAGAACTAGGCTACCCCCCTAAATCCTATGTTCATACCCTTTTTTACCGTTTTAAAAGCGCGCTATTGGATTTTAAACTTTTAGTGCTAAGCTGAGCGTTAAAAATCCAATAGCTCGCTTTAAGTTGTATGTTACCTATTACTCCATTTGCAATAAATTTAGACATGAAAATAATCCCATTTTGCAGCCCGTTCAACCAATTTTGACTTCCATTGCGTTAGTGATATGATAAATGGCAGCTGTAGTAAACAAATGGTTTTGCTAACAAGTTTATCCTTTTCATGCCATCCTTATGTTTACGGAATCAAATTATTGAGTGTGTGCCTCCGCAAGGTATTCGACTTCTGTGTCCGTATCGCCCGCAAACCTTCTGAAGGTAATTGTCAAACGATCTAGAGAAAGAAGTCCGTTACGCTGGTCAGACCAAATCCGCACCTCCTAGAACATGAAAGTCTCAGAAGCTGTGCATGTTGCTGAAACTAGAGAAGTAGAGAAACATAATCAAGGAAAAGGTTTGGCAACCATGATGTGGTCACGACCGACAACGACGACATGGGGGAATCAAAGCAAGGAGGGAGGATTTTTACGGAATAGAACTCAAAATTGGTTGAATGGGCTACAAAATGGGATTATTTTAATGTCAGCTACAACCTTGGGGTCTTTAAGTCAAGAGTGAATAGGTTACTTCTAGGCAAGCGTGCTTCACCGTCGACCACATCATCACTTAACATCAGGCGAGATAGTAGTCAAACGCGAGCCAATTGATAAAAAAAAAAAAAAAAAAAGAAAAAAAGTCTAATGGTATTTCAAATGTAGATAGTTTTACTGAAAATGGGTATACAGGAGTTACATTTTCATGCAGGTGAGAGTATTCAAGACGGCATCTTAGTGCGTGGTCTCCGCTTGTGTGGCGGCGTGTGGTCGGGCGCCGCGCTGCAGCCGTGCGGGCCCGCAGCGCCGCCGCACGCGCCCGCGCCGCCCTTGTTGCTGCGATACGTACTGCAGGTAACACTATATTTGTAGACTGTGGAAATACAAGCTTTCACCTAGTTCGGTTGCAGTCAAAGACCTTATACGTATTTCTTACTACTAGACTGTGCACCAAAAATGTTTGTTTAGCTAAAATGAAATCTATTATCATACGCCTAGGTTAGCTATTTCCTTATAAGCGGTAGCTAGCTAACCAAAAGCGGTCCTGGCGAGAGGGTTCCAGCTGGTAGTGTGTCCTTGTCTGACATCTTGCTAGCTCAACTAATCATTGGATTTGGTAGAAATGGTAGAAAATTTTATATTTTTCATTTTTATGTTATACCAAAACGAACAAATAAAAAAATATTTAAATACGTTTCAAAGTCTATGAAACTTTAAAACGTATTTAAATATTTTACAGTTCCTATAATTAATCAATTCATTGAATTAAAAAAAAAACATTAATACTGAGTAAGAGTAGTACTTTTAAATGTTTGGGCCTGGTAATACTAAATGTAAGACCACCAGGTTGGAGTTTTTGGCGGGATTTTTTCGAGTGAAGTTCAGCGGCTGTTAATATTATTTGCAAATTGATTCCTAGTGGATATTGTGATATAAAATTGGTGTAGTTTTGTGTCTCAACTGTCTACGCAACTGGACAATATGTGAAATCATTGACAGAAGCGATCTCAGGATAGTGGAGCGGAGAATTTTATTGTAGTATTGACTACCTCCGCAAAGCTTACTTGGAAGGCTGACTCGATACAATTTGCTGCCAAATACTCCAAAAACCATTAGAATCTGTTACACCCGTATTCTAATGCATACTAAAGAATGTTAAAATTGCACTGAAGACGAGGCGGTATGGTCGAAGACCTAAGCCTACCCGAAAAGGGCGAACAAAAAAAAAGACCACCAGGTTTGCGGCGTTTTTGGCAGGTTTTGTTCGAGTAAAATTCAGCGGCTGTTAATATTATTCGCAAATTGATTCCTAGTGGAATAAAATTGGTGTAGTTTTGTTTCTCAACTGTCTACTCAACTGGACAATATGTGAAATCATTGAGATCCTTTGGGGTATTTCAAAGCATCGTCTGAAGACTGCAGGATCATCTAACGCTTCTCCTTCATGAGCTTGAGAGTAAGATCAGAGAGTTTTTTTCCTATCTATACGATGGGTCTTGAAGAATAAGACTTATGCAGACTTGGGATTTGAGGATTATCGAGTCCTCCCCGAATACACCATCGTAAACTGCTCAATTCCTCTTCGAGTTCGGTCATCTTATCGTCGGTCCGGAGTCCGGAGTGTGCGCGTGTTGTACGTTGCCAGGTCCTGTCGTCGGTACTTGTTGGGGTAGCCGGATCTCGTCCGGGATTCTTTGCACCCCTTGCCATACCGTAACCTAGACCGCTAACGTAGTCTCTGTTTTGTCTCTTAGTCGCCTCCGACGACAGCGATGGAAAAACATGGGATGTCGAAATTCTGTACGCTCGACACCGACTCGATAAGTGACGTACATTCCAAAAATATATACACATTAATTTTTTTCAATGAATTTGGTAGGTTTAGGTAGCGTAGTTAGGTAGCATAAATACATATATTGGGATACTTACACTATTGTTTTTACAATCAATTTGTCCCGTGTTATGTTTGGTCATGGTCACCTCATTAGAAAGAGACACACTACCAACGGGAGCCCTCTCGCTCGGACCGGTTTTTGCGCCATAGTGCACAGTCTAGTAGTAAGAAGTATAAGGTCTTTGGTTGCAGTCAACCCCTCTGACCGTTGTAATTTTTGTAGTCACTATGAATCCAAATTGTGAAGCTTTGCCTAAGTTATTTTTTTCTCTAGCATGAATGTATGACAGACAGAAGTAAATTCAGGACTTCAATATACTAAAGTCGTAAAATTTCCCCCTCTACTTTTGACAACAAGTCCAAGTAAGTTGAAACTTAGATAAGATTGAAACTATTAAGTTGAAACTTGGATAAGATTTAAACTATCGAGTGCCACTTAAGCATTCAGACTAAATCGTTTTATGACGTTTGAAATCAACCTTGAGTTGATTACAATCAATTTTCCTGCCGATGCATCTTCTTTGTGCGATTGAAATTCTGTTTTATTATTAAAATAATTTTACTCACACTTTTAAAGAAATCATAACTTTTTCAGTAGTCTTATTAGGTAATTCTAAAATTACACTAGCATGAGGTAGTTATTTATTTGAAAGGAAAAAATTAAATTACACCAATTGGAAATTTTATGTTTTGAATTTTGCTTTGTGTATATTGTTTAACTTACATATTATACATGAGCACAAAAACGTAGCGCTGCGTCTTGCGTAGAATTCTCGACGACGACGTCGATTGGCTAGAAAATATTGGAAAGTAGCTACATTGAGAATCCTCTTCTTTTTTCCTGCAATATTTAAATGCAACTAGCATCTACAAATTTTTATTTTTAGTACACATCATCTTCCTACCCTAGTCCCTTGATACTTGGGATCGGCGCAAAAAGTTTTCTTCTTTTGTTCCGTCCTGTCAACCAACAGCTATGGCTGACTACTTTTACTTTCATATCACTCCACACACAATACATCCATCCAAAGAGGCCTTTTATGTTTAGTTCTACGAGGCATGTGCTTATTAGATTTTTCAAAGTCTCAAATAAATTAACTAAAATATTTTTTTCCATTTTTGTATCTTTACTATGTGAACTATCTTTCCACGCAATAGCCATCCCTCTTGATGTAGGTACCTAATGAGATGGGGGATAAAAAAATTATGCCTTGGTGACATTAACTGCCGCCAACTCCCTTGCCCACTTCTTCACTTCCTCGTCAGTTGTTTTTTTTCCCACCTATATGCATCCTCTGCCAGGCGAGCACGGTCTACTGTGACAGGCTTGAGTCACACAGATTGGGAGCATTAACCGATAAAATGCGTTACTCAAGCCTATCACACAGGCCATGCTCGCCCGGCAGGATGGTGAACACATAATAATCTGAAGGCGCCAGTCGAATTCGGAGGGTGGTTCAAAACATCCTATACGATCGACTCCAAAAGTTGATTCGTTGCGGTCGCCGTGTGGCGTCTGGCACATAGTGGAGTACGTTACCCCAACAGGAAAGTGACTCCTAGAGAGATATGAGTGGAACGTATAATTCGTGCGTAATCTGCTGTGAATGTGCGCCACATAAAAAATAAGTGCGTGTCGTCGTTTTTGAAAAAAAACGAAAAATAGGTTCCTGCTGGGGTAACGGTGTTCCAGCAGGAAAATTCTAAACGAATGATCCGAATGAGAAATATTGTGCATGGGCAGAGAGCTTATATTTGTGCTGAAATGTGGGCCGAAAATATAACTGGTGCGTCATCAGGTTTTCGAGATATTGCATTTCCTGCTGGGAAGGATCTGTAGGTTATTTTTTGTAGTAGGTATTCATCACACATATCTCGAACTTTTTTTTTAAAACAGACGCCATTAAAATTTTTGGTCTCTGAAGTACTTTTTCTACTAATATTATAAAGGCAAATGTCTGGATGTGTCCACAAAAAACTGAATGTATTTTAATGAAATTTGGAATATAGAAGATAGGTTATACCTCGCCACTACTTTTTCTAATGTACTTACCTAATCAACTAGTAGAATACGTATAATCCAATAACAAGTTATTTTTTTTATAACTTTTCAACCTCAGTTTACTCAGGCAGAACACGCTACAACCGGGTCGTGAGTAAAGTTAAGGAGGTCATCGTTATGTATGAATCCGTCGCAGTCATTTGAATTTGGTCGGATAACCAGCCATTGTTTATATGTTTAGTTTTTTGTTTAAATCTACTTAATGCGTAACATTCTAAGCTGAATATTTTTATTACATATTTTTGACTAAACGCACATACTTGTGGTTTACACCTACCAATCTTGGGTTGAGTCGGTTTCTTGTATTTTGCCGTCAAAGTTATGACACTCTCGTTTTGACTTTTATCAATATTATTCGATATCGCAAGAATGTATGCTTTTGAAACTTTTTATGGTTAATGCAAGCGTCAAGATGGACTAAATACAGTTTTCAGCGAGCTTATACGTTTTCTCATTTAGGCGCTGCGACATTTTTTTCGGATTTTCAAAAAAGCGCAATTACTTGAAAATTTTAAATATTTTCTTAAATCTAATTCCGGCACAAATACGCACAAATCAAGAGCTACTCGTGTATGTTTATTCTACGACGCACGTACAATGGTTTTAGAGATACACGATTCTGCAAAACGTTACCCCAGCAGGAAATGCAATATCTCGAAGAACTGATGACGCACCAGTTATATTTTTGGCGCACATTTCAGCACAAATATAAGCTCTCTGCCCATGCACAATATTTCTCATTCCGATCATTCGTTTAGAATTTTCCTGCTGGAACACCGTTACCCCAGCAGGAACCTATTTTTCCGTTTTTTTTCAAAACACGCACTTATTTTTTATGTGGCGCACATTCACAGCAGATTACGCACGAATTATACGTTCCACTCATATCTCTCTAGGAGTCACTTTCCTGTTGGGGTAACGTACACTGTCGTGCTTAAGGCAGAATTCCTTCTGCAGCAGTACGGTTCTGTTGTTCTGAATTATTGCCCTTAAAACTCTATCAAATTGATCCCTTTATGTTCACAAAACACGATGTTTTTGGCCCAAAAGTTTTTGGTTGATGATGGTGACGTGTGACGCCAATGGGACTTTTGCTAGGATTGTATTTTGGTGCCAGGGGTAATATAGTGGGCAACCCAAGTTTCGCCCCCTGTGTCAATAGAGTGCAGAAAATCATCACCTTCAATTTCATACCGCTCCAAAAACTAACGGATAACACAGCGAATCTCGCACTTTGCGGCAGATTCTATCGACATGGCTCACGGGTCACGTTGCTGAGACCACCGTTTCATTCGCACTGACGCATACTTGATCTTGAGCTGCTTGTAAATGGAAAAGCTAGGCAACACGGCTGCGCTGTATAACTAACTTATAAAATCGTGAGGGCCCTAGTACATTTAATACTAATTTCTGGACATGCCTCGTACATGTTATTATTTGAAACTATGAATATAGGTACATATTTTCATGTCTAAAATTGCTTATCAAATGTTTTTTCGTGTCTAGGAATCGGAAAGCGCCTGCGCTTGGGAGCGGAGCGCTGAAGTTCCGCTGTACACGAACGAGGCGCGAGAGTCGCTCGTGTTGAGCGCGCGCGCGCCGCTGGCGCCGCACTACGAGCCCGACACCGCCACGCTGCACGCGCTCGCGCTCTTCATCGCCACACACGATTAGCATACCTGTTGCCTGCAACCTTCCTTCAACTCTCGGGGTCGAATTATTTTAGGTAGCGAAGATTTGTAGACGTGATAGGTATAAACAACATGTCTTTATCAACATTTTGATCAAACAAAACAAAGTATTTCTAAACTACACTATATTTTACGTAACTACGGGATCAACTAGTGTTAGAAAAACAGTTTTTTTTTTGTAGTGTTATGATATCGATACCTGATAAGTACCTAGGTAGGTAGTTCCGCTAGCTAACTTTTTCACCCTGTAGGTTTACTGTGGTTCGTGTCCTCTCACTCCTACTTTCAGTGACCACGACTGCTAGGAATACATTCACTATTGAGGGCAATGTACTTGTTAAAGCACTTACGCAGTTACTTTAAATTATGAAAGATAGTAAAAAAAAAATAGTAAGTTATTAAGGTTTGACACGTTGTGTTGGCACGTTTGATTTAAATAAATGCAAGTGATATCTTAGAATAGGTAGTTCTTTAGTCTGATTGGTCCTAATAAATTATGTTTATCATGAAAATTTGCTTTTATTGTGTAACCTCAGCAGAGACAGGAATGGGCTCGACAAAGGAATCCTTAGATGGGTATAATATAATTATATTCAGTTAAAGATGTTGTAGGACTTGGAGGTATTATTATTTTTGCGCATTACCTATATGTGTAAGGATAGGGTCCGAACCTAACTACATCAATTTTTCAATAATAATGAAAATAATTTAGACAAATTTTTGTATTTTTTTATTCAAAAATATAATTAATAGGAACAGTTATTGCAATCTTTTTCAAGTAAATTAAGAACTTTTAACACTACGCTCGTACATCCAAGTATGGAGCACACAAAGGTCTTGCATATTAAAAATCAAACCAAAAACAAAGACACCTTGAAATCTCGCAATTTACATCCAGTATTGGTCAAAAGAAACTATTAACAAAAAACTGTCCTTTTCTTTGGTTTCTTCGTTTTGTACTCAAATCAACTCGATTTTCTTTCCATTACTTAACTAAAATAATATTTGGTTCATCTTTATTCACTCTCGCATTGAAGAGCAGGTACTGTTACTTGGTTTCTGAAACAACAAATATGACAAAATTATTAAGGCGTATATATTCGCCGATGTTAACGCGGTACTGGCCGCGTGCGCCCGCTCGATGCCAGAATATCATTATTGGACTTCCTTTGGAGATCATTTTTTTGTAAAATAATTTTTGTTTTACATATCCTATGTAGGTTAAGAAGAAATTCTAACCATCAATTTTTCTGTGTAGGTAATAATATTTTTAAAAATTCTTTCTGAAACAACAAATAGGACAAAATTATTAAGGCGTATATATTCCCCGATGTTAACGCGGTACTGGCCGCGTGCGCCCGCTCGGTGCCAGAATATCAATATTGGACCTCCTTTGGAGATTTTTTTTTTGTAAAATAACATTTGTTTTACATATCCTATGTAAGTTAAGAAGAAATTCTAACCATCAATTTTTGAAGAGTAGGTACTTTGCAAAAGAAGCGAATATCGTGTTGTTAATTATTTATTTTAAAACAAAAGTACCTATTAGTCATACGAAAAATCATGTTTCACAACTAATTTACTTGAATCAATTCCGTACGCAAAATACGCGCTTGGTCGTGGAGTTGCGGAAACCAGACCGTTTAATAGGTTTAACCTACATAATCAGTTTTTTTTTCAAACCTTTTAACCTAGCCGTTATTAAGGAATACCTATGCTTAGTTTTAAAGCATCGATCGGCAACAGGCGGACCGCGGTCAATAATCCGTATCCGTACTTACGGTCGGCAAGTAATTTTAGACCCTCCGGAGCAACTGGACAGATTCGCAACTGGACAGATTCTCAGCTGGACAGTTTCGCAACTGGACAGAGTATAGTCGTGAAAAAAATAAGTTATACAATGAATCATAGGTATTAAATATAATCTGGATAGTGGGCTTAGTAGGCGTTTCGGCCGCTGAATTTCGCCCGATCCGGTCGAAACAGGAATTTCATTATTATTAATATTTTTGAGTGATATTTCGTGAGCGTCAAGATGGCGGGACCAAGTCCCCAATTTAAAATTTATCACATTAAAGTGTTTGTACTACATATGTACTATTTGTACCCTAAACAAGACATTTGTACTTCTAAAGGTAAAGGAAGTATCTCAAGACAACTTTGGTCCCGCCACTTTGACGTCAAAGTGGCGGGACCATCTCGCAGCACTACTCAGAGGCCGGTAATTCACCCCCTAAGACTTAGTACTACATATGTACAGATATATACTCAATTTTCAATAAAATTGTAAGTGTCAAATTCTAGTTATGTGATAAAAACATTGGTCCCGCCAATTTGATTATTCATGTTATCGCTGAATTCATATGAAAATCGTTACAAATCATGGAGAATCAGATGTAGAAACTTAGTACGTCCTAAGTACATGAACGTGTGTAATTTTCATATTCATAACTTAAGAACATCAAAAGTTATCTATCAATCATTGTTATCTTTGAAATGGACACATTTATGCAGTAATGAAACAACCCAAAATTGTTTTGAGAATTATATTTATATTTACTTTTTTCATGCTTAAGTATGTGAAGTGTGTAATTTAAGTATCATATTTTATTATAAAAGATCGATAATTTATTTTTATAGAATTGGACAGATGTATGTGGAAATGAAACAAACTATCATAATTCTGATATATATTTTGATCAGTGGAAACCCTTATTGGAACAATATATATTGAAACTTCACAGTTAGCTATTTTATCTCTTTATATAATAGCAGGCCTATTGAGAGAGGAGTTATGGAAAGTTAGCAAAATACCATGCACTTGGCATTTCAAAACATATTCAATCAAACAAGATGAATTTGTCCGCTGTTTCGGAAAATGTAAAGAATGTAAAGCGGATGTTAACATTCTTATAAATTGGCCCACCGATAAAATACACTTGGGAGCAAATAAATCGAGCCACTACCTTTTTTCACGTAAAATGGTAAATATTTTTGGTAATATGGAACGTATCAATTCGAACTATATATCGCCTAAAAGTTTAGTTAATAACCTTTACAATGAGGGTAAATTATTGAATAATAACCTTATTGAATGATAAATTATTGGCTCTGCAAGAAAAATGGTAATTTTGATAGAAAATTTAGTAGGGCTAAAATAGTCCATAAAAACAATAAAAAACAAAATTATTGCAAAAAAAATATTCTTAATAACTGGTATTACCCCCCCGGGCCCTGATACATTCTTGTAGCCTATTAGTCATCGATCTGATCAGCGTTACGATGACATATTGTGGTATGTTCTCCCACTCTTCAAGCACAGCGACTTTAAGCTCGGGAATGGATGAAACAGCGGGAACCCTGGCTCGGACTCTCCGTTTTAGCTCGTCCCATAGGTGTTCGATCGGGTTCAAATCAGGACTTCGTGCTGGCCATACCATTTGTTGAATCCCGATCGCAGACAAGTAATCCGTAACGATCTGCGCGGTATGAGGTCTCGCATTGTCATGCATAAACAAGAAATTTTCTCCGACAAAACCAGCATACGGCATTACGTGGTTTTCAAGAATGTCAGTTATGTATCGGTCAGCTGTTAATCCACGTCTACCATTGCCATCGTTGGCGGGGTCGACGAAGACAAGTTCCGTTTTTCCGTCTAGAGAAATTCCTCCCCACACCATACAAGAACCACCACCAAAACTCACCGTTTCTCGAATGCAACATTGGGCAAATCTTTCACCAGGACGTCTATACACTCGGTTTCTCCCGTCATTGCTAAAAAGACAGATTCTTGACTCGTCAGAAAACAAAACTGACCTCCAGTCTTCTAACGTCCAATTAATGTGTTCTCGAGCAAACTCCAAGCGAGATCGGCGATGAGCTACAGTCAATTTTGGGCCAGTTGCTGGTTTGTGTGATGTTAAATTTCGTTCTTTTAGTCTTCGTCTCACTGTCCACCTACTGATTGCGACTCCTCGAACGTCACGTAACGCTTGCTGTAGCTGAACAGCATTAAGTCCACGGTCGCGCAACGAATTGGTTGCAATAAAGCGGTCGTCACGTTCTGTTGTTGCCCGTGGTCGGCCAGTTCCAGGTCGCCGAACAAAAGCACCAGTCTCCAGATACCTGCGGTATACCCGCTGTACCTTTGAACGACTCAAATGAAGTCTGCGTGCCACTTCACGTTGTCCGTGTCCAACCTCAAGTAAAGCTACAACTTGGGCAGCTTCCGTCGGTGTAGTATCCATTTTATCAGGTTATTTTGATTACACAGACACAGATAAAGACAACAATAACAAGTAATATGGGTATGATTAACAAAAACCTCAAATTTAATCTTTTCTTAACAGAGTACAATAAAAATGTCATAAGCAAATTGAATGCGATAATTTTATTCTACCCTTTAAACTTTAATAAAAATGAAATTTTGACAACTAACTACCCTCATTGTAAAGTTTATTAAATACCCTTTTAGGCGATATATGTTTCGAATCGATGCGTTCCTTAATACCAAAAATAATTACCATAATGCGTGAAAAAGGAAGTGGCTCGATTTATTTGCTCCCAAGTGTAGCTAACTGTGAAGTTTCAATATATATTGTTCCAATAAGGGTTTCCACTGATCAAAATATATATCAGAATTATGATAGTTTGTTGTTGTATGATAGTGTGTGTTGACCATTCTTGACTAGGTAAACACATTTTCTTACGATACGTTGATGTTGTTAAGTTAGGACAATTTCTCCTGACATATTTAACAATTGGCTGAATTTTACTACTCCAAGCGTAAGTATCTAAATGAAAAAGAAATTGTTCATTTTCTACAGGCAATTTATCACCATCGTACTCACTGCTTTCATCATGTTCTATTTCCTTAACGCTATAATCGCTATCCGTTACAGTTTCAGATTCATCAAAAAAATAATTGAAATTGCGTTTAACCGACAGGTATAAACTTTTCGGGGTAATTTTAAAATTGAGTTGTCTACTTATATCAGTAAACAATAGATCATTCGATGATGGTATGCCGTGAATAAAAGTTGCTTTATAATTTTCTAATACCTTTTTTTGGTCTTCCAACAGCACTATACTTTTCCTTCCTGTTTGTATTTTCTTCTTCATTGTTAATCCTTAACGTAGAACAGTATATAAAATAACTTATTATGTCGCTCACGCAAATACGGATACTCAAATACGCAATATTACTAAAATTAACTGTTGTTATCAAGCACATTCACATACAGAAAGACAACACGGTTCCGCAAAAAGCAGTATGGTTGAAACGCAATCGACTACCTACCCTCAAGTTCAATAATATTTTCTCACAACTTATAAAACACAGTTAGGAGTTAATTACCTCGTCAAATACAAACTACGTAAACTAATAAGGGTTTCCACTGATCAAAATATATATCAGAATTATGATAGTTTGTTTCATTTCTACATACATCTGTCCAATTCTATAAAAATAAATTATCGATCTTTTATAATAAAATATGATACTTAAATTACACACTTCACATACTTAAGCATGAAAAAAGTAAATATAAATATAATTCTCAAAACAATTTTGGGTTGTTTCATTACTGCATAAATGTGTCCATTTCAAAGATAACAATGATTGATAGATAACTTTTGATGTACTTAAGTTATGAATATGAAAATTACACACGTTCATGTACTTAGGACGTACTAAGTTTCTACATCTGATTTTCCATGATTTGTAACGATTTTCATATGAATTCAGCGATAACATGAATAATCAAATTGGCGCGACCAATGTTTTTATCACATAACTTGAATTTGACACTTACAATTTTATTGAAAATTGAGTATATATCTGTACATATGTAGTACTAAGTCTTAGGGGGTGAATTACCTTCCTCTGAGTAGTGCTGCGAGATGGTCCCGCCACTTTGACGTCAAAGTGGCGGGACCAAAGTTGTCTTGAGATACTTCCTTTACCTTTAGAAGTACAAATGTCTTGTTTAGGGTACAAATAGTACATATGTAGTACAAACACTTTAATGTGATAAATTTTAAATTGGGGACTTGGTCCCGCCATCTTGACGCTCACGATATTTCGGACGAATCCTTTTTTAGAGGCAAAGTAACGTCAGAAACATAAAATTAGTAGAGGGTTTAATACCATGATAAAAATATAACTTCCTCTTTGCATTTTTACTCGTGGCTAAATAATAACAGCCGCATTGGTCGATCATCAAGGTTAAGCAACGCTTGACGAGGTCGGTCCGAGGATGGGTGACAATTTCAACATATCGTGTTTCCTCCGTGCCTTTGCAAGCACGATAAGCCGTTGGTCCCGGCTGTAATTTGAAGATCTTTGACAGTCGTTACGGGTAGTCTTGCCAAGGTGTACCGTGTTACCCAGTTACTGGGTTGTGGAGGTCAGATAGGCAGTCGCTCCATGTAAAACACTGGTATTCAGCTGAATCTGGTAAGACTGGAAGCCGACCCCAATGTAGTTGGGAAAAGGCTAGGCAGATTGATTGATACGTAGGTGCAAAATGTGAAAAAAAAAAGATTTATTAAAAATTATTCCGCTTATGGCGCCTGCAAAAAATATCGATAGGTGCCGTATGTGGAATTTCTCCTCAGGTGCCATTTTGTAATTGTTATATAAGACTGATTATTGTGATTTGTCATGTTTACTGTTGATTGTTAAAATGGTATATTAGGCTTTATCTTTTTCCAAAAATTGCATGACTTTTACTTACATAATATAACCCTACCTAAGGTTTTTCATTCTGTCTGTACAAAATTAGCTTTAAAAAGTATAGTCCAAAACTCAAAAATATTAATAACAATTAAATTCCTGTTTCGCCCGGATCGGACGAAACTCAGCGGCCGAAACGCCTACCAAGCCGGATAGTGTTGAAAAGTTTGACTCCTTCATTTACTTTAGAAAGTAACAGTTTTACGGCACTAAAGCGGAGCAAGGGCCTTAAAAGGAATATAAATAGAAGATCAGACTGAACATTTTGTTGTTTAAATTAGGATATACATTGGGTGATGGGGTTGCCCCTAGCTACATATCAGTAATCTGTGGGTTGCCCACCAGAAGCCCACACTTATGCGATAATGTTTGTGTTTTCACTAACACTAGACAACATCTAAATGAAATGCCTAAATAAAATGCACACAATTTTTGCAATGCGTTGTTTATTTTCCTAATTTCATAAATACAGCCAGTTGTACGTGTTTATGAAATTGTATTTATTGTTTCTTAATGAAGTGTACTGATAAATTAATTTTGACTGATTCACGTGCGTGGATATCTCGCATTATGCAGTAGTACTGTCAGCTCCGCCTCGGCTACATTGACAAAATATAGATACCACAGAGAAACTTGTACACAAACCATCATAACGCACTAATATCATAATGTACTATAATTACATAGAATACATGAAATGTCGCTAAATACAAAGTTGATCGACTATTACTCGTAAACTTGTAAAGCCTACTAAAGAGGTTGATTTTTTTATAGTGGGCGTGGATGGCCAAATCTGAAACTATGAGGAATAATTTCAGATTGCCCCCCCCCCCCCTCCTTGGTGATACGAGGTGAGGTTTAAGACTAACCCGGGGGGGGGGGTTAGTTTTAAGCCGCCGCGCCGCCTCTGTGATTTGTCCGCGCCGACATTGTTTCCATGTATATAATTCTGAATACATAACTAGCACTGTACTAAACTAGTTTTTTCAAGTTCATATTGCGTTATATCTTCGATATTTTCATACCAACCTTATCAAAATGCAGCAAGTGTTTCAAGAGATGTCGAGGAGACGCTATGTTGGGCACCGGAATCTCAGCGGCCGGTAGGTTTCCCGACACTGGATGATCTGTAAATTATTATTGGACCGCTGTGAAATATAAATACCCATGCCCTACAATAATGATTCGGAAGGCCGATGAACCAACACAATTAAATGGTGCATAATTCTTGCTCACGAAACAGATCGCCAGTTTACACTGTGACCACAGTCGTTGTAATTCGCCCGAAATCTCGGGCATATATAGAAATATTAAAGTCATAAATATAGGTACAAGACTTACAATAAGCGACGACTCGGAAGACATCAGTACGTTTTATGACATACATAAAGGCGGCCACGATGAGCAGGCCTATTACCGCAGCAGTCATGCACACGTACGCGTAATGCAGCCCTGTTCCAAACTCGAAGAATTCTGGTAGCACACATTTTCCTCTAATGCCATTTCCGTAGATATTGATGAAGCTGGAAAAGAGAAGGCCCATTATGTAGGGACATAAAACCCAATACCTTACTAACCGAACCTGTATGAAGCACACTCCTTCAAACTTCAACTTACACAATTAGGATCTAAAGTTTATGGACGTTTGTTCACTCACTCGTATTCGATTCTTAAGCGATTGATGAGTTCACAAACGCCTTAAGGGCTCGCTCCCATTGAGAGTAGGAATTTTGTAGTTCAAGAAGAACTACAAAATACTAATACTACTGTATTTTGTAGGTCTATCGGTCTACAACTTCTACAAGGCTAGACAGGAATGGCAATATAGGTCCGAAAGTCCTAATAATTGAGGCACTAGTACCTAATTCACTGCTTTGGAAGTAGGGAAACCTCGCTTATAATTCTCGAGGGACCGCAACCGCGCCCTGAGGCAGTCCATACCTGTGTCCTGAGTGTGGATAGCCTTAGGGCGCGGTCCCATCGAGAGCCAACGCTTCTAGTGGTAAGCGGCAGCCAGACAGTTAAGGTACCTAAGACGAGACTAGATAGTATAAATAACTCAAAAGTGAACAAGTGAGACATTAAATATGATAAAAAAACATCTGCCATTCTTACCCTACAGCACAAGGACCGCATCCGTTGATAGTCTTGATGCATTCATATGGAATATCTTGGTTTGGCGGCCGTCGCTGCAGATCCTGGCATCGCAAACATTCTTGGCACACATTTACTTGAGTTTCGCAGAAGTATCCCTCCGAGCAATGTGCGTCCTCTTTGCATGCTAAAGGTTGCGCATTTGCGACCAGTAAACACAACATCGATGTACACAAGAGCCTAAAAATAAAATAAAGAAACACCTTGAAAATCTGTATCAGTGAACCAACTAGATAAATTACATAGGAAAATGTAGATTGGCCTGGCGATGGCGCGCATAGCTTTTACTCGTCTAAATAGCTTTAAACGTACAGGACCGATCGGTTTGGCGACACTTGGTGGCTGAAGTCCAGAAATGGACGTGTTTCGGCTGAAATAGGTTACTTCTAGGCAAGCATGCTCCATCGTCGACCACATCATCGCTTACCATCAGGTGAGATAGTGGTCAAACGCAAGCCTATAACGAATAAAAAAAAATGATGATGAAATAGCTAGAACCATTAGCAGAGCGAGTCGTCTTCGCGCAGCTGATGATTCGAGCGAAAACTATTCATTTATCTAACTTCATTTCTCGTACCACTGGAAGGTATATATTCAGTCTTGTATGCACACGGTATTAACTAACTTTCATAGCTGCCCTTAATACTGCAGCTACTGCTTTGCTATACGATATTATATGCCTTGGTTATGTCCAGTTTATAGTATGAGATCCCACTAAAATTCAGCAGGTGGCTACCAAATTTGTTTTCGATGAAGCTTGATTTTTATGAATGATTCTTGATACCTAGTAGAACCCCAAACAAACAACACAATCCGCAAACAATTTTAACTTTGCCCAGCAACACTCAGCCCAGCAAACTAGGCATTTCTCCTGTACCTATCATCTAGCTCAGGGGTCACCAAATGGCGGACCGCGGTCCGGATCCGCAGCCTAATTGTGTAAGTAAATTCGGCAACGGAAACAATCTGTTTCTTTACCAAAAACACACACATACACAAAAAAGTTGAATCTTTATTCAACTTTTTTATGTATGTGTGTGTAAGTAAAGAGGGGTATGTGGCTTTAAATTAAACCTTACATAATGACCACGATGGCCATATTATTTAAAAAAACGGACCCCAAATAAAACTAATTGGTGACCCCTGATCTAGCTCTCATTTAGCCGCCATTCAGGCACAGTCAAAGATTACTATTATATAAGTACTGGGTACACGGTAATGATACTCGTAGCTAAAACTGAACATTACCGTGATTCAGGTATAAACTGACAATCCACAGGTTGCGGCTAACAAAGAGGGCAACCTTATTTTACATATTTTCTACACCACTTTCTTTCAAATGACGTTGGATTCACTTAAAAAACGTTTAAGTACCTATAAATTTGGGGCAAACTATTAAACATAAATTTCAATTTATTACATTACGGTCATTGCAGTAAAAATCTATAATTTTTAATCAAAAACCCTAATAATGCAGATTTCTGCAGTCGGATCTTAGGCTATTAATTTTATGCCCTAAATTCGCCGTGAACTCGGTATGTAAGTATTTGACTCAGACCAACAAATTTTTTGTTGGTCTGAGGTATTTGAATGGAATTTAAACGCTGTGTGTGACAACAAACACACACAACAAACATTGGAAATACAACTGAAATGTTATTACGGAAAATATTAAGCGCAATTCCTCTCTCCTAGGCACTGACTGTATCTATCTAGAATGTTGCTCTGCCCGACAGGGTCCATATAGTCCATAATGATTCTCTTATATTTACCACCTGTATGTACAATATGGAAGCAATATTGAAATTGAGTTATGCTAATTGACTACCTAAGTCAATTAGCATAACTCAAATTAATAATAAACCTTTATTATAAACCTATCTACATAAAGAGGTCAACAACAAGTCGAGCATGAAACTAAGTTTACCAGATATAGCTAGGTAAACACACCTGCTCCGGGCCATAGGTTGTGGGATTGATAATTTGATAAAACTTACCGAATCATTTTTCGGTGGCAGCTTTCTTTGATAATTATCACTTCTACAGTGGCACTCACACTCATAGAAATGCAAATAAGATAAATATGTAGTACTGACGGATAAAAAACTTTCACTGATCCACACAAACACTTTTGTTTATGTATGATTAAATAAACTCTACATCCTAATGGGAAAGCGAGCACGGAGTACCTACTAAAGCTATCCCATTCCCGAGACGATCACCACGAAACTGATGATGAAACATCCTTTGGTCACAAAAAACACGCAAGAACTTGCATAGGACAACTCGGCACAAGCACATTTCAATCAAGTTTCGACATGTCGAGCGTGACAATGGTGGCTTTCGTTCAATATCCATTCAAAACAATGAGAGCTTTGAACAATACAATATTTCAAGGTAAAAAAGGATAATGCCATAACAACAATAAACATGCATTTCGAGGAATAGGTAATAGATACCTAAGTATCTAATACACTTGACTATGTGTGGAAATTCATTTCGTCTCGTTAGTTTTCCTTTAAATGATAATGAGTCATCTATCTACAGAGGTTCCTAAATATTATCTGATTAAATACCTACGACTTAACTTGAGTAAAGCCTGGTGTACACGGGTAGAGTTAACGGTCTATTAGTACGGTATAGTAGGAACAATAGCAGTAGCATTGTTCCTACTCTACCATGATGTGTACAGGCTTTAAGCTCGCTCTTTGTACTTTACATAAATGTTATTTTGTGTAGGTACAATATAGAATACATAGTATGTATTTTTATTTCCTGCCAATATTTTAAAATATAACTCTACAGACAGGCGGCGGGCATTGCTTGGCTTAGTAAAATGCTCATCATCGCTTCAGTGAAATCCCTTCACGTGGCAATTACAATATTATTATCGTTGGGTAAGTGACAATGTTCAGGTCCGTCGTAACGTGTACTACTCGGCCTAGACTGCATTTTCTAGTGAGAATCTGCTGCGGCTCTGAACGTTATGTAAACGTTTGTTTTACTTTTTTTAATACCTAGGAAGATACCTACCCGTAACTTAAGGTGTCATGTATGTGTTTTTTTTCATTACTGGTTAAGAGGCCCTAAATGGCTTAAAAATAATATTTTGGCCTGGGATTGTCCTGCATTTCGTTAGCTTAAGGTTGATTTAAATTGATACAGTAGCTGGATCCATCGTCACTATTTCAGCGCAGAATCGGTACTGTATCAATGTAAACAACAACGTTTCAATCCAGTACAGCATCCAGCGGTCCAGCCCTGGGTCGTAATCGTCGAATCCGTATAAACACCACGTGCCATATTACGATACGAGTATTACGACTGTACTACAGTCGCTAGTGCCAACACAAACAGTGACCATGCGTTTGTTTGAGTTCAAAAATGACATCCAGAAAGTGGTCCGATGTAGATCGTCCAATACAGGCAAGAAGAACGTCTATGGAACATAAAATTCCAAGCTTACCGCGTTTTTTCACAAGCGAAACAATCATTTTTGAGAACGTGTAGTCACCTCAGTATAGTTCTCGCCAATTTCTTGGACGCCCTGAAGTTGGCTACAATGGCTGCGCAGTAGTAAATCTCATACAAAAACAGCACCGTTTCGTGTCTTGCGCATCGGAAAGCCAACTTCAGGGCGCCCCAGAAGTTTGGCGAGCACTTTATTGGATGCGTATAAGCGACACGACTCAGTGGCCATCCTAAGCCCAGTACTAAATGCCAGTAACGCTGGATCCAGCTACTGTACGTATATGTGAATCAGCCTTAGGTCCAAAATTCCAGGCGCCCCAGATGTTGTTGATGTTGTACTTGTAAAGTGTATTTTGAAGTTGAAAGTAGGTACGCTTATTTTATTAGTTAGGGCTGACTTATTCAAATTCTCTCACTGAATATGTACCTTTTAGTGTAGTTAATAAAGTTCTCTTTTGATATTGTATCGCTATTTTATTTAAAAAATTCTCGCATCGTTGAGTCTCGGTTTTAGCTGACTCTAACAAGACGGAAAGGAGATGTGTAAAACTACAGTTAAACCAACCAAAACCCAATAAATAAAAACAATATGTAATATTTACATACAACTTTATTCATAAGAGACTAAAATCTCATTTAAGTAACTCATTAATGAATAATGTTACTAACAGTTCATTAATGATTTAACATTAACAATTGAGTTTGTGTAACTTTAATAAGTGCTTCACAGCCTTTAGTTACATCTCTTAAGTAGCGACAATTACATTTAATGTAGGAAATGTATCAGGCAGTGAGTTACAGCGAGTATTTAATTTTGATAAATATAACCGAGAAACGTTCTGCATGTGAAAATAAAATAATTAAGGTTCCAACATATCAGAGTAATCAACATTACAATTTTATAATCAGCAGCCGTTTTACGTTTCGATTATAAAAGCAATATATTTTCAAACATTAAAGATTTGTCTCAAACAGAACTATCGCACGCATATAACACATTGTTAGAATAAAAAACATGCAAAACAAAGTACCTAAAATAATGGAAGCATTTACGTTAATATAGCACACTCGAATATATTTTCATAAGATATTTTCCTCAATACTTAAGTATTGGTGATAAATGCTAAAAAATATTTAATTATAATTAATAAACTGTGCTTTGAAATCAACGATAGGGTCTAAAAACAAAAACAACTTTTTCTAACTTTACCACAGATTATAATGGTGCAGTTTTATAAGGTTTTCTTCAATGTATAGGTAGTTCAACTCATCTTTGCGCGCGGCGCTATGTGTGGGTTTTCTCGGACGACGACTGCCGCGTCACTGCCACACAGATGCATACTGTATAATTACAAGCACACGCACACATGGCGCCGTTTGCAAAGATGAGTTGAACTATCTATACCTACGCGGTTACGCCGCGTTCAGAGTCACGACAAAATCACTATTAGCGCGCCAAAAACCGGTTAGATTAGCTGTGAACGCGAACTTAATCGATTTCATGACCCGCCTAAAGCGATATTGACGTAACGCGGAACCCGGCGCGGCGTTAGTTGAAACAGCACTCCTTCAGAAAAAAAAAATAAGCTTGTCACAAGAGCACGTTTTCATTTGGACGAGAGCATTTAAAAATAAATACATTATTATAAAATTATATTGTTAGTGATAACGGTGATAATAGAAAGCGCAAGTAAATCATTTAGATTTTTAAGTAATGCAATAATTATAAATCATTTGATTGATTCAACTTGTCTTCATTTAATCACTGTTCGCTAGTTATTACGATTTTTAATGAATGCTTCTTCCTGTTTGTAAAAAAAATATTCTGAAAAGTACTATTATTGTATTTGGCATAAACAAACCATATTTCAAGGTAAAAGCTGTTTTACAGAGAGCAATTTAATTGCCTGTTTGAATGCAATACGTTTATGAAAAAATAAAATTTGTAGCATCTAGAGTGCTCGGACGGCGCAAGTCATTCATTGCTTCAATTATATAGGATGCGATAGCTAAGATTCTTGCATCGTGTTACTGGGCCTTTGTTCATATACATATTACATTAAATTATCACAATTAATACATTGTTCATATGATATGAAGGTCCTCCGTGTAAAAAAATACATACTTCAAATATTTACATACCAACAATTGACAACCATATTAAAATAGAGATAAAAATAATATTCTGGATCATATTACGTTTGTCTGACTTTCTAGCGGAAAGGAACTTTAAAAAAAATACTATATTACAATTGTCTATATTGATTAGGAAAATATTTGTATCTTATCTTAAGCCTTTCAAGCGTTAAAATTAAGATATTATGCAAAATAAATAATTACATGAAACATTTAATATTTAAATTATTCAGTGGTATCTTGAGCTAAACACATTTTCCTCTCAACGACAAACAAATCCACTATCTAATTATATTCCCTACATTTGATAGCACATCTGAATCATATTAAATACTAACAAGCCTGGTTTCTTAAACGACTTATATAAAGTAAATGATCCAAATATTTTTCTAAATTAATGTTACTTGAGCAAACAAGTATTAAATAATGTCTTTTCTCTCTCTCTCGATCGTTTAAGCTACCGACTGTCCACCTAGGCATATCTTAGATATCTCATTATGTTACTGAGATCATGAATTGATCTGTACAGATCTCTCACATGACTGGTATATGCACAGGGATAAATGCATACAAAACTACATCACAGTAAAATGGGTAAGAATCCTATATATTAATAAGGCACCTCTTTAACATCAATCTAGAAATGACGTACACTTAAAACCACTTTTTTTACGTATTTTCAGAACTCTTTTTCGTGACATTTTTTTTTACGTTTAATTAAAAATTATAAAATTACAACATCCACAATTATACTAATTTCAATATTGTAACTATTAAAGACTATTATTATTTCTGGAAATCCTGTTCAAGTCAAGCGATTGGTTCAAGTGTTGCGATTAGATATTCATTCAACCATACATACATACATAAACTGACGCCTTTTTACCATAGGGGTAGGCAGAAACTGCTGCGACAATACATTCAACAACGTTTTTTTTTGTGTTTTTGCAATACATTCCAGAAACTGCATAAGTTTAAAGGACAAAATGTTAGGTTCTATAGAGCGATGAGTCAAATCGAATCGGGCCAGCGGGCATTTCTCCTTACTTAACATAAACTTATAGTAAGCGTAGTCTTAAGAGTATTCGTGGAGGCGGAGTGACGTCACTTGTTGGTGTTGATCTGTACCACATTTGTGATCTGTGTGATAAAGTTGTACGGCGGTCCTCCCTGAACGGGCGACGGTGAGCGCGCGAAACTGCTGTGACTGCTGTCGCCGTAGTTGCTCTCCCGAGAGTCCTAAGAGAATAAAATGAAAAAAAAAGAAGTTAATAAACCTTCGTAAGTTAACACCTACAAGGATATTTATGCACGTGGTCAAAATCGGAACTAATTCCGCCATCTTGTTTTTTCAATACAAATTTCACAGACAATTTCAGAAACCTTTACTGACAATGACATTCAAGCTCTAAAAGATCCTTGTAGCACTGTACTTTTGTTTTTTCAAGGAAATCTTGATGAAATAATGATGTTTGCCAGTAATCAATGAGGTGAGTCATCTACTAAGTGAACTTCAATCGAGATTCAATTCCAGAACATGTAAAAAAGGTAAGTGTTTTTGGAAAAACAACTTACACAAGGTCAGTAGAGTTGCAACATCAAAAAAAAAATTACTTTTTCATTACTATGAAATCAACAACATTTACATAAAGTTGGTATTCGTTTACGTGAAAAAAAGGAATAATGACGTAATTTAAAAACGAGTAGTTTACCTGTCGTACGCATCGTTTCTTGGCGGCGGAGTGTTCGACGAGTGTGGTGTCGCGCGCGGCGGAGAGCAGCACCGGCAACGTTGCGCCCGCGCCTTCTGACTCGTTGCCGTTGCTGTCATTCACAACACTGCTGAAAAAAATACTTTACATGTGTAAAAAAAAAAAAATATAAACGATCTACTAAATAGCCCGAACAAAGCCTAACCATTTGGTTTGGATAGGTGAGCCCGTTCTTGAGTTATAAAATTACAACGAAAATTGGCATTGTTTTATATATATATAGATTATAAAGAGGAAAGATTTGTATTTTTGTATGTTTGTATTTTTGTATGTAACGAATAAACTTAAAAACTACTGGACCGATTTCAAAAATCCTTTACCATTGGGAAGCTACACTATCCCCGGGTGACATAGGCTACTTTTTATCCCTGTATTCCCACGGGAACGGGAACTACGCGGGTGAAACCGCGAGTCTTCCACTAGTCAATAATAACATCGAACTCTTTATTTGAGATAACATTACACATTTTAATAAGTTCATTTTACAGCTCGTTCAATCGATTTTGACCTGATTGCGTTGGTGATACGACACATGGTTGCTGTAGTCTGTAGTAAACGGTTGGTTTTGGTAACAGGTTTATGCTTATTATGACATCCTTATGTTTACGGGATAGAACTCAAAATCGGTTGAACGGACTGTAAAAAGAGGTTTGCGTTTCGACGGCGCGGCCAAGACGTTTTTTTTAAAAAAAAAAAACTGTCCCAAGATTATGTAAAAATTTGTAAAAGATGATTCCCAAAACCATAAATTTGTCAAAGTTATGGTTAAAAAGTTTTAAGCGTTTGAACGTGGCCGAGCCATTGAAACGCGGCGAACCGCGCGGCCACGGAGATCTTTAAAACTAAGCGTTGTAGAGACCTGAAATTTAGCTACATAACAGAATGAATTTGTAAAAAATATAGAAAAAAATCCTAGGTTTATATTTTAGGAGCTCTAACACTAAAACTCCATGGCCGCGCCATTGAAACGGTGAAAAACACGTTATCGCTGATATCTCGCTGAAAAAGCATCGCAGAGGTCTGAATTTTTTGTAATACATAGATTTAAATTTGTCAAAATATGTAAAAATACATTAAAAAATCCTAGGTTTATATTTCAGGACCTGTAAGCCCAAAACCCTATGGCCGCGCCATTGAAACGGTGATAAATACGTTATCGCCGATATCTCCCTGAAAAAGCATCGCAAAGGTCAGAAGTTTTTTGCAAAGCCTAGATTTGAATTTGTCAAAACGAGTAAAAATATAGCAAAAAACCTAGGTTTATATTTTAGGAGCTGTAACACTAAAACTCCATGGCCGCGCCATTGAAACGGTGAAAAACACGTTATCGCCGATATCTCGCTGAAAAAGCATCGCAGAGGTCTGAAGTTTTTTGTAATACATAGATTTGAATTTGTCAAAACATGAAAAAATATAGAAAAAAATCCTAGGTTTATATTTTAGGAGCTGTAACACTAAAACTCCATGCTATGGAGTGGCCGCGCCATGGAGTTTTGGTGGTTGGTTTATATTCTATATTTTTACAAAATCATTCTGTTTTGTGCTTAAATTTCAGGTCTCTGCAACGCTTAGTTTTAAAGATCTCCGTGGCCGCGCGGTTCGCCGCGTTTCAATGGCGCGGCCACGTTCAAACCCTTAAAACTTTTTAACCATAACTTTGACAAATTTATGGTTTTGGGAATCATCTTTTACAAATTTTTACATAATCTTGGCATAGTTTTTTTTTAAAAAAAAACGTCGTGGCCGCGCCGTCGAAACGCACACTAAAAAGAGTTGTAAAAATTTCTAATGTTATATCAAATGGAGTATAGACTGCTTCATATGCGATTAAGACAGCAAACAGCCGTGAGGAATGGAAAGAGTGCCTTAGCCTTTCCCAGCAGTTGGACAGTATTGTCTGATATAATAAAGTTAAGTAACAATATTTGAATAGCTAGTTATGATACATATCTACAAAGCAACTTTTCAACTAAGTAGAGTTCTCACCATTTACCAACTATTTATTCAAAGCATACTTGTCAAGCAACATGGTGACCTCACATATTTTAACGCAAGCACTCTACTTAAACGTAGAAAATATGCAGTTTGTAAACGCACACATGTTGCCAAAACATCCTTCATCAGGAGATTCTTAATTTTTCTTATTCTGTACGGGTCGTAAGTCCGTACACTGATTCGCCCTTAGTTGGTAGGAGAGAATCACGTCACAGTTGGATCCACTAGTTAAATATATTTGAGTTAAGTAAACTACAGTATAACTTAGATGGAAGGCGACTATTTCTCTCTCTTGGTTTGAATAGCAACACGGCTATTGTGCAGCGGTGTAATGGTGTTGTTTGCTGATGAGGTGCTGGTAGCGTTGGTGCCAAGGAAGATTAAATAAAACGGCGGACTATTAGACTCACGTGTGTATTCAACCAGTGACACAGTAGGAAGGGAAGGGTGTTGCCACCGCTCACAAAGATTTACAGTTTTTAATGTTGGTGTTGCAATCATAGAATATCCAACAGCTATAAGATCACTATCTACATTGGTTGCTTTGTTATGATGTACATCCTTAGCCTAAAGTAGGATGCCGTCAGTATGCAGAAAAATGTACGGTGATGAGACCGTACATATTCCTTACCTATTTATGACGATGTCAATGCCATTATAAACATAATAAGGATGTTTTCTGGGTAGAATAATAATTCTATTTAGTCCGTCAGAGAGATTACCAAATAATATTGGACACGTATTTTTTGTTTTACCAAATCAAAAAACAATGACAAAGTTAAAGCGCATCAAAGTTCAGGAGTGGGGGCTTGTGACGTCACTAAGGCAGTAGTGTACCAGCGTCGTGACGTCACACGATATTTCAATATCGTCGTCATTTTATGTTTGCGTTACCTCACGGACAAAAACAAATTTTCAGTCAAGTACCCTATTATATCCATTTAAATGACCCACCTTAAAAGAAAAATTCAGAACTATCAGATGAAACAGAAGCGCTTTTGAACATTCCCAAATAGATAAGAACCTATATAAGCTACTACACTTTATATAATAACTGAAAGAATAACTGTGTATGCTCGGCTATGTAAAAGATGTGGTTACCTATAATTGAGTGTGCATTACAGGATATGATGATGTGTAACAATTTTTGTATTTTGTGCAAGTTTTATGGTTTTGTAACACTCGTTGGTGATCCTTAATTAAATAAATATAATTATTCATTATATCGCTCATATTAATTCAAAACACACAACACCACCCGCCCCCCCACACACATTGTAAATGACATTCGGTATAGGACTATTTTATTATAATTATATATATTATAATATATATTAAAGAAAGAAGGGTATAAATTGCAAATATTCAGTTGATTAAATATTATTTTGATACCAGGATTGCAAATAACACATTGACAACTGTTCAATATATTGATTAAGTTTCGTATTTATGCCAATATGACTTATCTTCACCATTGCAGAACTGAGCCCCTAAGTACGTTCAGCCGTGGAGTTAGAGACTAACGCCCGTTTTCATAAATAATTAAAATAAAATAAAAAATATTATTGCACTCTTGGATTTCTAATCCTAGGTCCTGAGACTGTCTACTTTTTATTACTCTCTATTTGAAAATAAGTAAGTGCAACTTATGAACAAGAACGTAACGTTTTTTTTATTTACAAGGAACCCTAAGATACATGTAAATAATTAGAGGACAATGTTTATATTTAATTGAACAATTAGGAAGTGGATCGTAACATTTTATTAATACCATCCGATACAGTTGTAGATTTATTTTTTTATTTGGCTCGCGCGCGGTTTTCCTAGCCAGTCACTTGTTCCATAAAATGTTCCCATGCGGTCCGAGACTTACAATCGCTCATTAGCCATTCAACCTCATACATTCGTCGTAATCGATTTTAGCGATGTAATATTTTGGACCGCATGGTTTGTGATTCACATCTTTGCTGATTGGAACATTTACTAACAATATCAACATTCCAAATTCAAATCACTTTTAGTCCCTAGGGATGAGCGAGCTATTTTAGTTCCTATTTACGAAAAATATACTAGCTCTTTTTGAATAGAGGTGATAAAAAAAATGTGACATACTTGGCATTAACGTCTCCATTACTTGTGGTTCCACCAGGCGTCCACGGGCTCGGCATCGTATCCTCATCGTGGATGGTTGGGTCCGGGTTCTCAGGCACGGGAGACTCATCACTGCCAACAAAATTACACAACTGGTTAAAAAAACAAATGATGACAACCCTACTGAACTACATCAATAAATTAGAAAAGAAAGTCAGTGAGCATAAATAGTGCAGAAATAATGTCTGATAATGTTGATAATAAATAAATTATCACTATTATCTATAGTTGCAAGGACAAGGCACCCGCCCGGCGGAATCTAAATATGTGTGCGTGCGATATACATCAGATTAGCGAATGTAGAAGCTTGAGTGAGAGGCCTTATCGTAAGGATTCCTCAGACGTTGCAATCCTGTGGCCTCATCGTGAGTCATGCTTGGATCTACGCGTTACAAAAAACTGTGAAATTGCTTTTATAAAATTCCCCGATGCGTTTCATACGCTAGCTTAATTTCTCGTAAAGCGGCTATTTTTGTTCAACCCAACTATGATATCACTCTAGCCAAAGAAATTACGGGAATTTCTTTACGCTTAAAAAATCTCGGAGATGATTCCTCTATTGTATTGTGTACGAAGCGCTCAATAAATACCAATTTTTCAGCTTACTTAACAAGCCCAAAAACATCTCAGATCACACCAGACACCCATAATTTGAATGATAATAAGAGCTGAATAATTTGGGAAAGGATTTGCATAAGAATAGGGTACACAATGAAAAATTGTGCAACTCCAAAAGTAATAAAAGGCTTCTACAGCGAAAACTCATGAAAACCGAAAATAAAACACCGATAAAACTACAAACCGCCTGGAAATGTGCAAAACGAAAACTACGAACTACTACTACGATTACATTAAAACGAAAAGTGGAATATTGACCACTGACCTTTTAAAGTTCAATCCTGGCAAGACCTGGTGTGCAGATATTAAAATAAATAAACAGATATATACATTGTACATACATGATATACAATTTTTACTTTTAAAGGTATTAGTCGAAAAATAAAACATCTAAGTCGAGTAGGTAATATCTTTCAACAAGCATTCTTGTAGCTCATGTAAAACAAAGAGATTTTTTAATATCTTGCACAACATTATTTCATTTCTTTGATAAAACAGGTCTTTGCTACTGCAATGTGTTCTTGTGCGTTACAGAAGTACGTACCCAGGTTCTCGTTCATAGAAGGGCTTGTTGTAAGGGTTGGCGGCCTGGTTGCCTGCCGCCTCCCGCGCGTCTCCTGGTCCCGGCTGAGATAGCGGCCGCTTGATAAAGTGTTCCTCTGTTAACAAAATAAAAACTCATATGTAAAAATACGACGCATAAGGCCAAATAAAAAAAACCCGCCAAGTGCGAGATGGACTCGCGCACGAAGGGTTCCGTACCATTATCGCAAAAAACAGCAAAAAAAAAAACCCTTTTTCTGTATGGGAGCCCCACTTAAATATTTATTTTACTCTGTTTTTAATATTTGTTGTTATAGCGGCAACAGAAATACATCATCTGTGAAAATTCAGCGCTCTAGCTATCACGGTTCATGAGATACAGCCTGGTGACAGATAGACAGACAGACGGACGGACCGCGGAGCCTTAGTAATAGGGTCCCGTTTTTACCCTTTGGGTACGGAACTTTAACAAACTATCTAAAACTTTGATAATTTTAAGTTGATTAATTAAAGCTTCATATTTATAAAAAACCAAAGTTGCGCAACATTTATTTGTGTGTAGGAAACATGTTGCCAGTAAAAAGCAACATGTCCATATTTCGTCACCCATACGTATTTATTGTTAAACAAAGGCATGCAGCAGTGTTTCAAACGAAAACAAAGTATTTTGATGTTGCGGTGAACAGTTTCGGGTAATTTTATTGCTGTTCAACATTGTTTTACATCATAACGAAATTTTGAACGTTAGTTTAGGTCTGATATCGAAAGTTAGGTATTCTAATTATACCTAATAAAAGTTATCGTCAAATTCGTCAAACTCAATTTAAACTTGGGTTCTATGTACCTAAAAGCGGGTAGATATCAAATCACATCTATTTAGACGTGACGTGTTATCTGTTCATTAAAATATCTCCGAAACGATTCACGTTTGGCAAGTTGTGATTATATAATGAAGTTCTAAAAGATACCAAAGTCAAATGTAAACCATGCATATATTAAGGTAATATGAGGATATTAATAGAATGTTGACGACATTCTATTATCCTAATACTACAGTATTGTGGAATGAATCTCTTTTCAGTAAAAATATCTCTATAACTCTTTCAAATTGTAAATCAATGAAATCACTAAATGATGTCAACGCGTGAAACAAAAGAATGCTCTAATAAATTAACCTTCAGGAAAGTCAAAGCACTCGGCAATTCAGTATTATCGATATTGAAACGCATGAAACCACCTTGGCCCTGATTCAGAATATTTCTTGAAGAGATTTAATAAATGTGAATTTGCGAATTTAGGTCATCTCATCAATAAATTCGCTAAGTATTGGGTGCAATGACCTCCGAAAACGTAGATCATTTGGTTTAATTAATGTGTGGTTGTCTTTATCACATAATGACGTCATTTTTGATGTCGCCATATGCATCGTACGATATGACGTATGGTCCTTATTGCGGTCAAGGTTTTTATAGGTCGATTTTACCCTGCTTTGGCTATCTGGCAGCCGCGGTTTGTGAAAAGTATGTCCTTACCTTCATTGTAGGCAGTTGGCTCCACGTCCGTGTAAGGTGGTGATTGGTATGGAGACTGCGGCAGGGGGTTGTATGGCGGAGGAGCCTCGGGGGCCGTCGCTGTGATACGAGCCGTCACTGTACTCGACTGGTTCGAACCTGAAACAACATCATAAGGGTTTATAAAGAACAAAACCTTCACAAGTCTTTGTGTTGAGGATTTTAAATGATTAGTCTATTGTTACGGCTTTTGAAAAGAAAACTAAAAAGTAATTATAAAATCTTATAGCTTAAGAGGAGAAAGGGTCTTTTATGTATAGTGGGGTTAATGATTGTAGTACTGGATAGCTTGTTATTTGTATGATAAACGTAATGGTATGGCTTCAGGTGCCTCTTTCCGATAGGCACTGAAGAACTGTCGATTCACTAATCTAATGTCCTACTTATCGATTGCACAAAATGGGCCTCAATCACTACGCATTTTGTAGATTATACCTATAAAACATGATGTCACTCAGGCAATTGTGTTTGTGAGCATGTGTGCTTTTACTATACAGCCTATTAAGAATGTAGCTCTAAGCCTGGCCTTTTTCCCGTTTGTTGGAAATAGGCTCATGGTATATTACCACAGGAGCAGTGATACCTTAGTGGTATCGGCCGCGACTTATAAGCTGTAGGTCGTGGGTTCAAACCCAGGCAGACGCTTAACTTTGTGTAAATTATTTCATCACCACTGCTCTCAAAACGGTGAAGGAAAACATCGTGAGGAAACAGGCATGTAATAGAAACAAAAATTCGAATACATGTGACATCGACCAACACGCATTGGACCAGCGTGGTGGATTACGGCCGATTCACTCTCACAGAGGAGGCTTGTTTCTCAGCAGTAGGAACATTAAAAACGCGGATGATGATATTACCACATGGCCACATAACCCTGTACCCACAAAACTCCTCTGCGTAACTGATCGGGGAATTCGGGCGTGGTGAAGATAGTCAATCAATTATCATTATTATATAGTTTATTGCATACCACAAAAAAAATGGTACAGGACAAACATTCAATCAGTCAATTTCAATCAATCTGCGGTCGGCTCCCAATTAAACTGGATACTAATCTGGACACTAGCTATTACCCGTGGCATCGCTCCTGTGGCCCTCAACCATGCCCGCTTTTAAGATAAAAAAATAGCCTATGTTAATCAGGAATAATGTAGCTTTCTACTGGTGAAAGAATTTTCTAAATCGGTTCAGTAGTTTTTGAGTCTATCCATTACAAACAAATCTTTCCTCTTTATAATAGTGTAAATGTAGATAGAGCGACTTCCCGTCTGTCCTCCACAACCCAGTATTTGGATAACATGATACCCCTTGGCAAGACTGGTGTCAGAGGCTTCTGACTTCCCGTAACGACTGTCAAAAACAAATGAGAACCGGGACCAACAGCTAGAATTACGGAGAAAAAAACCACTTACCAGCATTCTTAAAGATCTCAGGGTAGCGCAGCAGGTATGCGATAATGCCGACGACGAGGGCTAAGAACAGCAGCACGGCGATGCCGATGAGTAGCCACACGTAGGTTGGCGTCGTCACCGGCGGCGGGGGGCTGGGAGACACGCACTCCGCGTTCACGTCGCCGCGACGGTCCGCCACCAGCCTGCGAGAAACACGAGTGTAATGACGTGATGCAAATAGAGTGAGCTAACGAGCTTAATAAAAAAACCACGTAGCTTAATTTAAAAAAAAAAATACGACTGATTAAGAAGTGAACTAAAAAGACGTAAACAAGAAGAAAATCATACTGTGCAGTCGGAGGATACATATTCGCGAGCTGACTGACCAAGCTTGAGCAGTTGGGTTTTTTTTGCTTCTTTATACTTACTAACTTTTTTATTTATAACATTTTAGTCAACATTTTTTTTTCGGATGAGGTACTTTTAAACAAATAAGTATTACATATTTTTGAAATCACCTCTTATAACCCTTTATTTTGATACCCCATAAAATGGCCCTCACAATATGGCGACAAAAAATCCGCCATTTGCCAATTTTAATGTAGCCAGTGACACTCGCAAGGTTAATACGAATCGATTGACGTAAGAATCATCATCAAAATCGGCCAACGCGTTTGGTCTCTAGAACACCACATAGGAACAAACTTACATACATACATAGACTGATAAACACATTACCCTCCTTCGGCAGTCGGGTAAAAACTCATCATAAAACCTTAGGCGATGTGAGTTTGAGGTAGAAAGACATGTCTTTAACTTTTCACGGTGAAATATTTACTGTATAAACCGGCCGATTGCACTTTTGTGGACCTTAATATCGCCAGCTAGCCCATAAGGTAGCCATGCCAACCGCATTACCATATAGATACAATAGACATTTACCATCGTCTCTGAAAGAAACGCGCCAACGTGTGACGTTCGCAACACCACTTCGAACCAACTCCCAGTAAACGCTTATCAGATGTTAAGTACTTTTAATAGACAATAACCCATCAAGGCCATGCTTGGTTCCAAAATGGACGAAAGCTAGTTTGACCAAAATATGCTTCTGAATTCGAAAGTTTTCAAATGGCACCTTGTTATAGAAAAAAGAAAACTGCTGCAATGTTTTGAAGTGGACAGAGAAGTCTATTTTCAGACCGGAAAAATAACTCTGACATCAGCATGAAAATGCAGCGCATCTCAGAAAGACGAATGACTCGTCATAGGGGAAACCCGTATTTACCCAATTGACGCTTCAAACGGCTGCCAAGCGGCGCGACCCTGGTGGACATCGTTATCATTATAAAATTCCTCCAATCAGACATTTCATCTTCGTTATTAGGTACAACAAATTTATCAAAAAACCCATTGAGTCAAATACTCGTTGGCTTGTTTCAAATAAGAATAAGAATAAATTTATTAAGCCATTGTTACACTTAGCGCTATTAGTAATCGTAACAAGTTATATTTTAATAAAGTAAAGAAAAAACAAAGGTACCCAAACTAGGCTGCGCCTGTATCTTGGGAACTACGTGCATTGAGATTAAACGCTTTTGGTTTCACGGTTTTAGACAAGTTTTACATCAGCTGAGCATTATTATATGCCATTCTGTATTGATGCCAATCATCAAATTCTAACCAGCGATGAAAACAACGTCATCTGCTTATCACGGCGCATTAAACGTGCAGTCCTTTATGACAAACGATGTTTTTAGATCTACAAAAGTTCAGTGAAGTTCATCAAAATGAATGGTTAGTCAAACAAGTGAGGTATACCCAAATACCCATCACAGAGTTGTATAATACGACCCTTAAATTAGTACTGACACTAAAGATAAGAGTGAAACAAATGCCGGTTATATTCCACGGTCAAATTATCGCAGAAATGAGTTTAATGGATAAGGATTTGACGAAAACAATACACTATCTTCCTACAACCATTTAAAATAATTAGGCGATAGTTAAACAAACACTTCCATCTTTGACTATCGTTAAACCAAATTTTGAAGAATCTTTTTACACAAACAAAGAGACGGATATGTTATTGCACAATCAATTAGCTTATTGCAATGTGTAACATATTATTGTATGTCCTCGGCATAAGGTTTTCCTCATTTTGTTTGTGATTTAGATAATTTATATTTCTAGTTTCCATTATGAACATCAGTTTGTTTGTTATCACTACGCACATTACACAGTAGGAAGTTAGAGTAGTCAGTTCGTCAGCAAATTAGCATGACTGCGTGACGCATAACATCAACAAATTATCACATAGCCATCGGTGGCCAGCGGGTATAGTGTTACTAAATTGTACGAGCAAACATCTTGGGACCATGACAGCTGTTTAAAAAGAAGCAATGAAGCTCTACCTATATACTGTCTAACGAAAACTTCGTAAAAGTAAAGGTTTATCAGCATTAACAGCTAAAAGATGACGTAAAAGATTCTGATTACCGGCAGGTAGTAACAGGACGACGCTGGATCATGAGGATGTATTACAGAATAGACATCTGTCAATTTTCAACCGTCACAAACATGTGTCCATTATGATTTATTTGCCTTTTAAAGCTCAACCCAGCGTTGAAAAGCTACAGTTAGACTCAATACAGAGGAAATACAGTACAAATTCGATACTAACTCGTTGATACAGGCTCCACATTCCGCGACGGACTTGATGCAGGTGTTAATGGCTTGTGGCGGTTCCCGCTTGAGGTCTTCACAAGAGAGGCACTCCCTGCAGATGTGGGCATCCGTCTCGCAGTAGTAGCCGTCGCGGCACTGCACGTCCTCTGTGCAGGACACTGGCTGAGCGTGCGCAGGCGAGCAAAGCACCGCCACACACAATACCAGCAACCTAAAACAATAAGAAAATTGCTGTTGTAATCCTACATAGGAAAGATGGAAATTCAAATTGTAATTTGAAAGATATTCCGCAAAAAAATATTTCATGTTTGAGCGATTCGGCTGCTCAACAAATTCAAAAACGTAAAAAAAAATATGTCCTTTAATAGTATTACCATTTAAAAGTGGTTAACGTTAATCTGCAGATCCTATCAAATTAATGTGAAACTTTAAATGCTTTTATAAGACTGATTATGTTGAACTTCAACAATTGTTTTAGTTTTCTACTAAGTATAGTATATATAGTCAAGCTTTCGTTCAACCTAAATATTTCTATGCACTCTACTCACTGACTCCTAACCTACTAAACCTATATTAATCTTTCAATGGGCTTAGTGGGTTAAGGATTCAGTGTACAAACAAACGTAGCATAAAGTATTATTTGAAAACACCACACGACCACATTTTATGTCGTCAAGAATATAGTAATATTTATGGTTCATCATTCGCAGTTGTCGATGATTCAAATTCTACGTAAAATCTGTTCCGTGAGACCTAATACCCAGAAATATTCACCAGTTTCGCGAGTCTCATTAGTCAACATACTAATAAATTGTCCTGTGTTATTTCAAATCAGTACAAATTCGCATTGTAAGCTTAGTGTGTGACGAGGTTCTGTCATGTGTGTATTACAACGAGCTTCTGCAATGTGTTTACTGTACTTATCATTTTGTAATGCCTTTAATGGTTATGAGACAATAAAATTATTATACAACCTCAGAGTATTGACTCTGTGCAGAATAATGAATGACTAACAGATTTGTTGTTAGGCGTACAACGTTACCTTAGCAAACAAATTATGAAGATTACTGAAGAGGACCGAGTGTTGAACCCTGTAGTACGCTTCTTTCGGATTAAGGACCTTAACTTATTCAAGCAGAAAACAGAGTAGGACCAGAAATTGAACCCTGTAGTATACCCATTGTAAAATAGCGACCTTAACTTTTTTAAGCATTACCATACCCTCTTTCGATGTTTTAGGCGAATTGAAAATATACATAAGAGGTTACATCAGTTTATTACTAACTTAGCAACAGAAGACAAGGTAAAAATCTTGCTCGACGGTTCAAAACCTACACTCAAGGAAGAGTGAGAGATGCGGTTCATGCGACCACCTACGTGCGAGTAGCTCCGAGATTCGCAACCAACCTCACTCGCTTATTCACCGGACTATTTTAATTCTAAATACAAAGCATGTCCGCGACGGGCCGACCTGCCTCAAACTCCCCAATTGTAGATGATGCAATCTTCACCGCAGTCTGTGATAACTTAATGCCTATTGATTAAGGAATATTTTTCAGCAGGTCGTTGACGTTTAGAAATCGAATAATCGAGAGTTATTTTAGAGATAACAGGGATTTAAAACAGATAGGTAGGTAGATGGTTATTGGCCTTTTGACCTATTTGACACTGGTTTGCTCAGCTCTGTTGCGAACTTGCGACAATAGCTTAAATTTTATGGCTCCATATAGTCCACATAGGACTGATAAATGCGTAGAGTAGTGGTAACTTTACTACTACGCAATTAAATGATAGAATAAATAACATCACAATGACAACACATCAAATCCTTTACATGGATAGAGTGGAATTATAATTATTATAACACGTGCATTGAGTTGCTTCTCCCGAGCTATTTATATAGTAATATAAAATAATTGAACGGGACCGAATCACTGTGGTTTAAATTTTCAAACGCTGAGAATTGAAAGTGAGCTGAAAACTCGTCAACAGGTCGCACGCAGCATGCAGCTCTTTTTAATTCCTGTTAGCATCTATTACGCACAATATGCTTATTTAGGTACAAAGGCCTTTGATGATTTGCTTCTTAGTTACCTACTATACATTAAAGCTTACGAGGCTAGCAACAGGCAGACCGGAGTTAGATATGTTATGGACCAAGTGATTATTTGATTAATACGTCATCCTGGACTGCGAGACCGTGGCTTCCCAAAGTGAAGAAATCCACGGAACAGTGAGGTCGCTCCGCGAAGCCTGTGAAGCCCCCAGGAAACTTCTATGCTTTTGGACCGTTTTGGACGGACCTAGGCTGGCTACTTTAGCCGGAACCCCACACACAACGGACCTAGGAGTCTAAGTGCGGAAAAGGGAGTCCCTTTTCTATCCCACGGCATTATTCATAATGCCCGGGCAAAAATTCCTAATAGCAGTAGGCAATAATACGATAAAAACTATTGAAATAATTAAATTGACCGGGCTCTTTGAATAAAGCCCATCACAGGGCCGGGTAATAAAAATATGTGTTTTTTTTTAATTTCTTTCCAACCTTACCTATCCGTGTCGGGGTGCCCAAAGCTCCCGAACTCGCTTCGATCACTCTTGGACTAATTCATTGACTCATTGCCTAACCGTTACGTAGCAATATTCAAAAAGACAATATGATAAATATAGAAGTTTAAATTAGTATTCATTACATTTCCCGATTTGAATTGACTTGATTCATAACGCCCGATGACAGATATACCTACACATAGAAATGTTCGTGTTTTCAGTATTGATCTTGGCTTCTTCAGAACATCGAACCTTCAACATAACTGAGCATCCAGTTTTCGTGGTTTGAGTGAATTATACTTCATTATAATATCTATAACAGTTGCAGTAACATAAGTAATTAAATCAGACCTAATTTTAGGTAGGTATTGTGATTCATCGAATATCATACTTTTATTTTTACTTTGAGGATAAACCTTTGTGAAAGGAGAATTTGCCGGTTGTTTGGCCTTGAGAGAAAGCACCGTTAGACGGATGCGAGAAAAAAATTCAAGGTCTCAGTGTTGGCAACCACAAATACATAATCTATGTATAGTGACATATAATATTACGCGCTTATTGGTTGTTGAATCATTTTAAAATCAGTTCGGTGAGCTAAAATCTTTATGACCTTGACGCAATGAACAAGTAGGTAATAATACATATAGGTACAAATCCCTCTGTGGGAGGCGATTGTCTTAATATAACACGCCCATACTAAGGTGAGGTGGGACTACCGAAATAAAAACTAGACTAATAGTTACTGACAAAGTGACAATTAGTAGCTTTACAAAGCGTCAGCGATCTGAAACCTAAATATAGGTTCCTACTGAAGGCAAAAGAACTAAGCAAAAGCTGCTCTTCGAACTATGAACTTTCCTTCGTGTAGTGCTTGACGCCTGTAAATAGAACGAGGATACGGATACCTATTCAGTGCATGATGTGTAAGTATGAAATTAACAATATCCCATTTAAACAATCTATCGCCATTTTATACGGATTTTGATTTGATTGTCTATTTATTTAATTTCTCGTCAAAGTCAAATATATTTATTGAACTAGGCCAATAAACGGCACTTTTGAACGTCACATAAATTAAAATTAAAATTTACAAGTAATAAAAAATGATTCTACCGTGCATTCGGAAAGTAGATTGTTATGGAGAAGAACGCACAAGAAACTCCATACTAACTCATTTAAAAAAAAATATAGGTGTTTTACAATATTTACATAAGTACATACATTAATATATGTGAGGACGATGCACCCAGAATAGCTCTACACACTATACTACGTACAGGTATAAAGTATTAAAAGTAATTCGTCAAAAAGGTTTTCTTAAACGGTTAAAAATGCATCTAAAGATAAAACAGTGTTTTCAACCCTGAGCCCACTACGTACTTGCTAAATTGTACTCAAGCTCGTTACTATAACCTGGCAAATTAATTATTGACATCATTAGTTAAAATAAATAGCATGCATCGTAACTTGAACAACAAAAACTGCAACAAATAAAGGTAACCCAACATTGGCCATTACCCAGCCTACCTATTACGTACGAAGATTTTTTAATATTTTTGTTTGGATGCGCTAGCCTCCAGTTATGTGAAATAGGATGAGTCATGGTCCGGTTTGCGGAGTACCAAGCGCGGTGTGATACGATTGAAAAGCAAAACGAACGAAATTAAAAATAAAACAGCGCGAGAGCAGGATGGAGATGGCTGCCGATGCCGATACACGCACATGGTCCCAGCGATAAAACGTATTATGTTGCTAGGACGAAGGATAATGTGGCTTATGACAAGCACCAGAAGGATAATATTATTACGAATGACGCAATACTGTGCAATACTTATTTATTTTTTACCTTTACTAGACTTAAAATAATTCTCACTTAACTTTTGAGACTAAACACAAATCGCAATTTGCATTTTCAAGTTTTTGTTTTGAATAGGGCCATAAAAGTTCTCTTTTCATATTATATGGAGAATGTTCGAGATGGCGAAGCTTAGTATCGAAATCCCGAGAAATAGACACATGTAGTCGACGGACTCGTGGGGAAAAAAAGATTTATTGAACACTTCTTTTGAGGACTGCTTCTTTCAATTCCGACTACTGAGAGGAATTGTTACACGATTGATCAGTTTCCAGATTTGTCAGCTGTTATTATTACAAGTTTCAAAACACTGGTTTTAGATTTCTACCTGGCTACCTGCACATCTTTCAAAATGAAGTTTGCGTAAATCGCTGATCTATGATCTTACATTTGCAAATACGGAGCTGTACAACTACATATTACTTTGGACAAGACAGGAAAGGTCACACCGGTCGGTACGCGTTGTGAAGATTGCTTCCGGAAGCCGGACAGGGGTACAGGACTGTTAAATGGGTCATGTTCATCTCGCAAAGACTCAAAAGACTAAGCAAAAAGACAGGAAGGAAACATAGGCACTATCTCATTTTATTTCAGACTAGGAAACTAAGATGTCCTTATATATATTGTCAGGAGAGGTGTTGATTCAATGGAAGAGCATTGCCCATACAGATAAAAGATCCAGCGAGTTTTTTTTTTGCGAATGAGATAGGTAATGAAGTATATAGCATAGCTATAGTGTGATCAATACGTCAGAAGAATGACGCACAACACAACTTGTTCTTTGCAAAATTGCATAGCAAATCATAAATAAAAGAGTCAAATAGTATCATTATTTCACAACTCAGCAGAACATGGCATCCAGAAATGTTTAATATTCTCATGCGCCTTACTAATAATTGCGGAGTTAGTGTTGAACTAATGTAATCTTCAGTTTGACCATATTATATTTTTTGAAATATTCTTCTTATAGGGGTTTTACTACATGATTAATAATAAGCACAAGGAAATGCGATTGAGTTTCTGGAACTCCGAGATCAAAGTTCCTAGTCAAGAAAGGGTGTCGAGACTCTTTTTAACCCCCGCCGGAAAAAGAGGGGTGTTATAATTTTCACGTGTGTTGCTGTGTATCTGTGTGTCTTTTTGTGGCATCATATCGCCTTAACGGGTGAACCGATTTTGATTTAGTTTTTTTTTTTTGCTTGAAAGGTGATTTTGTCGAGAGTGTTCTTAGCTATGTTTGAATTAAATCGGTTCAGCCTTTCAAAAGTTATGGGCGTTTTACTGTTTGGTTCGGGGTGTTTTCGCAAGATAAATGTGTCAGGGGTTTTTTAAATTTTGTAATTTTACTTGTTGTTTGAACACCTTGTTCAACTAGACAGCATTCAAGTTAAAACAACAACAACAACTTTTTTTTTTTTTTTAAAAAGCTATATTTTAAGTAGAGAACTAGTAAGTACTAACAAGGCAGAGTATGTGGATTACTTGCTAAGGAGTCGATGAAGTCCGATACAAGTAACAACTAATTTTAGTATGATATTACGAAGTAAATAGTAAGTTCTGAGTCTTTCAAGCCGGTCATCGGCTTGTAGGCGTTGTTAGGGACAAAGTTGAGGAGCCAGGGCCTGCAGTCTCGACATAGCTAACGATCGTTACGTTAAGTAACATTCGTTAACTCTTACCACAAAATAGTAAGTATACAGAAGGGCCACTCCCGCCGTTTAGAAAATTGACAGCTAAACTTGACAGATTCACTAGGGTTGCTACTATATTGATTCCGAATTAAAAAAAAAAGGGTAGGTTGCCCAAGTTACAAACATAAATACATAGATTCGTCTAAACATACATCATATCATGCTTACATGCCTAAGAGGGTAGACAGGGCATCAAATATCCATTTAATATCACGAACACTACAACCCTAGTGAATCTGTCAAGTTTAGCTGTCAATTTTCCAAACGGCGGGAGTGGCCCTTCTGTATACTTACTATTTTGTGGTAAGAGTTAACGAATGTTAGCTAGCGTAACGATCGTTAGCTATGTCGAGACTGCAGGCCCAGGTCCGGTTCTAAATACACATGATTACAACGTCTAGCTCGGCACGGGCCGGGTCGTTTCATACGAGCAGGAGTACATTTGTTATGGGAATAACTAGTTCCTAATAGGTACAGTACTCGCTAAACATCATGGCCGCCCTGCCATGCCAGCCTTATTGCGTAATAAATTCGGAAAGAGCAAAGGACAAAGAGTATGAAAAATCGACCAATCACTTGCGATATGAAAGACGCGATGTGGCTTTCCATCTATGTGATTGGTGCCGACCGACACCGTCTTCCAAAACAAAACACTAGAAAGCGAAAAATAACTATTTTTCGAAGTCAGTGTCGAAAAACGGCAAACAATATGTACCAAAGACACCGACTTTGGAAAATAAAAGTTTATCATCATAAATAATCAAATATTCATCAAAATCTGATGAATAGTTTAGACGTTACGAAGGAACATACGTTAATACAAACTTACATACATAGACTGCTAAAATCATAAACCTTCCTTTTGGCTTCGCCGTAGTCGGGTAAAATTATTTTTCGTTTGAGATTTACTAGTGCGCAGCCATTATAGGTATCTTCAGGGCAGCCATGAAGTTTCGCGAGTACTGTATTTAAAAACTGGCCAAGTGCGAGTCGGACTCGCGCACGAAGGGTTCCGTAACATTATCGCAAAAAACACACTTTGTTGTTTGGGAGCCCCCTTTAAATATATATTTTATTTTGTTTTTAGTATGTGTTGTTATAGCGGCAGCAGAAATACATCATCTGTGAAAATTTCAACTGTCTAGCTATTACGGTTCATGAGATACAGCCTGGTGACAGACAGACAGACGGACCGCGGAATCTCAGTTATAGGGTCCCGTTTTTACCCCTTGGGTACGGAACCCTAAAAACTATCTTGCTTGAGTCGAGGTATACCATCATATAGCTTCGCTGAGAGCTGGATATTATAATAGATTAGTTTGACAATAGGTCATACTATTGTAGTTATGCAACTTTTATGAAGACACAACTAAACACAGAACAACGGCCATTTTTCCTGGTCTTATTCCGTCGATTTCTTCCTACAGAGGAATAAATCGGGAAGTTATTTGGACTATTTTTGAAGTCTCACCAACTGCAACGCCGTAACCTTTTTACCCGACTGCCGAAGGAGGGTAATGTGTTTATCAGTCTATGTATGTATGTATGTTTGTGCCTATATGGCGTTCCAGAGACCAAACGCGTTGGCCAATTTTGATGATTGATACGTCAATCTATTCGTCTTAACCCTGCGAGTGTCATAGGCTACATTAAAATTGGACAATATAAAAATGGCGGATTTCGGGCGCCATATTGTGGGGATCCAATTTTTTTTTCTTCCGATCCCATCGTGTGGGGTATAAAAATAAAGGGTTTTAAGAGGTCATTTTTACCCGACTTCCGAAGAAGTTTAATGTGTTTATCAGTCTATGTATGTATGTATGCTTGTTCCTATGTGGCGTTCTAGAGACAAAAGCGTCGGCCCATTTTGATAATTCTTACGTCAAACGATTCGTCTTAACCTTGCGAGTGTCACTGTCTACATTAAAATAGAAAAATGGCGTATTTTGGCGCATAAGTTCAGGACTACCCGAAATAATGGTCAAGGATCTTTTTTGTATGAGGGACTGGCGGATTTACTTGATTTCCTGATACCTTTGCACGGGGGGAGAGGATTCGTATTGAAGGGATCGCCACCCATCTACGGTCCGACCGCTAACATTGATCGATTGATTGATCTAATGCGGTTGTAATAAGCCACGAGCCCGTCAATTCTCCTAGATTAGTTTTATAAATTCAAAACCTTCAACATCATACCGGAATCTTAATCAAGTCTAGTACTATAATCTATTGTGCCTTATCAAATAATTGGAACTGAAATCGACTATCTAAATATTTAAAATGCACTAACATTTAAGCCCGTAATAATAACTATAACAGTGATCAAGTTCTAAGAAGCCGCTTGAGACCGCATTTGTCAGCACGTGGCATCGCACCACCTGAATTTGATGTTTTTAGGGTTCTGAACTCAAAGGGTTAAAACGGGACCCTATTAAGACTCCACTGTCCGTCTATCTGTCTGTCTTCTGTCTTTCTGTCACCAGGCTGTATCTCATGAACCGTGGTAGCTAGACAGTTGAAATTTTCACAGATGATGTATTTCTATTGTCGCTATATAGGTAAAATAAATATTTAAGTGGGGCTCCCATACAACAAACGTGATTTTTTGCCGTTTTATGCAATAATAGTACGGAACCCTTTATGCGCAAGTCCGACTCTCACTTGGCCGGTTTATTTTACTAACTTCTAAAAACGAAGAGGATTTCAATTCTTCCGATTTTTTTTCATGATCCATATCTATTTCAGTGGATAATTCTTTACCAAGCACGTTGTTTTGCACTTCGTAACTATGTTTTTCATTTTCCTGTCTATTTAAAAAAATACAATTACCTATCACTTTACTTGAACAGAATGGAATAATTATTAATTAGCACAGAATGTAGCTGCAAAAAAATGCAGATGTTTTATTATTAGGTATAGGTGGTTTTTATTAGGTAAGGTTGTTTATTATTAGGTATAACACCTAATTATCTATAACTTTAGGTGTAGATAATTAGGTGTTCTTATAATATAGGTAATTATTATACTAATATTATAAAGAGGTTAAGTGTGTGAGTTTGTGAGGTTGTAGGGGGTAATCTCTGGATCTACTGAACCGATTTTGAAAATTCTTTCAGCAGTAGAAAGCTACATTATTCCTAAGTGATATATATTTTCAATAAAATTAGAGATCCTTATGAAAATTGCGATAATGTAACCCGAAGAAGCAAAATTTTGCCTATAAAATTCATTCTTTGGCATGCGCTGAGAAAACTATTGATGATACATAAAAAGTATGTACTACATGATTAAAGTACTCATTATTATCTACAAAAAAGTCTGCGAGAGAATATATCTAACTATCATAGTTAAGTCACAATAGCAGCTTTTATGTTCAAAATTTTAAATAGATCGCCGGTATAAACAAAATTTGGTTACATTCGTATTGTTAGTATTCATTCTTATTCATATAAATAGGTAGTTTAACAAATTGTTAGGTAGGTACTACCTAGGTGGGTAGGGTAGGTAGGTAGATATGGTAGGTAGGTAGGTGGTACGTAGCCAGATGACGGGAGCGAACCCGCGGAGGTCAGCTAGTTATCTATATTTCTGTGGTTTTTTATCTCAAAGTAAGTAGTATAAGACAAAGTCGGTGCCTGCCTCTGTCTGTTTCTCCGCTTACCTATTTCTTTTAACCTTATCTGTCTACAAGGAAGGTTTTTGTTTATAATTTGTCCCGTGCGAAGCTGGGGCGGCTCTTTTGTTTTTATTAAAATAACATTGTGTTGGTGTCTTCAAATTACGTTTTCCTGTTATGTAAGAAGATACGATACCTAACTGTTTTGATCAGTGATTATTTGTCTGACTTTTGAACCGCTTGTGATTCAGTTTAGCTAAATAAATGGCCTATCAGTTTCGACTTGTGTCTTTCAATTCCGACTAGTGTTTTATATATTATTTTTTTTTTGTAAGAAATAATTATTACAAGTTATGCGGATTTAGGTAAAATCACATTACATTTTTTTTTTTTTTTGGCTCGCGTTAGACAACCATTTCATCTGATGGTAAGTGATGATGTGGTACATTTCTTCAAAAACTTTGATATGTTTTACTGGTGCAATGTGGTCATTAGAGATTATATTTTTTTCTTTCTTAAGTAAATGTAACGGCGGCTCTGAAGTTTGCTTTTCCCTGGAGGGTCACATTAATTCATTACGAAGCGACTCCCCTCGTTCCGGGTCGCTATTAAGTTTGAATCCACCTGTTGATCAAATATTCTGGGGTTGATCAATGACAAATAAGTCTGATCAGTGATCACTGATGCCGTAACGCGTAAGTGTTGGATCGGATAGTTCATTCTAGCGTTAGACCAGGGTTTTTTCTTTAAAAAAACGAAAAATGCTTGTTGTTTTTCGTTTTCACTGGTTTATAAGAACATTTAAAACCCATCAGGATGTTAACTCTTCAAGTGAAGTATTAGTAGGTACGCCCTTTGAGTGAATAATCCTTTTTAGGATTCCGTACCCAAAGGGTAAAAACGGGACCCTAATAATAAGACACCACTGCGTCTGTCTGTCTGTCACCAGGCTGTATCTCATGAACCGTGATAGCTAGACAGTTGAAATTTTCACCGATGATGTATTTCTGTTGCCGCTATAACAACAAATACTAAAAACAGAATAAAATAAATATTTAAGTGGGGCTCCCATACCACAAACATGATATTTTTGCCGTCTTTTGCGATTACGATACGGAACCTTACGAGCGCAAGTCCGACTCGCACTTGGCCGGTTTTTAATTATAAGATATAGTTTGCGCTTTCTTGATTCACAATTTAAAATACCTATGTAGGTTTCACGGGCGCCATTATTAAATAAATTTTACAACAGTTTACGAAAAATAACAATAACTTTCATCCGGAATTATATCATAACGTAATTAATGAGACAAGTTTGTGTGTCTTTACAATCGCAATCGATGCGGTCGACCACACAGTTGTTTCAACTCACAACCGAAAAGAACACGAGCCACAAGCCCCGCTACCTCGCCCTCTTCAGTCATGTTACAACTTGAACTTCAGCTTTAATCGTAAACATATATCAATGCGGATACTGATATTGAAAATGATGCTGATGTTCGCAACTTTAGACTGTTTAGATTCATTGAATAGGACCTTGAACATGAACTGACAAACAAACATCACTATCAAAACATATCACCACCAGAAATATTATTACCATACTAACTTCTGCGCGCGGCTTCGCCAGCGTAAAGTGTTTTATCATCCCAAGGGAATACAAACTGGGCGCACGGTTGGTGCAGTGGTTGAGCGATTGACTGCTGCTCTGTGTGTAGTGGGTTCGATTCCCGCACGGAACTAATATTTGTATGATGTACAGATAGTTGTTGCGGCTCTGGGTGTTTGTGTATGTGATTTTATGTTTGTAAACGCACCCACGATACAGGAAGATATTCCTAGTGTGGGGCAACGTTTAAAAACAAAAACTATCCTATGTCCTTCTCAGGGTCTCAAACTATCTCAATGCTAAATTTCATCTAAATCGGTTCAGTAAATCCAGAGATTACCCCCTACAACCTCACAAACTTTACCTCTTTATAATATTAGTATAGATAGATTATTTATAATTATTACATAAACCTAAAAGTAATAATGGAGCAGTGGTGGCCCAGTGGTATCGGCCGCGACTTATGTCGTGGTTTAGAGCCCAGGCAGGCGCTTTACTTTGTGTAAATTATTTCATCACCACTGCTCTGAAAATGATGAAGCAAAACATTGTGAGGAAACAGGCATGTTCTAGAACAAAAAATTCGAAGACGTGTCATCCACCAACCTGCACTGGGCCCGCATGGTGGATTATGGCCCATTTCCTCTCACAGAGAGGAGGCCTGTGTCCCAGCAGTGGGCACATTATTAAGCTGATGATGATGATAGTAATAAATATTTAAGTAGAATAGTACAAGCAGGTTGGTGTAGTTAAATAACAAGTGTAATATCGGCAAATAAAAAAAAAAAGGTTGAATGTCACCAAGGTCAGCATAGAGCCAAAATGATGTAGACCAGCAAATAAATCATGTTACTAAGAAATATTTGAGATAGGTAATCATTTACCAATGATTCAAAGTCTGGCTGACACATGTAAGCATCAATATAAAAGAATATTTTAAAGAAAAGTGATAATTAAACAGAAGGCGAAAGTCTTTTCAGGTAGGTAGGTATAGGTATTAAGAGAAAATATGGGCAGAGAGCGCCAACTGAATTTCCTTAGTAAAAACTCATAAATCAAGATTTGGCTCTCGTCTATTTTCTCCTCCAATATTGGACCAATTGTAAGATATATACTATGCCCATTTGTCAAAATTTACACTAAGCCTCTGTTGTCAGCACAAGCATCAAAGCATTTTTTTAGGGTTCTAGTGCTACAGATAATGTATCATCAAAAGGAAAGCATAGGGGCATAGTATGTATCTTTCATTTTCAGTTTATGGAATATCTTTTAAATTGGTCCAATATTGGAGGATGAAACAGGCGAGAACCAAAACTTGAATTATGGCTTTTTACTAAGGAAATTCAGTTGGCGCTCTCTGCCCCTATTTCCTCTTATTGTTAAACTGAAATAATAAAGACTAGACTAGACTGGTAGAGAATGCCTCAGGCATTAAGTCCGCCTATGTACCTTTATGTTGCATGAAGTTTTAATAAATAAATAAAAAATGAAGTTTTAATAAATAAATAAAGATAAACTTAAAAAACCAAGCAAATCAACCAAGCAAGAGTATCTACTTCTTGTTTTCAAATTAAAAATAATTAATCACAAAATTATTTCTATCATCAAGTGACAATCTTATTTAACTAGGATTGACAAAATGTTTCAGAACATACTCGTCTATTAAACAATGAGTTTAATCTACAATGAAATTCTAAACTTCTAATTAAAACTTAAAGATAGGTAGCACAAGGCACAGATATATATACTAAATAATAAAATAAAATATTTATGAACTAATTTGAAAAACACTATTAATAAATTAAGATCTTTATAAGAAATAGGTGCACTGAATTAATATATAAATCGCAGTAAAAAATTACAAGAACAAAATATTGCCAGACCTTATAGAATAAAACCCTTATTCAGTTTTAATATTAAACTATGAATTTTATTTTTGAAGTGAATGACATAATATCAGAAAACTCATAAAAGAAATTTTATTCTAGAATGAAATTCTACACTTGCAATTAAACCTGATTGATAAGAGTTAAGATAAATAGTTGGTACCTTGCTACTAAGTTTCTGTTTCACATTGTGACAAAAAAAATACTGAATAATAATATTACCTGCCTGTAAACAGTTATAGGCTGGTAATATTATTATTATTCAGATTGGTACAGCCCTTCGCAGGGCAAAGGCCTCTTCTCATACAGAGATCTGGGTACTGATCACCATGCATGCCTAATGCAGGTTGGCAAAAGAAAAGAACTGAAGTTTTAAAATTGCAAATTTTAAAGTTGCTCAACAGTCACCACAGTAAATTACAAATATTTTTCCAAAAGGTTTCATTGTTCTATAAATACCTAAGTCAATTAAAGTCATGCAACCTTTGCCCAGCTTTGGGACAATGTAGATTTAGAAAATAAAATTAAATAGGTACCTAAAATCTAATCATAATTTTATTATAAAATAAATAAATTTAAAATAATGAGCGAGCAAGTTTTTAATCAATCAAAACCGGGTTTGAAGGGTTGTGCAGAATTGTATGCAGACTGAGTATGCATTGCATGAACAATATTTCCATGATGTAGAGATCAAAATAGAAAACTCAGTAAAGTGAAGAAGAATTATAGAATCATGAAAGATGGGAAATCCAAAATGTGAATGTGAAATGTTTCATGAAATGATAAATAACATTTTCTTAGCGCATGAATCTGGAGATCTCCGCTATTATAAGTAAAATATGAAGAGAATCTAGGTAGGAATCATGAGAATATGTTTATTTTCTATAAATTCATGCAATTTGACATTCAGAATACACAAATTTGTAACTTACCTCAACATTATAAATATCACTTTGTTCCTGTCTGATCCAGTCACAACTGTCTCTGACATGCAATTATGAAGTACACAATTTAATTGAGCAAAAACACTATGTTATTGTTAACACGTTTTTGTTGAATAGATCAATTATTTAAACGTTGAAAATAATCTGAAAACTACTAAACAACACGGCGCGACAGTGCTAGAAAATTAAACGCAATGAGTTGCCACAAGGCGGACTGAGCTTTGAAATGAGCAATCGGATAGTCTTAAAAAAATCTTTGCTATATGATGGAAATAGCAGCTCTTGGTACGCTAATTTATTCACAAAACATTTGAGGCAACCGATGGCAAACGCCGAAAACTTCAGACTGATGTGATGTGACATTTAAAAATTTGTAAACAACCACCGTGCGAACAAGTTGCGACTTGAATTTGACTCTCTGTCTTTGTTGGTTTCCAAATGATAGAAAGAAATAAAAAGCTTTGTTGTGCAAACCCTGTGCAAAGCGGTGGTTTGTCACTGAAATATGCCAATCAGCCAATCACAATAGGGTACCTACAGGTTCTTTGACTTGACGTTTGTCTGACAGTTCTCTGACACAGAAGTTTTTTTTTTTCTTTTTGGCTACTGAGCCGATTCATTCTTCATAGTGCTGCCAACAGAGAAATGTTCATATGAATGTCTCCAGCTGCCAAAGGTAAAACACGCTGTTATGGTGAGCGCAAGTTAAGTCTGCGCGCGGCCAAAATGGAAACTAATCGTTTACCGTCATCTTGTCGTTTATGTCAGGTGTCAAGAGAGTGTGTTGTATTCAGTGTTTTTATTCGTTTCCGAAGTAAATATTCGCCATCATTATGCCAAAAGTAATTTAAAGTACTGGCAGGGATATTTTCTTGAAGTGAACAAGACAATACCGTTTTACAAGTTAAGGCGGAACCACATTTACGTGGCGTGGCGTGGCGTGGCGCATACTGGCGTGGCGCTGAGTGTGCACACTAAGCTGGCGTGTCGTGGCGCGCCCTGGCGCTATTTCAGAATTAGTATTAACGTATATAATAGTAATCTTTGAAGTAACCTTTACCGATACCGACTCGAACTGTACTGTATTTTCCGTCCGTTATATTTGTACACGCACAGGGAACAACATAAACAAACCAGAGAATATACACAAACCCTTTAAATCAAATCAAACCATTCAAATAAAGTCCATAATCAAAACTATTCAAGATATTTACAAACAATTTTCGGGGAAGCCCCGAAAACCACTACCTTGGTTCTGTTGTGTCACCTACACAACAAAAAAAATACACTTGTTTCAATCGTTCTAACCTAATTAGAGTTTTTAGGTAAATCGTACTAGTGGTTCAATTTCGGACCACTAAAATGGGGTCCAAACCACCAGTATTAGTGGAAAAGCCACTGAGTTGGCAACACTGCGAGCCACGCGGTGTAGAAACACATTTGCCTGGTGTGTCGTGTCGCGCCAGAGCGGTGGAGGGGGGCTATGGCGCAATCGGTCGCGGGCAGTCCGCGCCACGGAAGGTCGCACCACGCCGGGCCATGACACTCAAATGTGCCTCTAACCATACTAAATGTATGAAACCGATAGGCATCTGGCGCGACACGCCACGCCACGCCACGTAAATGTGTTGCCGCCTTTATAGTGCTAACACACGTCCGGATTTGGTCCAGCCGGACCACGGACTTCAAGAACTCTGAAAGCTCAAACGAAATGCCAAGTCTAAACTAAAACGATTTAATAACAATTATTAAGAATATAAATATTTAATTCGTTATATTAAGTTCTAATATAAAGTAATTAAATCTAAGTTGTATTTTATTTACCCTAGCAACTATACGAGATACTATTTTTTTTATGAGATATACTTACTTTACTTTTCAGTCAGGTTTTTGGGTAATCCAGACCATGGACATTGGCAACACTGACGACTAGTCGTAGTTGGTCCGGCCAAACCAGCGGACAACCCTACACACGTCCGGATTTGGTACGGAGCAGACCATATCCGATGGGAAAACGAGCGGACCGAGACGGACTCAATTAATAATAATAATGTCCGGCGGACCACGCTACACACGCTCGGATATGGTCCGGCCGGACTAACCCCGCCCACAAATCCGTGGTCCGGCCGGACCAAATCCGGACGTGTGTTAGCACTATTAGAGCATTTGCTCTAAGGTCGAACCAGGTTCGAGCGTGTGTAAGCGAGAACGGATTTGTGGGCGGGGTTAGTCCGGCCGGACCAAATCCGAACGTGTGTTAGCACTAATATAGCTCGCGTTGCTTATTTGACAGGTAACTTTTAGGGATACCATTATACAAAGAAATCCCTACATTTTCGTAGTACCGGTGCTTGACAGTATTGGTTTTTGGGTGGTACATAAATATACCAGCGGGACAGAACCGGCATCATATAATATAATGCATCATTGTTATTTTGTTCTAGGCGATTTGGAACGCACCGTCACCCAAATAACTCAAGAGGGTAATGTGCAGCTTCTTCAAAAATTGTTGAAGATGAAATTTAAAAAAAAGTGGAATTGATATGGACGGTGTTAACCACTGCAGGACCATTGTTAGGCAAATGTAACAGTAGGTACTACTAAGTATTCTTAAAAGATTTACAATAATTTAATGAAGTTTTTCCAATCATATTCTATGCAAGTAGAAAAATCTAGTAATTAATTATGCTTAAGTTACTTTAAGTTTCGATTAATGGAAAATGAAAATTGATTAAATGAAGGAAAAAATATCAGTTATGCTGGCAACATTAAGCACGCCACCAGTCGCGCGCAGACTAGGCCGTTGGTTCACGAGACACCGCACGACACGATTTGTGGTCACGATTTTTAACACACCACACACTGCATACGGTCTGTCGTCCGGTCGTTTGTTCACTAGAAACGAATCTGCAGTGCACTTGTATTGTTTTATAAGCACGTAAGTGACGAACCACACGTGAGCCGTGCGGTGCGGTGTTTCGTGTCGTCAACAAGCTCATAGCGGTTTTGTTCAGCCGCTAAATCGTCACCACAATAAAACCGCGACGACATAGCGGCATCGACGACATAGCCAAAAATCCGTATGAAAATCGTGTCACGTGTGGTGCGGTGTCGTGCAATGAACTAACGGTCCATACAAATATATAAAGCTCTGAATCGTGACCACATTTTGCGGTGTCGTGTGTCGCGTTGTGAACAAACGACATCGGCACGTAACTTGCAAGGTTTTGGCTTAGTGGGGGTAAGTTCGCACATAGTGCGCAGACTGACCAACCACCATATACAGCGAACGGAACGTGAACGCGACGCGATTGGTTAGTCGATCTTTGTGGAACGTTGCTAAATGTTTCCCGCATTCCGCTTGGTACCAAAGAGACCTAATAAACGACTCTTGCCAAGTTACGTGCCGACAACTATTGTACCAGGCGGACGTGATCGCTTGAGGTAGGTATCTGGAGGTTGTAAGGCTCGTGCTCAAAGCGCGTTGACGCCCTGTACCTATAGTTAATTTTTGTTTCTCATTATTATAGCATCAACAAATACAAAATAAAATCTTTTCCTTAGTATTTATTTTTGGCTAAAAACGAAATGGTGTGTATCATGTTATATAATAACTTCCTCACTCCACATTTAATAGGTTGAACCGTGTTTCTACTATATCTATATATAGATGTAATAAAATTGGAGTGTCTGTCATTGAGGTAATAATTTAAGGTGTCTGTTTGTAATATTGAAATAACCGTTTTTTACTACATGTATATGAATGAAAATAAACGGTACATACACCAAAATATTTTTTTTCAATTTTTGTCTGTCTGTCTGTTTGTACCGGCTAATCTCTGAAATGGCTGGACCGATTTTAAAAATTCTATCACCTATGGGAAGCTACATTATTCCCGAGTAACAATTGCTATAATTTTGAAGGGAGCGAAGCCGCGGGGGTCATCTAGTTTTGTAATAAAAACAATTTACAGCTGCAATCTGACAGCTCATGTACACAGAACATATATACCCTAAGGCGTGTATATATGTTATATAGCGGGCGGCTCATGTACCACGAAAGTGACTGACTGATGCAAATGTAAAAGCATAACACTTATATAACTTTTTGGGGACACTCATTACGACTTCTGCAGACTTATGTAAGTCTGTCTCCACGCATACGAAAAACATTAGAATTCTAATGCAAAACAAAGTTTGTTTTTTCAAGTCGTCACTTGTTTCAAAAAACTAGATTTTAAAAGCCTCAGTAGCCAGGTCATTACATTGCAAAACAAAAAAAAACCTGTCAATTTGTCAGTGTCAATGTCAGTGACATGACCTAAAAGAACTTCAGTTCAGTCAACTCAACTTTATAAACTGAAGTTGACTGAAAGTAAATAATCAATAAAAATCAATTAACCTAATCTTATTCATAATATTCTCATTTGCATATAAACGAACTGAGTGTACCAGTCTCGCATACTATAAAAACCGCCATTTCTTCGATCACCTCAAGTTTGAAAGTATTTATGGAACTAGGCGGAGAGGAAACTGGCGCTGGAGAAATGGCATCAGACAGAAAATCCGAAACAACGCGCTTAGTAGCCCCTAACACCGATACGTCACCAAGTTATTTGAATCTCTTATCAAACATATGCGGGCTGGTGTTCTTGGGTATAATAATGTACTCTTGTTTTAAAGACGGCGTCTCTCTGTTTTCGTTTCATCCGACTTTAATGACACTTGGGGTAAGTTCAGTGCTACTGGTATTACCAATAAACGGTCGTGTGCCCGTAATTAGCGAAACAATAAAAAAGCCATTGTGTCTCGCGTGGATCCACGTCTTAACTACATGAATGGATAATAAACTGCGCGTTATCTTAGGGCTTAATCTAATAAATGTCTATTTTTCAGTGGATGATGTTTATGACGTCTGCAATGCATGCTCTAACTCCAGGTGACTTAGCTACAGGATGGATGCCCATACGATTGAAAAGTGCTCGCCATTGGGTCCTTCAAGTGATAGCTGGTACTATAGTATTAACAGGTTTTATTATAATATTAACTAACAAGTTTCTTAAGGATTCTCCACATTTTGTCTCTTTTCATGGCAAATTTGGATTGTCATCATTCATTTTTATGCTACTCACTATGTTGGGTGGTTTGGGAGCGCTAAACAGTTTGAAACTGAAAAATTACCTTCCCCCAATTTACACTAAATTGATACATACCACTGCCGGTCTTGTGACATTCTGTTTGGGGATAACAACTATCCTGCTTGGTTTGTTCTCTAACTGGTGGAAGAACCCAGAATGGATGACAGTCCTTTGTTTCATTTTAGTCTTGATAAGTATGATAGCCACAACATTGAGACCCATTTTAAAGATTTACATTCGTCTGAGGGAAAGACTGGACATCCAAAATTAACTCATCATTTAAATATTGTATTTTTCTTGCCAAGATTTATAAAATGACAATGGTATGTGATATTTAATTTTACAATGTTTTACTTTAGCAGTGGTGTCTCATCCCATACTAAGAAACTGTTCCAACATTCTACTGATTATTTTCTGTACATTGGTCTTGTTTGGTTCCGTTCCGTTCCTTTCCACGGATATAGATGGTGATCTATCTATCACCGTGGAATGGAACCGAACGCGATTGATTTACAAAAAATAATCGGTATTAACAGATGAATACGCTAGTGATATCAGCACAGTTTCTTTGTATGGGATGAGGCATCTGTATGCTAGTATTATGTTATCTGTGACTTTAGTTAGGTTTCTGCAGCTTGTTAATTTGTTTTAGAAGGGTTCATTGTTGTTTTTAAATATTCTATGGTGCATAATTTACTTATTCAATACATATGATTGTTTATATATATCAGAATGTATACTGATCTATTTGTATAAAACTTATTTGTCTATATAAGCACTGTCAGTAGAGTAGAGAAAAAAACTATTTGTATGATGTAGTATGTTTCTATTATTAATAGATATAATTTTATTTGATAAGTAATCATTTTTGGATTTTATATTTTACACCTGTCCTATTTACAATTTAAATACAAGTAGGTATCATGATAATAATTGTGTACAATATTTTTTAAATGAAATTACAGGATATAAAGATATATTTAGATATCCTGTAAATATACTTTTTCTAATATGTGTATTAGAAATATACTATCTTTAAGCCTTCAATAATGTTATGCTTTGTATGTCTAATGGGCACAAGTTTACCTATGATGTAACTTTTATTACTGAAATATATAGAAATGATATGATTTGTCTTACAAATCCATAACCTTCCTAAATGTCTGGTCTGTCTGGTTTATGTACTTAATATTGTGTAATTATTGCATTGATTGTACAATCAAATATCAATAGCTCTAAATAGAAATAATTTTAGACATAAGGTCTCTTCTTCCTGTAGGATGTTTTCAAGACTAAAGAAATTCAATCAATTTTTGTTTATTGGAAGAAGAATGAGAAGGTTCAAGGACAAGTGGCAAAGGCACAAGTTAAGCCAAAGGCTGAATTAGCAGGTTCTAAGAGGCCAAGAGACTGAAAGTTCTGAGCTTAGGAAGCACAATTTAATGCCAATATTTTTTTATAAATATTACTGTTTTAAAACTTTGATCTGATTTGATAAATCTCCTTAATACAGTAAGACTACATTAATTTATAATTGTAAACATACGTAGTGCCAAATAATATTCTTTAGATGTTATGTCTCAAATGTAATACTGCCTACATATTAAAATAAGATTAAAAAGTAAAAATACTTATGTATTGTATGTAGCAATATGTCGCGCGATTTCCGCTTCATGTTTATAAAATATCAAAGCCTAATTGTTTAAATATATGTATGTGTATCTTAACCAATAAACAGTTGGAATAGCAAGCACCTCATTCTCTTAATTAATAATTATTTAGTAGCAACTTAATAATACCTTCTACTCCTAGGGAGTACCTGACTAGAAAACCTATAATAAGCATGGAAAGTCCTCCCTCTCCCTAGCTATACAGGGTGGAATTTTGTTATGCCACCTGAATGGAAAGTATTCCTAATGCTATAGATAGAAAATTTTACTTAAAGAAAACATTCCTTTATTTTTGAAAGGAAAGAAAACTGCATTCAAAGATTTTCGAAAACACGTTTGCCACACCTGGGAATCGAACTTTATTTAATTTAATTTATCAAGTTTGTTAAAGAGATTTCATCCTTATAATTGACCCTAACGATCGATGCAATAAAAGTACGGGGTGTCATGTTTAAAGATTTTTAAACATGACACCATGACACATGTTTATTTTTTTTTGTTTTTTTTATAACATTCTTCGCATCGATTTTCTTAACTTAAGTTACCCTAAAAGGAACCGTTTGATGTGTAAAAATAAATAAAACAAATTAACGAAATCAAATAAAAAAATCAGCAGTGATAACCGTTACGTATGACAAAAAGTTAAATAATCTATATTATAAAAATGAATCGCAAAATGTGTTGGTAAGCGCATAACTCAACAACGCCTGGACCAATTTGGCCAATTCTTTTTATTAAATGTTCGTTGAAGTTCAAAGATGGTTTTTACGGCGAGAAAAATTCTAATAATTGCCGGCAAAACACTAAAAACAGCCATTTTCTTTTTCCCATACAAAAGTTTTCTAACTAAAACGTAGAGTCAATTTGAGCTTTATTGCTATTATTTAAAGTTCATATTAAATTAAGCTAGCTATTTTTGCTTAGTGAAGGGTAGGGTAGGGTAGGGTAGGGTAGTGTCGGGTAGGGTAGGGTAGTGAAGGGTAGGGTAGTGTAGGGTAGGGTAGTGTAGGATAGGGTGGGGTAGTGTAGCGTAGGGTAGAGAAGGTAGTGTAGGGTCGGGTAGGGTATGGTAGTGTAGGCTAGGGTAGGAAAGGTAATGTAAGGTAGGGTAGGTAGGGTAGATAAATTTTTGGTGTTTTTATGGCAAAACATAGTTTGCCGGGTCAGCTAGTTAGTAATATAACCAATTTTATGGATATTACGGTTTTCCTTGCCGTTTCACAGATAATTATGAGATTATTTAAACCAGCTTCATACAATTTTTTATAGTTAAAAAAATATAAATCCTTCGTTTTGGTGCAGAATTAACTCTGGTCAATGATATTCAAATAAACAGATATGTTATAAGCGCGCGCATTGTGAAGACTCGAATAGTAGACAATTGTATGATTTAGTCTTTAGTTTATGTCACGCATGGCGAAGAGCGATACGCTTTGTTGAAAAAAAAAAAAAATTAAAAAAATGCCATCGTGTGTATTTAGAAAGTGTACCAATTATAATACCAAATTACATAAAACAGAAGGGATCTCATACCATATGTAAATACGCAATACACCTCAATTTACTAATTTATGTCAATTTTTTTTCCTAATTTTCTGATATTTGGAGGCTACAAAAAGAAAAAACATTGGTTGTCAGAATAATGTTTGTTTACATTCACACGCAAGTGACAAACACTAGCTGTCTCTTTTTTTCTTGTTTGTTTTATCAAGCCATCCCTTTCGACATTGTAGTGAAATGTCAGATGAATGAAAAGTGTGTATGTGTGCTGCCGCTGCTGCGAGAAACACTTTTTTCAATTGTTTTGTGAGTGTATAACGTATCTGTTTATTTGAATATCATTGACTCTGGTGTAATTTTCGTATATAGTTATAACCAATAGAAGCGATATCTGGCACTTGGAAAATAAAATCCCTAAGGTTTAGCACATGCAGCGGTTTTTATTCGCGCGATTTTTCCGCCTATTCTGTGACGTATTATGAAGCGGCACGCATTGCGCAAAAAAAATCACACGGAAATAATAACGCAAGAAATCCGTGTTTTGCCACAGAATCCACGGCACCGCAGCGCGGATTAAATTCGCGCGAATATTTTAAATTCTATGAACAGTTAGAAAGAAACAAAAACAGCGCGGAATTTTATCCGCAGTGCGTCTTTGTGTTAGATTCAGCACGCGGACAAAAATACGCGTGAATAAAATCCGCGCTGCTAAATATCGCAATGCGTGTTAAGCCTAAGTCTATGAAAGCCGATTTTCAGCTCACCGTACGTCGGTACTTCGATTCGAACTCGAGCAAAGATTACTATTATATACTGTGAGCACGAGTGGGCCGCGGGTGCCGTGCACTGCTTTGTACTGCGTAGGCTCAGTTATACTAGGTGGATCGAGTATTTTAAAAGTTGGAATAGGATCAGCCTAGTCTCGTTAAATACCTAGTTTCATGATCTGTTCTAGTATATACGCTGCATCTCTATCAGTCAGATGTCAGTCATCTTTCTAGTCTAGACCATTGAGATAGGAAATATATGGAGGCGCCGCGATGTTCTATACATACATTAGCTTATACAAATATGAGTGAAATACGATACAGAATGTGAAACATTGTTTTGTTTCATTCTTTCTAATGTAGTAATCGTATTTGATGAAAGAGACAACAATATTTCAGTTGTTGCTCATTATGGCAACATTTTGATATGACGTAGTGACGGTTGTAGGTACGTGCCATATTCGCCATTTTATGCGACGAATTTTGTGGTTGTGTTCGTGGTAGTCCAGCTGTCAAATGGTTGTTTACATATTGTATTATTGAGATTTGTGAGTATGTGTGTGTTGCTTGATTGACAAAACCTTAGAATCTGCGGCCATTTTATGAGACATTTTGAGGTTTAGGTAGGCACGTTTTTTTCGTAGGTATTTCCAGTCCATATTATTTAGTATGTCTATGGTCTAGACACAGTCTAGAGTTATCTGTGAGAGTCAGTCAGTTTTCTAAAGGCGGAAACACATTACTGTGGCGTGGCGCATACTGGCGTGGCGCTGAGTGTGCACACTATGCTGGCGTGTCGTGGCGCGCCCTGGCGCTATTTCTGAATTAGTATACAACGAACCTTTGCAACGTGTAGACGTACATAATAATAACTTCGGATTCGGATGATGATTTCGATGAAGACCTTCAATTTATTTCTTTGCACCTGCCATGTTATATCTCCACCACCCTTCCACCATCTTGGTTGACTGGTAGAGAGTACCTTAAGCTTTAAGTCTGCCTATGGACCTTTAAGTTGCATGAAATGTTAATAAATAAATAAATTTCTCCTAGCAATTAAACTACTTTAGAGCAAAATTTAAAAAAAAAGCCGGCCTAGTGCGAGTCGAACTTGCGCACGAAGGGTTCCGTACCATTATCGCAAAAAACGGCAAAAAAAAAACACTTTTGTTGTATGGGAGCCCCTTTTAAATATTTTTTTTTCTGTTTTCAGTATTTTTTGATATAGCGGCAACAGAAATACATCATCTGTGAAAATTTCAACTGTCTAGCTATTACGGTTCATGAGATACAGCCTAGTGACAGACAGACAGACAGACAGACAGACGGACCGCGGAGTCTTAGTAATAGGGTCCCGTTTTTACCCTTTGGGTACGGATCCCTAAAAAAGAAGGCAAGGCAATTTCAAATTTAAAAGTTTTTAGAACAAAAACATAAAAAAATCGGTTTGTTTACATTTTGATTATAATGATATGCGATTATCTCGGAAACGTGTTTACCTATTTACATGATTCAAACGGATAAAACGGTTTTAGACCAAAACCTTTCATTTGACACTAACTGCATCATGAAATCTCCACAAACAAAAATGTTCGTTTTCAAGTTCCTCGCGTAATTATTAATGTATGATATCTCTTATCAATTCTTTAAAATCTATATATATATCAACTTTTAATGTTCAAATTAGGATTCTATATGATTGTACATGCTAGTTGGACATAAAACAAAACAAATACAACACTAATTAGTATCTAACAAGAAAACTGTACGTTGACGTACAAGTTCAATAAGCTCGTCGGTCATTTTCAACACGCAGCGTCCAATAGCGTACAAGCGTCCGCTACGAGTTCACGTCATTTAATGGCGCGCCACGAGCCACGCGGTGTAGAAACACATTTGCCTGGCGTGTCGTGTCGCGCCAGAGCGGTGGTGGGGGCTATGGCGCAATCGGTCGCGGGCAGTCCGCGCCACGCCAGGTCGCGCCACGCTGGGCCACGACACTCAAATGTGCCTCTAACCATACTAAATGTATGAAACCGATAGGCATCTGGCGCGACACGCCACGCCACGCCACAGTAATGTGTTTCCGCCTTAAGTAGTCTGTGAGTTTTCTGTCATTTGCACATGTGATTCTGTTTTGATGAAACCGGGAATTACGATTCTTAACAATTGTGAAAATTACGAAATATATTTTAGCGACTTGAGTTATCGAATAAAGGTCGACAAAGTAAACAATTGTAAGTTCTTTAAAGATGTCTAACTTATTTACAACATTTTTGAGTACAGCCGCCTAACTTTCGGTGCACATTGTTGTTATCAGTAAATGTTTAACATAATGACGAAACAGAATTCTGAATTTATTTAATTGGTCAAAATCTTTATTCTTATAAGATTTTTCCTACTTATTATTCAATTCTGATAGATTCGTGTCTACTTTACCAAATATTTTGTTACAGGTTATATGGTAAAACAATATAAATAAGTGTGTGCCATGGCTCATTCATCAGGATCCTCCGGCAACTTAAAGAATGGCTTGATTGATTTCACAGCTGGTTCTTTAGGTAAGGCTTGTATTTATAATTTCTACAGATGTCTTAAGTTCAAGTAAAGAAGCTCTATTTAGAAAATTAATGATACTGTTTTATGTTGTAATCAAACTAAATCTTTGTTCGGACATAAATAATATAACATTACCTAAGCTTTTAACAACTGAGGCTTAATAATTTGGGTTACTGGAATCCTGTTTTCCTTTTTTTTATATATATTTTTCTGATTAGGTGGAATAGCAGTGGTGTATGTTGGACAGCCACTAGACACAGTTAAAGTAAAGATGCAAACATTCCCACATCTTTACAAAGGAATGTATGACTGCCTGAAGATAACTTTGAAGAATGATGGCATACTCAGAGGTTTATATGCAGGCACTACTCCAGCTATCATGGCCAATGTAGCAGAAAATTCTGTACTATTCGCAGCTTATGGATATTGCCAAAAGTTTGTCTGTAATCTAAGTGGAGTTGAGGTAAGAATATTTAAAAAATATTTTATTAATTAGTTAATTAAAGTAAAAATTTAATAACATTATTCAAGTAATTTGGCGGGATGGGATCCACACCTACATTTAAGACGGGCCCTTTCTTGCCCTAAACTGAAAGAAATGGAAAGAATTCAGGAAGGCCTTTGGCCTTTATTTGGCAATATATATATATTTATTTTATTATTAATAGGCTCGCGATTGACCACTATCTCACCAGATGGTAAGCGATGATGTGGTCAACGGTGTAAAACGCTTGCCTACCTATGATAAAAGTACTACTTTTACTAATACTATAAATGTAAAAGTCTGTATGTTAATCAATCTGTATTTTAATCAATCAGACTAAAGAGCTGAATGATTTGGACGAATTTGAAACACGGGTAGATCATGGCCTGGATTAGAACATCCATACTTAAATAGAATACTTTTAATCCCAGTAGTATTTTCCCATAAGATAATAATCGACTTTCAATCAGGTAAAGCAGCACATTCACATTTTTTACTTTTTTATCACTATCTCACCTGCCTAGCGAGCATGGGCGTACCCAAGACATTTGTGACAAGACATGATAAATTATGTCATGTCTTACAATTTGTCTTAAATGCTAGCACGGGTCAAACTTATGACATATTTTAAAGGCACAACATGCCTTTCTTGTTGCTGTCCGGCGAGCACGGCCTACTGTGACATGGCTTGAGTCACACATTTCATCGCAGTTTGGGCGATAACACCATTTTGTCCTAAATAATTGCACCGGCGGCGTGAGAAAATTTCCTGACGTTTGTTTGGGACTCACCGGGTCTTAATTGCTAATATGGGCGCACCCATTTTGTCACAAATGTCACATTTTGACATATGATTTAGAAAAATGTATCACTTTCGTTCGGAGGTGGTGATAAAATTTTATAGTTGAAAAAAATATATTTGCCTTCTAATTACTGCACCAAATGGCAATAAATTCATTTTGTGTGTATGGTGATCAATGCTTATTAATAAATTGAAATGTTACAGGATTATTAATTAATTTTATATTTTACTTTCTCATAATTGTAATTTTTTTTATTGTTGTTCTTATTTTTATCATTATTTTTTTTTTATAATTATTTTCTTTTATACCATATTCTTCTTACTTTCTACATTTTTAAATGTTTCTTAAATAAAATCCCCAAAAAACATTTAAAATATAAAAAATAGGGGCCCACCGGTATTGGTCCAAGCTATTATATATTTTAGTAATTATTAAAATTTTCACAATAATTATACCTACCTTTCTAACAAACACTTAATATGTTATCAAACAAACAAAGAAAAATAAAGTGTGCACAAGTCTATGGTCGTGGGTCAAATATTAATTTATTCCCATCAAAATTAAAAAGTGGTTTAGCTGTATGAACTTCATACTTTTTTACGTATTATTTTATTTGGTCGTCTATTCAAATTATGTCGCACTATGAAGTCAACAACAAGAAAAGCAAGTCGCGCCTGTAAACTATGTCACATAGTTGTCCCGTGCTAGCATTTAAGACAAATTGTAAGACATGACAAATTTTATCATAACTTGTCATGACCGTAGTTCAAGTCGAAAACCAAGCAATGTAAAAAAAAAAAAAAAACTTCAAGCAATGTAAAAAAAAAAAAAAAACTTATAATTCATGTTGGGATGCTGCTAACATGGGGGTAGCAAAGGGGGGGCTAAATTTTGGTTATTTTTTGCCTAGGACATACCGTTTTCGAGATATCATATTGGAAATATAGAGCGTTTTATGCAAAATGGTTAAACCGAAACTGCAATAAAATTGGAAAATGCCCGAAAAAGAAAAAAATAAACGTCAAGAAGTTATGCCACAAGTCAAGAAAATATCTCACGCCGCCGTGCTAGCATTTAAGACAAAATGAGTTTATCGCCCAAACTGTGATTAAAAGTGTGACTTAAGCGATGTCACAGTAGGCCATGCTCGCCGGGCTGCCCCCCTAGCCGAGTTACAAAAATTTCTTATCGAATCTCTTTCTACAATCGTTAAAGCTTTTTATTTGTATGGTCTGACCACGTGACTTAACGTTCAGATGTGTCATTCCCATACATTGATTCGTTCTTGTAGACTTTCAACTTAGCTACAGGTGCTGATGGTAAACGATGATGGGGTCGACGATGAAGCACTTTTGGCTAGAAAAAACCAATTCACTCTTGACTTAAAGACCCCTAGTAGATATCGGGAAGCACAGTCTCTGGAATTGCACTCCTTAGCTGTATGCATAATAAAAGTGTTCCTAAAACGTTTTGGATAGTCATGGTATTTTATAATAAAGTAGGTGGTAGGAAAACAGGATAATATTAAGTCAATCAGAACAGTTTTTTCCCAAATGAAAAGAATCACATAAATTACTGTCCACATGATAAGGACCTCTATCTGGATGTCGTTATCATTTTTATTTTTTCAAGGAAGAAATAAAGGTTATCAGAAGTAAAGTACAACATTCTTCATTTTATTTATTGATGTTCCTTGTGTTTCAGAAAGTAGACGACTTATCGGCCTTGGGTAATGCGTCGGCCGGTTTCCTAGCAGCATTCTTCTCTTCGTTCACACTATGTCCCACTGAATTAATCAAATGCCAGCTACAAGCCCTGCGGGAAGTCAATGTGCAATCCTCACAAACAGTTGTACGATGATTGTTTTGGGTATTTCATTTGTCCTAGCTTTGACTTTGTTTAACAATTTTTTGTTTACTTACTTTTGAGTTCCTCAACATAATAGTCGATATTAGTATGATGTAATATTTTATAATGCTCCAAATTGTTTGATATTTTAAATCTAAAGTTTACGTATCATACCGATTCAGATATTTCGTAAACGAATGCCATTTAAAACTCAATAAATAACTTATCTAATGTTTATGTGTATACATGTTATCATAGCAAATCACTTTTTTATCTTATTTGTGCTTACATATTTCTTGCGACCTTCATAGTAATTAAATATGATTGCAAAATGATGTTTACATGGATTTTCCTTGGCAGGTAAAAATATCGCCGCTGCAGCTCACACAACAGATATTTAGACAATACGGCATTCAAGGTCTGTTCCGAGGACTGGTGCCTACCATCATGAGAGAAATGCCGGGATACTTCTTCTTTTTTGGAGGATATGAAGGTAGTTAGTTCTTCGGGACATGAACCCAACACTACCAGTTTTCATCAACCAATAAAATTGAATTCTTCTATCCCAAATCTTTGCTAATTTCCATCAATCAAGTATTTTCTGCTTTTGAAGAATTGTGGCTTAAAAACCATTATAATGTTACAGGAACAAGAGAACTGTTGAAGAAACCAGGGCAAACCAAAGACGACATAGGTTTTGTAAGGACAATGATAGCAGGAGCTGTGGGCGGTCTCGTTCTGTGGACAGTAATATTCCCCTCGGACGTTATCAAGTCAAGAATACAAATATCAAACAAGAGCCAGAAGTTTCTGACGGTCGCATACGAAATTATACAGAAAGAAGGTTGGTTATCTTTTTATTTGCTAAGATTTGCTTGTCTTCGATATCTCTTGTTGTGTAAATGTTTATTTTTCTCCACTTACTCGTGCTGTGGCGTAGGAAGGTAAATTCGTATCTAACTAATTGCGTATGTTTCCTCAATTTTTATCTTCGGCATTTTTCGGGTATTCCCAGAACAGGCAATCTATTCGCTTTACCGCTGCATATTTTGCTGGCGTAACCAGCAGCCTTATTGCGTAATGAATTCGGAAAGACAAAGGGCAAAGAGTATGGAAAATCGATCAATAACAAAGACGAAAATACAAATCGCGTCTTTCATCTCGCATGTGATTGGTAGATTTTTCATTCTTTGCCCTTCGCCTTGTCGAATTTGTTACGCAATAAGGCTACAGATAATTGTAATCACTTTTATTAATCGATTATATTAAACTGCAACCGCTTTCATGCAATACACATAGCGATTTGCGCCGCGACGACTCAACATTAGTCCGAGCCACAGATATAAATCTAACTAGATGACGCGATTGTATGTACTTCGCGTAGAAAAAACGGAGTAAAGTTACGATCATTCACTGAGCTTTTCATTTAGCATTATCGGCACCTGAAAGACACCGAAACCTAGAAAAATGCCTTTTTATGTCATATTGAGCTGTAAAGAATGTATAGTAAAAGTTGGCCGAGGCATTGGAGATGTTTTCTTTCATTGATAAGTAAATTTGTTTTTAATTGTTTGTGAAAAAGTGGCACGCTTGGTTTTCATATAGATGGAGGGACTTGCGTTATCTAGTTAGATTTATTTCTGTGGTCCGAACGGTGACTGAAATAATAAATGTCGAACAAAAATATTTCATGTCATAATTTTATTAGCGTTGCAAATACCGCTCCAAACGTTCGTCTGTGTGCGTGTCGCCACCCTTATAAAACAATAAGGTGGCAATTGTAAATGTTTTAACGAGAACATTAAAGATTAGCGCAGTCGATAACACTTACATTTACTTAAGATAATATTAAACGCGCAATAACAAAATAGTATCTCGTCATTCACTTTGACCTCGCAAGCATAGGAAGAGATAAGGGAAACATAATTCAATGAACGCTAATCGTCTTCTACTCCAAACGGTGAAGTTATAAGACATTTTTTATCATTCATTGGATATTTTTTGTTACTTCAAGTATTTTAACAGAAGCGGTTGGCAGAAGAGACTATTGTTTCTCTTATCTTGTTACAGTTACCCACACTTACAAGGTAACAATATGACAGCGCCTATATTCCGTAGCAATACAGGCGGTTTTAGCATAATACGACGCGAAAGTGATTGATAAAATGTCAAAAGAGTATGGAATGAGATTTAATACCGCGTTTGAATTTGTCGCTAGGGGCACTGGTGTATAGTGAGGTCTTCAAAATATCAAATACCAGTTTTTTTTTGCTTTTAGCGAGTTTATTCTTTTTAGGGTTCCGTACCAAAAGGATAAAAACGGGACCCTATTATTATGACTCCGCGGTCCGTCTATCTGTCTGTCTGTCTGTCACCAGCATTGATGTATTAAAAAGAGGTAGATACGGGACTGGTCACAGTGCTTGGTCCTACTAAACTAAGTGATTGCCCGTAGTGGGCACTCATTTGACTCAGTCGCGCACGGAACATGGTTGATCACACAGCTCAATAATTTCAGTGTTTTTATGTTTTTTTTTTGCAATAAATACGCATCAAAACAGTGCTTAAATAATACCAGAAAGAAAAATAAGTCACACGGGATCACTTACCACTCGTAACTACAGTCAAAAATGTTAATTTGTTGAAAATTACAATAATATTTAATGTTTGCTTCGCACATATTGCAATGTCATTTCATAATAGTAAACATTCGGAAGCTAACGCGATTTCGCTCGCACTATAGCGCCGGTTCCTATCTCTGTCCTTGTCTATCGGTAACTGTAGGTTTGGGACTGGTGATGTTACTGAAGACAGATGTGTGAGTATCGGTGCATGTAGTCGTGCGCCGAGGCCAGGTTTTCTGATAGCGATGTTAGCGCGTAACGTATCTTCCTCTTTTTATTACATCAATGGTCACCAGGCTGTATCTCATGAACCGTAATAGCTAGACAGTTCAAATTTTCACAGATAATGTATTTCTGTTGCCGCTATAATAACAAATACTAAAAACAGAAGAAAATAAATGTTTAAGTGGGGTTCCCATACAAGCATACAACAAACGTTGTATGCTTGGTTGCCGTTTTTTTGCGATAATGGTACGGAACCCTTCGTGCGCGAATCCGACTCGCACTTGGCCAGTTTTTTATTCTGCCGTGATTGAGTAACAAACATCCATCCATCCATCCAAACTTTCACATTTATAATACGAGCTCACGCCTGCGGCTCCGCTCGCGTGGTGTTGGTTATTAGTACTTCTATCTTTGTAAGTTATAGCCTAATAGCTTCTGCCAGCGGCTTCGCCTGCGTGTATAGTGTTTTTTTATCCCAAGGGAACATTTATCCCAAGGGAACATTTATAAGGGAAAGGGAGAATTTATACCGGGACGAGAAAAGTTTTAGTAGTGTTACAAACGGTTGATCACATTATTTATTTATTCATTAATGTACACACATAACACGTTTCAGAGAACATTATCAGTTAGTATGTGTGCCATTTGTACGTTTAGCATATAAAGTACCTTGGATACTCAACCAGTCATCATTTAAAACGATTTCAGCAAAACATTATATGTTACTCTTCTTTAGCTGCTTAAAATAAAAGTTAAAATTGTGGGTTTTTAAAATGACTTCAATACCAGCATACCTATTACATACTATGTAAATATATAGCCGGCGGGCTTATCAGCAAGACGCCATCGCCAGTCTGGATTCTATTCTAACCCCACTCTGTACCAGTGGCTGCTCAACCAAGTTTGGAACAAGAACAGAAAGTCTTAACTTAGTAGTTACTTTGCTACACAAAAAAGTATAGTGACTGACCTACAGATAATGCACCGCCACACAGCGACAGATAAAAAAAAAACTTATAAAGAATGATTTGACCTCTTATCTCTCATATGAACAAGCTTTCTAAAATCCTTTCTACTGAAAGGATTTGAAGTTTGTTTGTGAAGTTGCGGGCATCAGCTAGTTACCAATTTACAATTCCTAGCCCAGGCTATGACCTGCACGGGGTTGCCACAGTGGAGGAGTGTCGGTATAGCGTTGGCCACTCTCCCTATCCGCTGCGGCCGAAAAGTGGTAGGTGCCGGGGCCCACTGTCCTGACCCGCCACAGGGGGACCAAGGGTGCCATACACGGGGTTGTCTGGCGCCTGTCTGGTAGTCACGGCGTGAAACGTGTTCTGATGCGCCGATGATAGGGGTGCTCGCCGGAGGAGGGTCCGGTGACGGACAGCCGCGGCGGGGTCGCGGTGAGTGCTAAAGTGTGCCCGTGTTCCAGCCATAAGCGGCACAGGAGGACACCGTGGAGTTTTAGTGGATTAAGAGTCCCACATAACTGCGCTATCTCCCCGTGGTAGCGCAGTATGCAAGAGCATATAACAAAGTAAAAAGCATAGATCTGCGGCCATACTAGTGGCATGGGCGCCGGGAGCTCCTGTAAGAGCTTTAATTAAATTTAAAAATTCATTTAAAAATATATCAAAAACCTCATAATTATATTGAACCAAGAAAATCCGAGATGTGCTGACAAAATTATCCAGCTTGCTTCACTTGCTCTTGCATCCTTCTTCTTGTTCTCAAACTTTTTTGGCGACAAATTAATTTCTGTCTCTGTATAAACGGTCAAAACTTATCATACCCTAATCGTGACAGGATGTTGAAAATGCAACCTGAAAATAGTCCCGCAAGCTAATAACGTATCTAGAGCAAAACGATAGCGATTTTAGAGCAATAGTTGCTCTTCAATGCAGAAGTTTTATAGACGTTGACGGTTTTTTTTTGAATAAGTGCTTTTGGCTAACAGCGAGCGATTAGCAAATGGTTGTGTAGGACCTACCATACTTAAACTGTAGGTAATTCCGACTTTCATTACATATATCGTTTGATCGCGCAATGATTGCTGTTTTTACCTACTTAAAAAAAGGAGTTAATCAATTGATTTCGACATTACATTAATTTATTTCTCAACTTAGGGAATAGTGCAAGTTTCATCCAAATCGGTTCAGCAGTTTTCAAAATATGGAACATACAACCGAACTCCTTAGCGACAAACAGCACGAATGTGTAAATTGAGTTAATTTGGGTATTTTGTCAATCCTTTGGGTACCCTATAGAGTTTGCTCAATTTGTATTGATAGTGTAATAAAACTAAAAAGAGAGAAATAAAAACTTTTTCACAAAAAAAATAAACCGACTTCAAAAGCAAAACACTAAAAAGTGCAAAATAACTTTTGTTTCGCAAGTCGGTGTCTGAAAACGACAAAAAAAGAAATACTGAAGAAATACGAAATTAAAATGTTGCACTTTTAGTGATTGCTTTGGAAGTCGGTTTATTTTTTTGTGATAAAGTTTTATTACGTAATGAGCCTGCCGGCGACCGCGCCGCCCATGATTAGTGGTTTACTATAAACCTTTTATCATTTATCATACATAACATAATTTATGCTGAGTCGTTATCACTAGTCTCCGTCGAGTTTAGCCGCCGTGACCGAATTTCGGTCGTCATGTCATGAGCCGTTTTACTCAATGACATTTTTTATTTTTGTGTTTCCAGGTGCACTGGCTTTGTACAACGGTCTGAAGCCAACTTTGGTGAGGACGATTCCAGCAACAGCCGCCCTCTTCGTAGTCTACGAGTACTCAAAGAAATGGATGCACCAATCTTTTGGAGACTAACCAACTAGCCATAAGTGTTATAGTGGAATTACAAATTTTAAATAATTAATTTTTGAACTGATATACGCTAAGGATTCTAAGAATTTTGCTCACTTAACAAACTGATAAGTACTGTCTTCTTTTTGTAGGCCTCGCTGTGATGATTTTTGGGGGCACGGTTGGTGAAGTGGTTGAGTGATCGACTGCTGCGCTGCGTGTCGCGAGTTCGATTCCCGCACGGAACAAATATTTGTATGACCCACAGATAGTTGTTCCGGCTCTGGGTGTTTACAGTGTATTTGAGTTAATATGTTTGTGAAGGCACCGACGATACAGGAGAAAGGCCTAGTGCGGAGCAAAGTTAAAAAAAAAAACTTAGTTGAAGTCAGCTCTTAGTGACCAGCTAACCAACATTCCAACTGACATTAGAGATTGACAGTTTACTTCTAGTGAAGTGAAGGGAACTAGAAGCGAGCTGCCAATCACACACACACAGCACAGTGATGTCTCAGTAGTTCAGTGTCGTAGCAAGTGATACAGGGGCCCCGTTTTAAAATTTCTTGGGGGCCCTTTTTAATCAACTGCAGCAAAGACCAGAAGAAAGAAAGAAAGATATTGTTTATTACAAAATTAATCAAATCTGTGAGTCTGGATGCTTGATTTGAACAATTTAAACAAGGATGAAGAACGAGCGATACAAACTTAAAAATAAGAGTATCTTGTCTGGGATAGGTTAAGTTTTCATTGTGATTTTGCTAAGAGAATCACACATACGTATTGGGTTTATTTAATTAAAAAAGGAAATTCTTCACGGAGTCGTTAAAATCAAAAGGAATTTGAGATTTTGATAACATTTTACGAACTTTTGATTCTATACGTCCGCGTCGGGGACTCGGGCGGGCCCATGTAGCTCGGGGGCTCCGTATCATTGATACCATGGTAACTACGCCCTTGCAGGAGTCATCACTGTGCTTTTTGTACAGACTAGTACAACAGTACCTACCAATAAGAACGTCCATAATAATTTTCTATAACAATGTATTGTATAGTACCTACGTAATTGCCTCGCGTGTTTAACGTTGTTAAACGAGTAGTAAATACTTATAAAGTAACTATTCGTAAACATGTTGGTGAGTAGGCTTACAATACAAACTGAGCCATTACAGCACCTAGCTATAATTTAATTTAAACATAATAATTCCACAATGTTTAATGCATTTAAACTTGCTTTTTCCATGTCCATCATTGGATTTTATGCTGTGATAACTTTAATCCAGGCAGTATTTATCAGAAGTTGAGACCTTGGGCAATATTCAAGAGCTAGGAGAGCTCGAAGTGATATACAATGTACCACAAATACGAATTAGTATTTAGAATAATACAAATAAATATTATATTATTGTTATTTATCTTTTCTTATTATTTTATAACGAGTCTATACCTAAGTAGGTATTTTAAATGCATGATAAGTAGGTAGGTATATTGATAAGGTGTAAAGTCACCGCCAGATAACAAAAAATAAAAGTCGTTAACACCTGTATACCAATGTATTCCAATATATCGAAACGATACGAAAACAATGTAAGGGCAGTGTCGCTAAAACGATCAAGGAAACGTATCGCGGTAAGGGGCGTCCCTGTCCCTTTCACTTGGCATGAGTTACAATACTTTTGGTCACAAGTAAAATTTGGGGTATTTCAAAGCGTCGTCTGAAGACTGCAGGATCATCTCACGCCGCTCCTCCATGAGCTTGAGAGTAGGATCAGAGAGCTGTTTTGTTCCTATCTATACGATGGGTCTTGAAGAACGAAACTTGGGATTTGAGGATTATCGAGTCCTCCCTCTCTCTTCGAACTTCAGATAACCCTATAATACTCCAACGTAAACTGCTCAATTCCTCTTCGAGTTCGGTGATCTTATGGTCGGTCCGGAGTCCGGAGTGTGCGCGTGTTGTACGTTGCCAGGTCCTGTCGTCGGTATTTGTTGGGGTATACGGATTTGGTCCAGGATTCTTAGCACCCCTTGCCATACCGTAACCTCGACCGCTACCGTAGTCGAGGGTAGGCAGGCTGCCGGGCACTAGGGGCTATGTTTTATTTGTGCTATTCATGGGGAGTGCTTTGCAGGCGGGTTGGCGATCCCAGTTTGTTTGTTACAAATATTCAGACAATGCTGCTGCCCATTCTCTGGTTTGTCCCTTAGTCGCCTCTTACGATACCAATGGAAAAACATGGGATGTTGAAATTCTTTACGCCCGACACCATACGGTAAGTGATGTTGATTCCAAAAAAATACTTTTTATTTTTTTATTTACAATAAATTTGGTAAGTATGTTTAGGTAGCGTAGTTAGGTAGCTTATATATATCGGGATACTTACACTATCGTTTTTGCAATCAATTTGTCCTGTGTTTTGTTTGGTCATGGTCACCTCATTAGAAAGAGACACACTACCAACGGGAACCCTCTCAAGCGGACCGTTTTTTGCGCCATAGTGCATAGTCTAGTAGTAAGAAGTCTTTGGTGGTTCGTAATTTTGCCGCCGCTACTGCACGTCATTATCATTATGCTATTCAGACGGGCCTACTGCCCGTCTGAATAGCCTAATGATAAACGCGGTGGACTACTACGCCCAAGGGCCCCGTTATGAATTTTTTTTTTTTTTATGTTTTCGTTTCGGCGTGGTGCTGAGTGCTACTAGATAGCACGCTGCAAAACTGTCTGAACTTTTTTTTGAATGAAGTCGATATTCTTCTCCCTAGACTAGAGTAAATAATATTCTGTGCAGGTAGGTAAGTTGGGTAGGTAGGTTAGATAAGACGTAGGAAGGTAGATGAGTAGGGTAAGGTAGGCAGTTGACGGGAGCGAAGCCGCGGGCACAGCTAAATTCGCATAAATATGTAGATAGTCATTATATAACGAGATTTTAGGGTTTATTCCCATCGGCCACCCCTAAGTTGCCACCCCGGTGGCCGATGGGAATGATTTAGTGAAATTTCCTACCTTTCTTTATTCCCATCTGCCACCGGGGTGGCGGATGGCACTAACTAGTGGCGTTTGCCGATTTGTTCCATCTGCCACCTTCATAAGTTTAGTCGGGTGGTTGATTCTCATGACCGTAAAACGGGGTGAATAGAAAAATATCAAGAAAGTTTTCAAGGTTCATATTTGACTATTTTTCCGTGATAAGGGTGAATAGAAAAATATCAAGTAAGTTTTCAAGGTTCATATTTGACTATTTTTCCGTGATAAGGGTGAATAGAAAAATATCAAGAAAGTTTTCAAGGTTCATATTTGACTATTTTTCCGTGATAAGCCGTGTTGCGCCATCATGGCGCACTGGGTACATGTACACGTGCATGTGCCCGGTGCGTCAGGTGAGCGCAACAGATACATGAATTGATTGTTTTGTTACTAACATAGTTTGTAAGTATTGTGAACTAGCAATATAAATAAAATGACGTGTCTAAGTGTAATACTAACATAATTTTTAAGTAATTTGTAATACTAACAAAACTATGGACCTTTGAGTCTATAATAAAATATTTTTGTTTTTTTTTTTTAAATCTTCAACTTTTTTTTTGTCTTATGTGCGGGCGAAATAAAAACAGAATTCTATAATATGGGGACAACACCTTGAGTCAGACTTCCATAAACCAAAATTGAAATAGGGCAATGCAAGGCGCGCATTTAGTTAGAAATTTAGATGATATTATTAAGTTAACAGGGCCAGCACCAGTTGGATCCAAGTAACAAAGTAAACCGGTCACAGCATCAACATTCACTTTTATGTGACAAATGTCATGAGAATCGCCCACCACCCCGGTGGCAGATGGGAATAAAGGAAGGTGGCAGATTTCACTAAATAAGTCCCATCGACCACCGGGGTGGCAAACACCACTAGTTAGTGCCATCCGCCACCCCGGTGGCAGATGGGAATAAAGGAAGGTAGGAAATTTCACTAAATCATTCCCATCGGCCACCGGGGTGGCAAATGGGGGGTGGCCGATGGGAATAAACCGATTTTAGCCTTCAGTAATGCTAAGCTGCGGAGGTCAGATAGCATTTGCATAGTTCGTAAATCTAAATAAACGCTAGACAAAATGTTTAAAATCGCTATTTCGTTATGTAGGTAGGTAATTATAACTAATTAGTTAATAACTTTTTCTTCCAACTACGTAGTAATGTTATCATTAATCACTACAAAACTGATCACAAAGGACGTATTTATTGCTGAGAACCAAAACAGTGCAGAAAAGTTATCTGAAATCTCATTGTTGCACTGTTTTTCATTAATGCACTGTTTTGTATTATTTTATCTATACTAATATTATAAAGCCGAAGAGCAGGTACTGTAGGTAGGGTAGGTAGAGAAGGTAGAGTAAGTCGAGTAGGTATAGTAGGAGGATTAGGTACATAAGGCAGAGTTAGTAGAGTAGGTAGAGTGGTCAGAGTAGTTAGAGTAGGTAGAGAAGGTAGTGTAAGTAGAGTTGGTAGAGTAGGAAGAGTATGTAGAGTAGGTAGAGAATGTAGAGTAACTAGAGCAGGTAGAGTTGGAAGAGTAGGTAGAGAAAGTAGAGCAAGTAGAGTAGGTAGAAAAGGCAGAGTAGATAGAGTAAGCAGAGTAGGTAGAGAAGGTAAAGTAAGTAGAGAAAGTAGAGTAGGTAGAGAAGGTAAAGTAAGTAGAGTAGGTGGAGAAGGTAGAGTAATTAGAGTAATATAAAATGTATGCAATAGATCGAAAAAGGTACTGGCTGAGAAAAAAAATCGGCGTATAAACCAATTAGTAGAGAAAGTAGAGTAGGTAAAGAAGGTAGAGTAAGAAGAATAGGTAAAGTAGGTAGAGTAAAAGAATAGGCAGAGAAGGTAGTGTAAATAGAGTAGGAAGAGTATGTAGAGAAAGTAGAATAGGTAGAGAATGTAGAGTAACTAGAGCAGGTAGAGTTGGAAGAGTAGGTAGAGAATGTAGAGTAACTAGAGCAGGTAGAGTTGGAAGAGTAGGTAGAGAAAGTAGAGCAAGTAGAGTAGGTAGAAACGGCAGAGTAGGTAGAGTAAGCAGAGTTGGTAGAGTAGGTAGAGAAGGTAAAGTAAGTAGAGTTGGTAAAGTAAGTAGAGAAGGTGGAGAAGGTAGAGTAAGTAGATTAGATAGAGAAGGTAGAGTAATGGAGTAGGTAGAGATGGTAGGGTAGGCAGGATAGGCTAGGTAGGGAAGGCAGGGTAGGTAGGTAGTGGTAGGTAGATTGGTAGCCAGTTGACGGGAGCGAAGCCGCGGGGGTTAGCTATTTTAGATATAAATTTACCACAGAGGTTTAATGTCTTCCATTAAGTTTAAAATAAAATGTATGCAGTAGATCGAAAAAGGTACTGGCTGAGAAAAAAATCGGCGTATAAAACCAATTAGGTGAAAAAAAGGCCCCGCATTAGGTACCATTGTAAAACTTTGATACTTCATATTTGGCAAGAAAAGTATAAAAAAATGGAAATAGATGAGAGGTAGATTGGTAGTTGAAAGAAAAGTAGATTACGCACCTCGCTAAAGTGAGTAATTAATGCACTCGTGTTAATTTAGTGCATATAACATAACACTCATGCATCAATAACTCACTTTGCGCTCGATGCAACAATCTACTATTATTAGCCGATATAATTGTTATCTAGATCAAAGCGTTTCACTTCAAGAAGCCAGGACGTTTTCCAACTGATGACTATTTGTTATCAGATAAACACTTATAAAGGGTGTAATACGCACTACAATATTAGGGCTTGTTTATCCTGAAGGTTTTATGTTAATGTAACTACGACTTTTGCTTCATGGTTATATGTGACGGACCTTTTTTAAAAAGTTAGTCTGTCATTAAAACTTCAAATCATAGACTACTTAAAATTATAAAAGAGAAGACAACCCAAAAATGTGGCTTGAGCTCACTTGGGCTCAAGGGCTGGGCTTGGGAGTGTTTTGAAGTAACAAAACAACCTCACAAAGTCACAACATTTTATAGATTTTGATCTGATGTCATCAGACGAATATCAAGTTCAAAACATTTACAGATATTCTAGAAAATCGTTCAAAAAGAATAGGAGGGACTCCCATGAAAACGTTTGTGATAGCAACAATTTCGACGGAGCAGACACGTCACCAAGAAGTGATATTTGCAGCGATGGAAGAATGGACAGTAACATCGATGGTCCCACTTGTAGTTGTGACATAGACCCCGAGGGCGAGATTGCCAATATTCTCCATAAGAAATGTCCAGTTATTACACTGGCGCAACGACAACTGGCGAGGCTCCTGGATGAAACAGACAGACTGCTGTGCGATAACACTAGATGTTGCAGGTTGGTACGATTTGTGACACCTACGACGGTCTTACGGACCTTAAAGGTCAGACCGCACTACGCGTCAGCGGAGCGACGCGACGCGACACGACCAAATATACTTTGTATGAGACAAACCGCACTACGCGGAAGCGGAACTACGCGACGCGACACTATATCTCATACAAAATATAATTTGTCGCGTCGCGTAGTTACGCCTAGTGCGGTCGGACCTTAAGGCTGATTTTAGCGTTACGCTCACGGGCGGCGCTGATGGTCGACACGAGCTCGTCATTGGTCGAGTATGACGGCCGTCAGCCCTGAGCCGAGCAACTCGACCAATGACGAGCTCGCGGTGACCGTCAGCGCCGACGGTCAGCGAAATAACAGCCTAAGCCCCTTTAAAATAAAAGTAACGTGGTAATTGTTTCAGGTCTGTGTACGACTTCCTGTGCATTTGTAAAGAGATATTGATGACTCAAGATAAATATCGACTGGTCTTAGGAATGTTCATTGGTTTTGGTTTCCTTCTAGGAGTCCTTATAGGTGCTGCATCTTGTGGAACATACCTCGGTCGATTCAACAGCCCAATCCTTAGTTGTGTCGACAATTATTTTGCTTCCGACAAGTTTTCCAATATCGAAGACACATTTCGTAGCATAGCTTAGTTAGAAACTACGTTGTATACCTGTAATTCTGCCTGTCTACTTATATTTTTTACAATAATCTTGTGCTTACCTATTTCAATAAGAATATTTTAGATGATTATAGAATAGTTAACTGTACTGTCGAATTTTTTCATTAACCACTTATCAAGTTTTACACCGCTGCTTCGCTGTTCTGATCACGGCCAAATCTAGGGGGCATACCTGAAGCTTAATTGCGTAGGGGTACCTACGCACTATGCGGTTAACCGGAACAATCAAAACTATGTACCAGCACAGATAATATAATACTAGCATGTACCAGGAACTAGTTTTTATCCGCACTGCGATGCGGCTGCAGCTGGTTGCGGTTGTTGCCGAACGGTTGACCGCGTTCCGGTTTACCGCATAGTGCGTAGGAGGCCTAAGTGAATTCGGCATGGCAAAAGGTTTGCCGCAATCAATCGACCAATAACTGCGTGATGAAAGACGCAATGTGGATTTCCGTCTATGTGATTAGTTGATCGATGGTGGTCAAACCCTATTCCTTGCCGAATTCACTTACGCAATTAGGCTGCGGGTTGCTTGCCCCGGGCGTGGTGCCAGCTTCAGGATGCGCCAAAATCATACCCAAGTAATTTAAAATGATTGAAAAAAAAATAACTTGTTGCACAAAGCGCATAACATCCAGCGCACGTTGTTCAATCGATCAACTGATTTTAAAACGCCATGTTGATTTTTAATCACATCCCAAGTTAATTTACGGAGGTATCTCGTGTAGGTAAGAATTAATACTCGAGCTGACCCGAATAAACCCAAACAGTGGAAGTGACGATCTCTGTTGGATTATGTAAAGTGGCGTATTTTAAGATTTTTCGCACTTGCAGCCACACAAATAACAAAAAAACCGGCCATGTGCGAGTCGGACTCGCGCACGAAGGGTTCCGTGCCATTATCCCAAAAAAACCGACAAATAATCACGTTGCTTGTATGGGAGCCCCACTTAAATATTTATTTTATTCTGTTTTTAGTATTAGTTGTTATAGCGGCAACAGAAATACATCATTCTGTAAAAATATCAACTGTCTAGCTATCACGGTTCATGAGATACAGCCTGGTGACAGACGGATAGACAGACAGACTGACCACGAAGTCTTAGTAATAGGGTCCCGTTTTTACCCTTTGGGTACGGAACCCTAAAAACAAGGCTAGCACACAAGCGGCTTTCAAGCTTTCGGCTTGCTCTTGCATTCCGAATTTTCTAGATCCTGAAGTTTTCTACATATGCAAACAATGTATCTATTCACTTGCGAATAAAATTACACTCAGCTATAGAGTACCTTTCTCTCAGCGAAAGAATGGATCGTAAGTCCAGAGAAGAAACATTCTACTTACCTACCCCAGGTAAGCAGGAGATTTTAAATTATTGGTCCTAAAATACATAGATCCCAGAGACAACCTGCTAGATTTTGTGCGTGGAAGACAATCTAAGCTAGAAGATTGGGGGTTACTGTTGAGACATATTTTTTTTAAAACACTGTAGTACAAGCGGAAACCGCAAGATCCGATACGTAATTTGATAATAAGGCCCATGGCACATGTTCATAAATAAAAGAGATGCTTACAGACCGTTCACTCTTGTCCCTTGCCGTCATGTAGCAGTTGCTTCTGTCGACAGCTGCAGTTGCCTCTGTCGACAGCTGAAGTTTGCTCTGTCGAGAGCAAAGTGCTGCTTGTCTGTTTGACGCCTTAGTTTCAATATTGAAACTAATAATATCTCGTAGTAACAGTACTACCAATCGCGTCAAGGGACAAGTTATTATGAAAGCACTGTAGTTCCGAAAGATCAGTGGAAAAAATTAGAATTGGCCGAAAGTACAAAATGGCAGTGGGCAGGGCACATTGCTCGCAGAACGCAGTACTTTTTTATGTAGAAGGGACTTTAAAGGAATAGAACTTATTAGTACTTATATAATCCCCTGCATAGGGGATCGTAGTGGAACATTGAGTGCTGTGCAATCCCCTGGGGGATTGAAATAGGGGATTCTAGTGGAACGAGTGAAAAAAAGTACCACTTTACACAAAATAAATGGCACGTCATCATTGAGGTAATAATGTACTACGCACCACGTCATTTGATACCGACAGGATACTTGTGGCATCAAATAGCACTATATTGATAGATACAGAAAAATCTTGTCTGCCAGTTCCTTTATGGTCGAAAGTGATCGGCAGACTGTTTCAAAGGTAGCGATTCGGAGCCCCAATCTACGTCATTAGATACAAAGATGAAATTAGTCGCAAATGTTAGTTATTAAGCCTATATTGAACTATGTATTAGTCTGCGAAGATATTTGGCCAAAACCTCTCCACGCGTACTTAAATAAAAATCGGTACAGTTGTGAGGTTATCATTTTTATAAGAAAAATATGATACGAACGCAAGACAGTACATCAGTGGAAACAAAATCGGTATAACGGCCTCTCGTAGTAACAACTAATTCTTTTCGTAACAATCCTATTGTCAATAGGCATGAAAATAGTCATTCAATCAATACAACTCATTGCATTCAATAGGATTGCTTGAACTTCAAATGGTGAAAAGTTTTAAGTATTTCAATGATGATAGGACAAATTCACTCGTTCCACTAGAATCCCCTATTTCAGTCCCCCAGGGGATTCTACAGCACTCAATGTTCCACTACGATCCCCTATGCAGGGGATTCTATAAATACTAATTATATTCCTTCAAACTCCCTTCTAAATAAAAAAGCCACCTATAAAATAACAATATGTAATACATATTTTTAAGCTACTTTATCAATCTGTGGCTTCGAATGGAAGTAAAAGGTCATTAATCTTTTTCATTTTAAATACGTGATTTATGAGTGTTAATAGACAAATCAACATTAAACGAGGAAGTTATGATTTTGACTAATCTTACTTCAGCCATAATATGCCGTTTTTAATGACTGTTAATTTCATAATTTTACCTATGCTATGCTGCCACCTATTGAATTTTCATCAAGACTAATTATAATTTGTTAGAGTTGAGACCCCATGATCAGGGGAACGCGGAGGCATTTGGTGCCCCCCTAAGACCGGAGGCCCCCCCTTCTGCCCCCTTGTTAGTCCGCCACTGAGGGTAGGCAGAAAGAGTGGCGCGAGGAGGCAAAATGCCGGTGCGACTGCGAAACTTCTTTGCCGCGAGAAATGACGGCTGGGCGTCGGCGGACTGAGCTCCGACAGGATCTCAAGGCGACATGGAGAGGGCGACTGTCGTAACCCAGCGCTGGGCTCGCCAAAATCCACGCTGTTTCGGGATAAGGTGAGATGAAACGCCCGGGTGTCACCATTGTGTGGATCGCCCGGAGGACACGGTAGAGCATACGGTGGAGGTCTGCCCCGCTTGGGTGGAGCAACGCCGTGTCCTCGTGGAGGCGATCGGCGGTGGAGACTACTCATGTCCGGCCATGGTTCAGGCCATGGTACGGGGCGAGAGGGAATGGGAAGCTGTCACCTCATACTGCGAAGCAGTAATTCTCGCGAATGAGGTGGCGGAACGCGTGAGGGAGACGCAACGGAAACGTTACCGCAGCCCTGGCTCAAGCAGCTGAAGGAACACGGGTGGGTTTTAGTCAGTAAAGTTTGACACGCCCTCCTATTTGATTTGATTTTGCTAAGTAGGGTTGGGTAGGGTCAGTTGACGGGAGCGAAGCCGCGGGCACAACTAGTATGAAATATGTACGCACCACAGTACGTATATAATGTGGGAACAACTGACACAAACAGTTAAGGCATCAGTTCGTAGTTATGTTACTTGGTTACTACATGTATACCTACCATAAATAAATAAATTCAAAGTCTGCCGCTGTTATTGTTGCCTGATAAATGTATCTAGTTGGCAATTAGGACACTTGATGTTGATATTCCCCATTGCATCTCTAGTATTAACGTAACTAGGTAGGTATTATCTAATACTTATAGTTAAAACGCAAACTGCAAAAGTAACAAAAGAAAAAATAGTAAAGGGTCTTTAGTCTATTCTGGCATAACTTTGGGCATTATGGCTACTTAAAGAATTTGCTCATTAAGTACAACTCAAAAGGGAAAAATATTTACGCCGCTCCTCTTCCTAGTCGTTCTTGATGGAATTATGCTTCGAATCTATGATAACAGGCGCCGCGACATAGAGTGGGGATTATGCAACGTCTTGGAAGACTTGGATTACGCCGATGACCTATGCCTGCTGAGTCATACCCACGCGGATATGCAACCAAAGCTAAACGATCTATGTCAGGAAGTGGCAAAAACGGGGCTCTAAATAAACATTCGGAAGACCCAGTAAATGAGAACTGGTGTGAAGAACCACTCACCGTTGCTCATCGGCACAGAGGCAGTGAAACGCGTCCACAAATTTACTTACCTTGGGAGTGTCATGTCAGAGACTGGGCGTAGTGAAGAGGACATCGCTTCTAGGATTGCCAAAGCCCGAGCAACCTTCGCGCAGCTTAGACCTGTGGCAATCGCGGAAACTGACCCAAAGGATTAAACTCAAAATCTTCGGTTCCAATGTCAAATCCGTGCTGCTCTACGGGTGCAAAACGTGGAAGGTCACAAAGGATATCTCACGCCAAATACAAGTCTTCGTCAACCGCTGTCTTCGTTGCATTCTCGGCATTTACTGGCCCGAGACCATCTCCAATGTAGAGCTGTTGGAGAAATGCCACGAGAGCCCGATCGACCGCTAGATCAAGCGTCGCAAGTGGAGATTTATTTATTTATTTATTCATTTACACCTATAATTGTTTTTACAGGTAGAACCCAAGGTAACAAAAGTAGTCATACAATACGACACTCAGAGACGCCCCGTAAAACAGATCACACACCTACTCACGTCCATGATTGACCAGTCCCAAGTAACGGCTCCGGGCGTCCTCACAAGTTAACTAGAGGACAACACAGTAATTGTCACCCTCTGGAATTCCGCCAAAGAGCAGGTGAAAATGTCCAAGCGCTGAGAGATGCTATTAAAAATCGTAACAGCCCGACACACTGGTGCAAACTTTAATAGGTTTGTACGGGCTACCGGAGTTTCGAAAAGACTCTCCCTCGGCCCCAACCTTAGCCTACTGTTTGGAACGAGTAATCCCAACGATTCTAAGATTTGTGGATTGTTTAGCATCCCCCGAAAAACCATAAAAACGTATTTTACCAGAGCAAGATTGCGCCTCACCTCCAACCATCCCTATTACAAAGAGAGATGGATTGGCCACACTCTCCGAAGGGGTCCCGCAGCCTAATTGCGTAAGTAAATTCGGCAACGGAAACAATCCGGTTCTTTCCCAAAAACACACACATACACAAAAAAGTTGAATCAACTCAACTTCAACTTTTCAACTTTTTTGTGTATGTGTGTGTTTTTGGGAAAGAACCAGATTGTTTCCTTTGCCGAATTCACTTACACAATTAGGCTGCCGATCACATACCCAAGCAAGCTTTGTCTGGGATCCCCAAGGGAAAAGAAAGCGTGCCGTTCCCGTCAAACCTGGCGTCGCACCGTGTTGGCAGAAGCGACGAGCATCGGAATGACATTGAGTGAGGTGAAGCGTGAAGCTCAAGACCGATCGCGATGGAGGACATCTGTGGACGCCCTCTGCTCCATCTAGGGGTTAAAGGACATTAAGTCAAGTGTTTTGTTATAAAAGTTATAGATATAGCATATTTTTTTTTTGTTAGAAGTTTTTTATTTTACAATTTTTAGTTTTTGTACAATATAGTAACTATACAATAAATAAATACCATGAAAATCATTCGTAGCCAGAGTACATCTAATTCCGATACCAATAAGCCCATATATGACCATGGAGGATATCTTGTTTTATTACGGAGTTTCAGTGTCTACCTTCCAGTTCATCATCGAATCAGTTCGATTGTGCCATTTTCATCAGTAGGTATTATTTGTTTATTTATATCTACATAATTGCTTCATATAAGTAGTCGCTAAACTATTCCAGATATATTATACCCATGACAAACTTATTATAAGGTGTTCTAGTGGTATCTTTGTTCTTCTTCATCAGTTCCACTTCACCGAATGGTACTTTCTGAGTGCCTATGCTTACCTTGTTACTGAGAATACCAAAATCTCTTTAAGTTTGCCTATAATATTTGAGGAGTTCTCTCGATTTCCATTGGGTCCTATCATCAGATTCAGATTTGGTGACAATGAGACCACCTCGAGAGTAAACCTTTTCAAATAAAAAAAATAATTTTGCAAATCCGTCTTTATTTAAGGAGTTATCCCCGAACAAACATAAAAAATATAAACATCCGAATCCGAACTTCCTCCTTTTTGTGACATCGGGACCATTTTTATGGCTTCCATGTGGAACAATGCTACTGACAAAGATTGTATTTAACTTTGCGCAACTGATTACGGCTGGATTATAAACCAAATTAAAAAAAACATTCTTGCAAAAAAATACTAACGACTTCCAAATAAGAAAACTACAAAGTGAAAAATAACTTTATTTGTGGAAGTCGGTGTCTTTGTAGGTAGCAGTTTTTTTGCGTTCTGGACTTTTTAGTTGTACCTACCTAATAGGCAAGTAGTTAAGTAAGGTACCTTTGCCAGAATAGAATAGAAAAAAGAATAGAATAGAAAACCATTTATTCGACATAGAAACAACACAACAACAACAATCACAAAGTAACAGAAAAATAGTAAAAAATAAAAGTACAAACAAGGTTTAACAGTGATTGCGCACAGTGATTGTGAATAGATTATCCGAATATCATGAAACTGAACCCCGTGAAATTAGAGCGTCAAGGTGAACTGCAGCCTAATTGTGTAAGTAAATTCGGCAACGGAAACAATCTGTTTCTTTCCCAAAAACACACACATACACAAAAAAGTTGAATAAAGATTCAACTTTTTTGTGTATGTGTACACTGCGTTTTCATCCCTTTAGAGCGTACAGCGTGATGTTATGTTATGAAATGGTTTATGCAATAAACAGTCATGCAATTGCAGCAATCCCGAGAGATTTACCGTTATTTATTGAAGAGTTATGTTGTATATCTCCGAAGTTCTTTATCAAATCTTTACCAAATTAAAATGGGACCAATTTCGGAACATACTCTTTCAAACAAAAAATAAGAATTTTCAAAATCGGTCTTTAATTGACGGAGATATCGGTGAACATACATATATAAAAGAGAAAACATACGTGGTACCTTCTTCTTTTTGGTAAGTCGGTTAAGGGCAGGTAGTCTCAATTTAAAACAATCAATTAGTGATAGCTTAAATACAAAAAAAATATATATATATATATTGTAGTTTTTCATTTCTGAGAATCAAAACATGATATCGAAAACTTCACTCGATCAAAAAATAACTGAAAAAGACTAAAACGATGTTTTTTTGATAATTTTCTTATTTTTCTGGAATATTATGAAAGATTTACTAGTTACCTAAAACCCATATCTAAAAAAGTTAACAACCTGTAGAACTTTATTCTCAGGGTAGAACTTATAAAATACCTAGTTTAATTGTTTTAATAATAAAATTATATATAACATACAACTAACACAGCGGCCACCGTACGGCTCTTCAGTTCAGTCGCCCGGAGGACATTTTTTAGTCGCCCGCGAGGCCTTGACGAGGCAGGAACTATGCCTGCCACACACACATACACAAAGAAGTTGAATCTTTATTCAACTTCTTTCGTTTTCAGAGTGTATGTGTGTGTTTTTGGGAAAGAAACAGATTGTTTTCTTTGCCGAATTAACTTACACAATTAGGCTGCAGTTTTGCTCATGCTGGACTTCTCGCTAATCTATCGACCGATTTATTATGAGACCACAGTGTAACAGAATCAGAAGGTTAGGAAAGTTTTTTAACAGACTTCAAAGAAGACCGAACTATTCGTCATGGGTGTATTTTATTTTGTTTTTTTTTGGGTTACTAATTATAATAAAAATATTAATTGCGAATATTAGTCAAAATAAAAATTCTAAATGGCTGGCGCCGAACGAAATTTATTATATTTTTGTCATGGGTGTACCTTTCTTGGTTTTTGGTGTCGTTAAATGCTAATATGGGGTCAAAATGAAAATACAAGATGGCGCCGACCGAAATTTCAGAAATTTCTGCCATGGGTGTCATTTTCATGGTTTTTGGGGTAGCGACCCCAAAAACCATGAAATGCTAATTTAAGGTCAAAATTAAAATATAAGATGGCACTGACCGAAATTTTCTGTAACTTTAGTCATGGGTGTCCCGTTCGGCGTTTTTGTGGTCACTAAATGCTATTATGGGGTCAAAATGAAAATCTAAGATAGAGCCTACCGAAATTTCTGAAACTTTCGTCATGGGTGTCGATTTCATGCTTTTCGGGGTGGGTAATTGTGAATATGTGGTCAAAATGAAATTATAAGATGGCGCCGACCGAAATTTCTGAAACTTTCGTCATAGGTGTTATTATCATAGTTTGCGGTGGAAGTAATTGTGAATATGAGGTCAAAATTAAAAGATAAGATGGCACCGACCGAAATTTGTGAAACTTTAGTCATGGGTGTCACTTTCAGGGTTTTTGGGGTAGCCGACTAAATGCTAATATGGGGTCAAAATTAAAATCTAAAATAGTGAAATTTCTGAAACTTTCGTCATGGGTTCATGGTTTTCAGGGTGGGTAATAGTGAATATGTACGGAGTTGCGGAAACCAGCCCGCTTTAACCTAACCTAACCTAGTAAATATGTGGTCAAAAGGAAATTATTAAATGGCGCCGACCGAAATTCATCATCTGCCTAGCCTTTTTCCCAATTGTTGTTGGGGTCGGCTTCCAGTCTTACCGGATTCAGCTGAGTACCAGTGTTTTACATGGAGCGACTGCCTACCGAAATTACAAGTTATTATTTATTTACTACACATTGTAACTCTCGTATTTTATTAACTTTTAAAAGCAATGGTAAAATAAGCCTTCTCTACACACCTTTGCTATGGCAGTTTTGTCGGCTTTACGCACACGCGAGCGCACCGCTCGCTTCGCGGTACAGTGGCGCGTTAAATACCTACTTCGCCAGGAATAGCTTTTCCTGGCGAAGTAGGTATTTAACGCGCCAAAATAAAGTACGAACCTTTCTGGTTTGAAGGATATCAGACACCTCATAATGTCAAAGATATTATAATTACAAGCGACAATGAAAGCAGTGATGCCGATAGTGATATCTTCAGACGAAAGCAGTGATAAGATTAAAGGCTTTTTATTTTAATTGATTTTATGTCGATGGAAACACTTTAACCTGAGCTGGCCTAGCTTATTAGAGAGTTTCAATACTACGAGAGGCCAGCAGCCTAATTGTGTAAGTAAATTCGACAAAGGAAACAATCTGTTTCTTTCCCAAAAACGACATTTCGTCAAAAGTCGTTTTTGGGAAAGAAACAGATTGTTTCCTTTGCCGAATTCACTTACACAATTATGCTGCAGGATCGATTTTGTTCCCGCTGATGTACCTGTAAGTATCTTGCGTTCATATCATATTTTTCTAATAAAAATGATTGCCTCAAAACTGTACCGATTTTTATTTAAGTACAGGTGGAGGGGTTTCGGCCAGAATATCTTCGGCAGACTAATACATAATTCAGTATAGGATTAATATCTACCTAAAATTTGCAACTAATTTCATCTTGGTATCAAATGACGTAGATTGGGGCTCCGAATCGCTACCTTTGAAACAGTCTGCCGAGCACTTTCGACCATACAGGAACTGGCAGACAAGATTTTTCTGTATCTACTATAGTGCTATTTGATGCCCAAGTATCCTCTTGGTATCAATTGACGTAAGTTCAGTATATTTTTTTCACCAGAAGTGGTGGGTACTTTTTTTGTACTTTCGCCAAATTCAATTTTTTTCCCATATTCCCACTGATTTTTTGGAAAAAAGCATTTCTTTTATGAACATGTGCCATGGGCCTTATCTTATTATCAAATGACGTAGCGGAACTTGCGTCATTGCGTCCGCCGCTAGTACTACCTACTGGCAGAGGTCGGTATGTGGATGTGTGTTCACATACCGAGATTCCTCCGTCTCTCGATAAGCACAAAAAGCTGTTTGTCCTGGCTGTTATTTGTAATTCAAAAATCATTTTAACTAAAAAATACAACTGACTTCCAAATAAATGGAAAAAACTGAAAATAGGTAACTTCAATTTCGGAAGTCGGTTGTTCCTGTTTTTGTTTCTTCTTTGTTGACACCGACTTCCGAAATTGAAGTTATTTTTCAAGTTGAAGTTTTTTTTGACGGTGTTTTTATTTAGTAGTCGGTTGTTTTTTTTTATTTTTTCAATTTTTAATTGTGAAACTTAATTCGTCTAAATTCAATAGTAAGGCACTTAGTTATTATTCCCCAAGTTATGCCTGAATAGATTACCCGAACAACATAAACCTTGAAGTTATTTTCAAGGTTTATGTTGTTCGGGTAAACGGTGAAATGAGTGTACCTATCACTACCAGGGTGAACTGTACCTACATATCTGCGTAGGTACGTACCCCTTTAGAGCGTACCGCCGGCGTGAAGTTATGTTATGAAATGGCGAAAACAATAAACAGACATGCGATTGCGGCTTGCAGAAATAACGAGAGATTTGCCGTTGTCTATTGAAGACCTTTCATATTGTCTGTCCTTCATCAGATCTTGATCAAATTTAAATGGGACCGTATGAGAAGCACAAGCTTTCTAATAAAAAAGAGTCATCAAAATCATCTCTATGCATAATTTCATCCAGTTTCATTCTGGCGTAGTTGAGTAACAAACATACATCCACACACACATCCAAACCAACAAAACTTCCCATCCAAACTTTCACATTTATAATATTAGTTAGATTAAAAACCAAGAAGAATTACGTTACGCGCAAAAATAGTGGCTTTTGGATTTGACAGATAAAAACGAGGCTATAAGCCAGGCTGCGAGCCTATTCGATGCTGTTTTTTTCCTATGGAATACCAAAATGTATGAAGAACTGTCAACTTGCTCGACATTGAGTAGTTCTAACTCACGGCCGACACAGCTTAGAGCGCTAGTGTCGCTATTCGCGGCTTAGCGAATACCAAACTGTAGATTCGTCGCTGGCACAGCACTGCGCTCAAGGCTGTATCCTTACCCTCTTACTAATAAACACGGAATAAAGTTATACCAGATATAACAAAGGTATACCCATACATTTTCATAGGTTTATACCTGGTATAACTTTATTCTGCGTTTATTTGTTAGAGGGTTAGAGAATAGCACTGCAGCAGTGAACCTATTAAAAAGTTTGCTGAAGTAACACTCATAAAAAAATGTTGAATCGAGAACCTCCTCCTTTTTGAAATCGGTTAAAGAAACTAGCTGCCTAGGTAGGTATCTTATAGTGCTAACACACGTCCGGATTTGGTCCGGCCGGACCACGGATTTGTGGGCGGGGTTAGTCCGGCCGGACCATATCCGAGCGTGTGTAGCGTGGTCCGCCGGACGTTATTATTATTAATTGAGTCCGTCTCGGTCCGCTCGTTTTCCCATCGGATATGGTCTGCTCCGTACCAAATCCGGACGTTTGTAGAGTTGTCCGCTGGTTTAGCTGGACCAACTTCGACTAGTCGTCAGTGTGGCCGATGCCCATGGTCTGGATTACCCAAAAACCTGACTGAAAAGATTATATCTAATAAAAAAATAGTATCACGTTTTGCTAGGGTAAATAAAATACAACTTAGATTTAATAACTTTATAATAGAATTTAATATAACGAATTAAATATTTATATTGTAAATAATTGTTATTAAATCGTTTAGGACTTGGCATTTCGTTTGAGATTTCGGAATTCTTGAGGTCATACATGTTTACAATAAACAAACTGAACCATTTTCGGCAATGGGGTAAATGTAACGAATGATCTATCATCTCGTGTTAAAATTAATCGTGTAATCATTAATCTTTGCAACATTTCAAGGAACAATCGGTTACGTTAGTAATGCATGAAATATTATTTATGCCCCTAATAAAAGCCCAACATGGAAATTTTTACCCTAAATTTGGAGCCAAAAGCCCTAAGTTGGCAACCCTGTGCCGTCCGGTCGGTCCGTCGAACCAGGTTCGAGCGTGTGTAAGCGAGAACGGATTTGTGGGTGGGGTTAGTCCGGCCGGACCAAATCCGAACGCAAAGATTACTATTATGTCCGAACGTGTGTTAGCACTATTATATTACCAGTAGGTAGGTTCAATGATAAGGATGATATTAACATTATTCCAGTTCGAAGTTTCTCATATTTTCTTTATGACGGTACCCTGACTAAAAAATCGGCATGAGATATGAGCGTTCCTATTGGTCTAGCGGCACTGGTGGCGCATGAATTACAGTAGTGAATACGCCCAGATTTTAGAATAAAATCTTTATAAAATCGAATTTTGGTCTTTTGAAAAAAGTAATTCTACAAAAATGTTCGTTATTAAATTGTCTATCCATTAGTGTTAGTACAAAAAATAATCAATGAACACTTTACGAGGAGATGCTTAATATCAATAATTATTTCTCATTTTCATTTTTTTTTGGAAGTAGATTAGTGAAATATATACAACATTAAAAAAAAAAACTAAATCTACCATTTTAGAATCAATATTATGTAGAAATTTAATGTATTTTTATTAATTGATATTTCTTTTTAAATAACGAGTAGATAGCTCCTAAAAACAGCACAAAAAACGGCTTGCGCGGCGTTTTGCTCGGGGTACCGCCTTAAGTAATGAAGTTGTCTGCAAAGCACAGATAATTGGCTACAATGGCTGTGCAGTAGTAAAACTCATACAAAAAAACAGCACCGTTTCGTGCCTTTTGGCGAGCACTACCGCGCAAACGAAGATGGTTGGTGACCGCTACAATTTGTTACTCTCATGCTGTGAGTGCGAGTGTGAGCTGCGAATGGTTGCCATCGCGTGTGGTTGACACTAAGTCGCGAGTGGCCGCCAACCGCTACACGTGTGCGGCGCGTCCATACAAATTGTATGAAAAATAAACTGTTTGTCGCTAGCCACCAGTGGCTCGTTTGAGCAAAGCCATGTTTATGTATTTTCCAAAAAGGAGGAGGTTCTATGTTCGGCGTCTTTACTCTAGCGAAGGGTATACTCTCGAGTTGGTCCCATTGCCACCAAGTAAGTATCCGATTAGGAGATCCCATGGGAATCGAGGAAACTCCTCAAATAATAAAAAACTAAAAAAAAAAAAAAAAAACAAAATCGCATGCATGAATATAATTCATGCTTATGCGATTTTGGTATTTTCATCAACATTGCAAGCATTTGCAATCAGAAATACTTTCTCAATACCACAGATAATATAATACTAGCATACAGATGCCTCATCCCATACAAAGAAACCGTGCCGACGTAACTAGCGTTTTTCATCTGATTATACCGATTATTTTTTGTAAATCGATAGCGTTCGGTTCCGTTCCACGGCGATAGATAGATCACCATCTATATCCGTGGAACGGAAGCCAACGCGATCGATGTACACAAAATAATCAGTATAATCAATAGGTACAGTATGTCGGCATGGTTTCTTCGTGTGGGATGAGACACCACTAATGATAATCATTTGGTGAAGTGGAAATGATGAAAAATACCACAGAAGCCACTGGAAATTCTCAATATTAAGTATGTTATGGGTATAAGATATCCGGAATAGTTAGTTACATAATAATTATGACTGTGATGAAGCAAATTTTAATAAATGGATCTAATGAAAATGGTACCATCGAACTGCTCTGTTGATGAAGCCGGAAGATAGGCACCGGCACTCCGTAATAAAACAATGGATCCCAGTTGTGTTTAGGCTTGTTTGAATTTGTTATGAGAGAAGTCCGCTTGGTAATAAATATGTATGTAAGGTACAAAAACTAAAAAGATAAAAATAAAAAACCTTTAACAAACAAAACATGTCCGTGACTACCGCAGGACCCCGACGCCAATCGCTTCCATATTTGGTAAATAATTACTATTCAATTGGTACCTAATTAGTACTCGAACAACAAAATTGGTACCTTAGTAGTTTTCGAGAAAATCGACTTTGAAGGTGGTCCTGCGGTAGTCACGCTCCCTCAGCAGGACAACCATGGGCGCCGAAAACGGGAGCATGCTACAGCTGTTCTAAGTATACAAATAATTACTACACACAAATGTGATTCATTTCGTAAAAAAAAACAGAATTGAAACATTTGTATTTTTTTTTTTTTATAAATTTTATCTCGCGATTGACCACTATCTCACCTGATAGTAAGCGATGATGTGGTCGACGGTGAAGCACGATTGGTATTAATCAATTATAATAATTAATTATTATAATCGTTGATTTACCGAGAAATCAACGATGATAACGTTCGCTCGCTCGTTCAGCAGGACTAGTTACGACTTGGAATGTTGATTCCAAGTTAGAGCAGCCTGCCGCTTTCCTCAAACCTAAATAGAAAATGACTACCTTGAAAGATAAAATTAATACCAAAAATTCACAACTAGTAGTTACTCTAGAATTTTACGAGATAAACCATGCCATTGGTGGGGTGGCGGTAGTCACGGTGTTAAATTTTCATAAATGAAATTTAGCAAGGCATTGTATACCCTTACAAGATACAAATAAGCCTAATAAGTGAGGCTCTAGACTTCCTATTTTAAGTAATTGGACCTAATAACCTTATTTTACTTTTACGTGTATATCTTCTGAATGTTTAGTCTTTTTCAAATTCAGTTTTCACAAACATTACAAAAAAATCAAAGCAACGTGCGTAAAGAAATACAATTCTGCACTCAAGCCTTATAAATGATTTTCATCTAATTGCCAAACGTCAGCGCAGCGGAAACTTGATTATTGCCGCAGTTTAAAGTCACACAAATTTCATTTAAACTTACACATTTACCTCTCATTACACACTACTTATTTAATGTATTTTTTTCTTTTATGTCCATAGGAAAATAAAGTGCCGCTGGGATGACGTAGTGCCAGTGGCAACAGTTTTTATTGAAAAGCTTCCCAATGGTTTGAATACACAAATTTGTCCTTACCATACACAATTACACTACGTCATACACTAAATATAATATCTGCTAAACTAAAATGAAGAAATTCGGTAATTTTTCGCTGCGACTACGAACACGTTTTAATAGGTAAATCTTGAAATGAAAATTTAACACCGTGACTACCGCCACCCCACCAATGGCATGGTATATCTCGTAAACTACTGGAGTACTAGTTGTGAATTTAGAGGTATCAATTTTATCTTGCAGGAGGAGGAGCTTGCTTGAGGAGCTCGTGGCTAAATAATAACAGCCGCACGGGACGATCTTTAAGGTTAAGCAACGCTTGACGAGGTCGGTCCGTGGATGGGTGTGACCATTTCAACATACCGAGTTTCCTTCGTGCCTCGGAAAGCACGTTAAGCCGTTGGTCCTGGCTGTCATTTGAAGACCTTTGACAGTTGTTACGGGTAGTCAGAAGCTTGAGATCTGACACCAGTCTAGCCAAGGGGTACCGTGTTACCCAGTTAATGGGTTGTGGAGGTCAGATAGGCAGTCGCTCCATGTAAAATACTGGTACTCAGCTGAATCCGGTTAGACTGGAAGCCGACCCCAACATAGTTGGGAAAAGGCTAGGCAGATGATGAATTTTATCTTGCAGGGAAGTAATTTTCTATGTAGGTTGGAGGAAAGCGGCAAGTGATTAACTACTAAGGTACCAATTTTGATGTTCGAGTAGTAATTGGTACCAATTGAGTAGTAATTATTTACCAAATAAGGAAGCGATTGGCGTCGGGGTCCTGCGGTAGGTAGTCAGGAACATAAAAAACTAAACCAACTTCCAAAAAAAAAAAACACTAAGAAGCGAAAAATAACTTTCTTTAAGTCAGTGTCAAAAACGAAAAACGATATTTAATTAGATATTTGGCCATTTTTGCACATATGCTCCATTTATGAAACATTGTTAGTGCTAAGAATATTAATTTCTAGTATCTTGGACCATAATTATTTAAGTCGTTAGGAGTGTCTTGCCCCATAGGTAATGGAAGGATAACAAAAAAATCACTGTACTATGCATGTGGGTGTTAATGGATCCCAATCAAAAGACTACAACATTTCCAAGTCACTTTTATGTCACTATTTGGTCAGATTATGCACTTTAAAATTACAACCCCATTAACAATGCTCTGTTTTCCCAGTTTTTTGTAGAATACAATGAAACAACAGAACAAGCATAGTTTTGCAAATGTGTAAATACTCTTGTGTGTTGTCCAACACACACTATTGTCAGACCAGTATAGCTGGCTACTTAGACATCTCGTCTTTCGCCACATCCAAATCCCCAAAGATGCAGGCGGTTGGGCATGAAGGACAGACAAGGTATCCTGGGCATATGTCATACTGTGTTACAAAGAAAGGAATATAAAATAACATAATGGAGATTTCAGGCAATTTATTCTATTATACAAATAAAAGCATTTCACCATAGGTGAAACAAACGGAAAAACATCCTAAATAGTATCTATGATAATTAGTGTAATTATACATGTTTTAATACATTATTGGTTATTTTAAATGTTTTATTTTTTATCTTTTGAATTAGCAAAGCCCTGAAAAATTTTCACATTATGAATCGAGACAAAATTAATTAGCAATAAAGTTACAATAATTACAACATATTTTTAGATACCAATTAAATCTAAACCATGAAATTATAATACTAAGGTTCTTGAGTTACTTCTCCTCGCACCATTCATTCTCCTTGCGCACTTGATCTTCTTCAGCCGCAGTAAAATCATTTTTAATGTTGAATGTCTTGCGAATTTCTTCAGGAGTCTTACCTTTTATCATATTGGCTACAGTTTTGCATGTAACATCCAGTAAACCTTTTATGTCTAAGTAGTTCGCAGCTAAAATTAGTTCAAAGAGAGTGCCTTGATCAACTTTTAAGAAATCTGCATCCCATGATGAGATATCGTCTGTCCGTTTTTCTTTATTCTCATCATCTTCTGGCAACGGTGGGTCATCTTTGTGGTACGTGGCCCACTGAATTACTTTCTTTAGTATCGCAGAATTCACGTTGGGCAGTGGAACTACCTCCTCTTCATCGTCTTCCATTCCTAAATCTTCTAACATTGTCTTGATTGTTACTGAGCATTTTGCAATCTCAACATCAACTGTAAATATTTCACTGTCCGAAGATTGCAGTTTTATGTTAGGCATCTAAAACAATTAATAAAAAAAATTATAAACATATGAGTGTAAAGAAAATGGGACGCCATTTTACAATGTTCCCAGCTATTTATTAATAGTTTCTCAAACAGATATCGCACAAGATACGGAAATTGGTGAGCACTGTACCTTGTAATTTATGATTGAACTCGAAAGCAGTAATAAACACTGGTGGATAAATTTAATGTTCGCGAGGATCACAATAAATTAATAACCAAAATTGAAAATACAAAGGACAGGTGAACGAATGCTATCTCATTCACGTCACAGATTAAAAAAATTGTCAGGTCAGATTAGATTCGTTTGACATTCACTAGAGTAGGGAAAAGAAAGACTAAGGCATAGCACGCACTACGATTTTTATTCACGCGAATTTTTTCGGCGCATTCCTGACCTATGGCAATGTATGAAGTTGCACGCATTGCGGAAAAAAAAAACGCGCTCAAATACTACAAAAAAATCGCAGTGCGTGCTATGCCTAATACGAGTTTGTGGTTAAAATTTCGATTATGGGCCGTTGATTTTTGATGCGGGGAGGGTGGAGGCGGGAGCGAGGGAGGTTTGGCTACCCCCAAGTACCATCCCCGCCACTCGGAGCCCTATGGTTATGGAGATATCCATGGTTATGGAGATATCGATTACTATTTAAGCAATAAAATCATCATACTATTACTGTCTGCAGGGTCTAAAGTAACCTAGAGAATTACTCCACGAGTTCGCTTCGCTCGCTCATGGACTAATTCTCATTTTTTTAGCTCACGAACAACATACAAAAAACAATAAAATTGCCGAGTCTTGAAAATTTGTGAAAAGCTTATTATTTATGAGTAATACCTACAAAAAAAAAAAAAACTTCCAAATCAACGGCCTATAATAGAAATTTTAGCCCCCAGAAGTTTGGCGAGCACTATACTACGTTTACTAGATTCTCTGTCTGTGTGTTTGTATGTTATAATATATTTTATGTATTTTTTATTATTCGTTTGTCTTGAACTAGCACTAACCCAAGTTCAAGATTCTTTTTGGTTCTACTTTTTATCTTTTTTCTATCCCGTTTTTTTAGTGTTAATAAACACGCTTGCTGCCCCAATTTACTTTAGAGATTGGCAGAGTAGTCAACAGCAGTGTTGCCATACTGTAGGGACTAAAAATCTGTACATCTGACCAAAAAAATCCGTCCAAAATCCGTACGTGCAATAAATCTGAAACTCCGTACGAAATCCGTACAAAAGAAACCTAAAATTGTCAACATTCAAATCAAAACATACAAAAATACACCTTATTTGCTAAAAACAAAAAAGCAAGTTAAACAAATCGTAATATATTTATCTCTTTCATTCACTACTGCAATCAACGACAACCGTGAAACATGCTATCTTAGTCAATCTCGTAGATGAAACATAAAACGGTAATTCCCCGTCATAGAAAACCACAAACGTTCTTTATTTTTTTAATATTTTTTTTGTCGAGAGCCTAAAAAATATCGATATATCGATGTTTTGGTGAATTTATGTATTGTATTTTTTTTAAAGTACGTATTATTATATTATTACTTATTATTGGAAATCCGTACATATATCCGTACGCAACTTTGATCCGTACGTAATGGTCGAAATTCCGTACGTGTACGGACAAATCCGTAGGTACATATGGCTGTTGACTCAACAGTCAACATCGGTTCTGCTTGCCATAAATAAAAATGGAATTTGAATTGAACTTACTCAAGACTGTCGGGAAGTGTGGTCGGTACAAACAATTCAGTCTACCTAGCATCCGCAAAGCAGAATCAAGCAGAAACCAGGGATAAGCTGCCTCGGAAGGCTTTAGGCTTAACACGCATTGCAATTTTTATTCGCTTTATTTTTATTCGCAATGCGTGCACCTTCATACAATTCCATAGTTCGCAGAATGGGCGAATAAAGATCGCATTAAGTGTTAAGCTAAGCCATAGCAACGAAAGAATGTTACACTGGGATTAGACGATTTCATTTAACATTATCTTATATGATTAGCAGAGTAGTCACGACTTTTGACTTAGCTAAACCCGGGCGCAGTATCAGCCGGTGGGGCCTTTTCCAAACTACATGCATTGCGCATACTTGCATAGAGCCATCTTATTTAAGTATATTCGGTGCTGGGGTGCAAACTTAGGGCAATTAAGGTTCAAAAGTAAGCCAGTGCTCCAATTCAATACCTATCTTACTCTTCTTGACGGAGTGCGAAAATCGGGTTAGCTTTTCATGCATTTCATCCATTTCCATTCATAACATTCTCTTGATTCAAATGTTTTTTTTTTTGTGTATGATTATGCAACTTCTGTTTATAAAAAATAGTCAAAAGGAAATCTAAGGAAAAGTTAAATAATATCTTTTGATCATTCAGAATCTATAAAGAAATTTTACTATACTTCTTCTATGATAGCTTGATCTCTACGACATATATGTCAAACTGACGTACACATTATTTGTTACAAACTAATGTAAGCGCTATTGCTAATGTTTTGATACTGACAGCAGTCGCAGAGATCAAGCTATCTTCTATGAAGTATAACATATTTTTTCTAAAACAAAGAAAATATTAAAATATAAGAGGAAAAAGTGTGAGCGCAGCTAGCACGAAGATTTTAGCTACTCGAGACTTGGAAAACAAAACTTTAATTCAAATCTATACTATTCGTGTGCATCTTAAGATAAAGTACTTAAGGTGTGCATAGAATGAGGGTTGATTCGGTACAGATTATTTACTTATAACTTTGTCTGGTTATGCAGATAAGCTTTCATCATCATCATTTCGGCCGAAAGACATCCACTGCTTGACATACGCCTCCCCCAAGGCCCAAGTGACGCCACTTATGATAAACTTTAGAATTAACGATTTAGGCGATAATTGTTATACATCCCCAAATTATTATTTTTTCCTTTTACGATGTGTAGCCGTTGGGCATAGGGTTCGGGCCTCTGAGTAAAAGTCCTTGCTAAATTTACACTACTTTAATCACCAAAATACACGTACAGGAACATAAAACAAGATAAACATGAAATAACTATTCAAGGTAACATTTAGAGGTCTAAGATGGCCGGCGCTTTACGAGCGCGGCCTGAAACACTTCGCGTGCACGTTTCGAGGGTAGACTTAGACTGGTCTTTTTCTGGTACCGCCAGAAACGTCTGCTCAACGCAGTGCGCGGGAATAATCGTGGCGCGTGATTGGTCGCCCACGCCAGTAGTGTCAACCTTACTCCTATTTCCGCGATCATCCGATTCGATGTGCCTATCAGTGGGGCCAACACTAACATTCTCTTTATCGTCGTGGGGTTGCCGCGCTACATACTGCCCTACGATCACGATTACGACCGCGATCGTGGTCTAGCCTAACATCAATGTCATTCGAAATGGGTTGTAAGCGAGGTCGGCCTCGCTTTTTCTTAGGCTCCAGTGGCTGAGCGCACTCATCTGTTCGACCTCGAAAAGGGGTGAGCTGATTAGCGTGGCATTTGCCCAATACCTCACCAGGATTTCCATCAGATGCGATTAGGTATATTGTTGGATTCAATTTCTTCTTTACAACATATGGCCCATCCCTCTTAGTGAAAAACTTAGCAGTCTTTGACTTGCTGGCGTCGCTCAGCTGATGGGTAGGCAATAAAACCTTGTCGTCTACTTTAAAATCTTCTCCTACTCTTCTCGAACGATCAGCGTAAATCTTCCTTCTATCCTGCAGTTTTTCTACTCTATCACAAACTTCGCTTAAGGAGTTTAAAAATCTTGTTAAGTAAGGAGTGATCTGTGGTACAAAATTGTCCTTCTGTAAGACCACTCTTGGATCATTGTAAACCTCTAATGGTGAGCTCAGCTCAGCTCACGTGAAAATGCCAAATATGCAGGTGTAACTCCGGTCGTATCGCAGACCGCGCTGTTCATGCTGAACGGCACCATCGGTAGCTGCATAGGCCATGAGGGGTGATCCGTACCAACTACATCCCGGTTTTTTCTTTCCGCTGGATTGGCTTCTGGGTGGTAGTAGGTTATCAAGTCTTGTGTAATACCAAGAATGAACATGCACTTCTGCATGACCGCTGAGACAAACTGGACGCCATTGTCCGAAATAATTCGACGTGGTAAACCGAACCGAAGAAAATACTCTTCTATGAGTACTTTTGCGCAGGCGACAGAGGTTGCTTCTTTGAGAGCATACAATTCTACTCATCTTTTCGCGGTGTCTTCCACTAACAGGATCCATTTCTCCCCGTTTTCGCCCTCTGGCAGTGGTCCAAAAAGGTCGATAACCAAGACTTCATTGCGCTGGTTTAAAATCGATGTTTGAATCAGACCAGGTGGCTTTTCATTTGTCGCTTTATAGCGCTGACACGATGAACATGATTTTACGTATTCTGTTACTATTCTTCTCATGCCAGAGAAATAATAGTTTTGAGCAGGGACTGAATAACCGAAAAAATACTGGTTAAAACGGTAAGCGGTATGACGTCATACCTTTAAATTTCGATACCTTAAAGAAACGGTACCGGTTTATATTGGTATCGTAATATTGCGGTATCATTATTTTTTTTAGATATTTAAATAATAAAATTGAGGTTTTCTTTGTATCCTGCCGCCCGCGCTAGTTGAGGCATGCAATGGTAAGTACTTGATCAAAAATATTATTATACTGACATTCGTGCCACGTAGATTGTTTTGCTCGTGTCGTCTGTGTATACGCGTGTGTTGTGAGCAGTTTTTGTTCAAACAAAATACTACTAGATTGTCGCCAAGATGGATAAAAGTAAGTACTTATGTAGATGTATGTCAAAACAAACCCCTAAGCAGTAGATATGAGCGCCGCGTGGGCAAAATACACGGCGGCGGCTCGGCGACAAAGACCCACCTTGGTTAAATAATAAACAAAAAAAATATGTCAATATGTAATATGACTAAAGTCCTACCAGGACAATATAGTAATGAAGTAGGTATTAAAACGCAAAATTTATCCAATAGTATTGTACTTAAATTACGTGGTATCTTCTTCATGATTCTGTTTTCCTAGTACCTACCTACCTTTAACAAAATTATAATGTAGAAAGCGACGGTAAATCTACCCTACCTACATTACAATACGGAATAGTATATCGAGTCAAATCGGGTCAGGTTATGATGGGAGTTACGTTGGGAATGAATTTTATAATTTTTTTCCATTTTCTAACGTAACCCGCAACCGAGTTGGGTTTTAGGGTCACGTTAGGAATAAACCTAATTTATCGTAAACTTTCAATCTTCTTCTTATATATAAAAATGAATTGCTGTTCGTTAGTCTCGCTAAAACTTGAGAACGGAGATGACTTATTTTGGTTTTGGTTTTAGTGATACTCTAGGGACGGTTTAAACGGTTTTTTTTTAAGTAAGTAGTTTTTTAAGGAAGTAGAGTAGTGTAGAGTAGGATAGAGTAGGGTGGAGTAAGGTAGAGTAGGGTGGAGTAAGGTAGAGTAGGGTAGAGTAGATTAGAGTAGGGTAGAGTAGTGTAGAGAAGTGTAATGTACAGTAGTGTAGTGTACAGTAGTGTAGAGTAGTTTAGGGTAGGGTAGAGTAGGGAAGAACGGAAGCGAAGCTGCGCGGGCAAAAGCTAGTTATTTATAATTCGGTAAGTACCAACTAACATGTTTTCATTTAATTATTTATTTCAGAACCAGCAAAAAAGCGTCATCACTCGCCAGATATTTTAGGGAACTCGGAACGATCACAATCTCCCTCAATTCTCCATCCAAAAGTAACAAAACACCTGGAGAAAAAAAAGCAACAAGTTGGATGTTCCCACTGCATAGCTATCCATCGAGAAGAGGATCAAAGAAATTACATTTTTAGTTTATTTATAAGAGAAGAGATGAAAAATATAGAACCTTGTATGAGAGCACGTGTTTACTCAAGAATAATAGGATTTCTACATTCTTTAGAAGGAAAGCACTCTGAAGACGTTCCTGTAACTGAATCAGAACTGGAAGGTTAAGAATACCAAGTCTTTAAACACATGGTAAACATAATTATATAAATAATGATTTAACTGATATAATAAATAATAATACAGACATATGTAAAATGTTTTATTTTTTTAGAACATGAAATACAGTAAGGTTTTTTTCTCGAAACATATAAGGTGCACGATGGTCAAGGTCATAATTTTCATTTTAATAAGCTCGAAATACTCATTTTTACAACTAGAAAAATAAATGCCAAATGTGTTGAAACATTATTTAGAAAGGAAGTAATTTAGTAAAATAATATTAAAAAGTAGGTAATGTAAAGATCGTAAATCTTTTCAGTTTGTACAGTAAACTGCACATTAGTGGTAACTGTCATGCACCTTAACTCAATAGTAATAAGTACGATTTTTCTATAAAACTATTACCACTGACCTCTGAAGTTGACTGTACAAACTGTTGTGATTTGTGATGAAATGAGATAAGGGTTATAATAAAACTACAATTTAACGAGTTAAAGGCGATATATATTTTGGGTTTACACTGATGTTTAGACTACTTTTCAGTAATCGTGTTCGCAGTATAGATTCGCAATGTAAACCCAAAATATACGTCGCTTTTAACTCGTTAAATTGTAGTTTTATCATAATGTGAAAATCATAGAAAATACTTTAAGGATAATAACTAAATAAATGCCACAACCATTGTTTGGTGACTATAAAGTCCCCTATCTATTTTCAAGAAAATAAAATCTCACTAAAATAATTTAAATCTAAAGTAAGTTATAATCCTTACCTCATTTCTTCACTTTGTACATACAGGTATTTATTTATTATTTCTAATAACTAAAACATCATCTACGATATTTTCGTTTAAATTATAACGTAAGTCGTTAAGAACGAATTTCAATGAGGAGAAAAGGCGTTCCACACTAACTTGCGTGGCTGGCACTGCAAACACCACCTGTGATAGCAAATATAATTGAGGCTCTAACAAAGCTTTTTCTTTCCAAAATGTACCTAAGTATCTTTTCTTTCGGCGGTAGACGAGCATGATTCGAGAAATTTTGTAATGTATTTACAATATCAGCCCGAGTATTAATATAACGAACACGTTGTTCATGTCTTTTTTCTCTTTCAGTTTGTGCCAACATTAGTTCAATTTCATCGTTTTCATCTGCTGCCAAGGACGTACTTGGAAGAGAGACATTTTCTTCGCTTTCTTGATTAATATTTAAATATATGGCTTGAATTTTCAAAATTCGTCGCCAAGTAACATTTAAATGTTGTACAGCTAAAGCTTCCTCTTCGCTTGATAACACGACTTGAAACCTGGGATCTAAGTACAATGCGCTAAGTAATGTGGGATTTGTCATCAAAATTTGTTGTCTATTTTTCATAAATAAACATATCTGTTGCGCAAGAGGTGTTTGCACGTGTGAAGTGTCTAAATAACATTTTGTCCAAACGTGAAAAAAATCACTCAGAGTAAGCTGTTCCTCTTGTAGCTTCTTAGTGCACATTTTAGCTGGCCTCAGAGAACTTAGTAAATCATCAGTAGCATCCCAAAAAGTGTGAGAACAATACAACGCTTCTCCAGAGACTTCAGAGCAAAAATCCTTTAAAGTTTTCAAACGCTCTAACATATCAAAAGTTGAATGCCATCGTGTGTTATTATCTAAAATGGCTTTATTTTTTTAGCCGATTTTATAAAATTTTTCATAGTAGGCGTTCGGGGTTTTCTAACAATCCAGCGCGCATGTTCAATTATAGGAAGGGATTCGTCTTCTTTTAGCGCATCTTGAATAGCAAGCTGCAGTGAGTGTGCAGCACAACGAACTGTTTTGATTTCATATGGGACATCATCATCGGACTGAAAATTTATATCTAATAATTGGTCACTGCATTCTGGATCCGAATCCTCATCGTCACTTATATCTCCTTTCAAAATATCGTTCATCGAGCGAGTCAATTTCAACATATTGGCCCCATTATCTGATGTAATCGTAAAAATTTGATCCACATTTATTTGGTATTTTCTCAAGATATATAATAACTTTTCTCGTAGATAATCTGATGTACTTCTGTCCCACATCTCTGTCACACCTAAAGTTTTAATTACTACTGAGGCATTTTCAATATACTGTACATTGACGGCAAAAAATGTTCGATCTAGTCGAGTAGCACTATCAATTTTTAATGAAATTAACCTTCCTTTGACACCTTTAGCTATGTCTTTTCGCACAATTTCAGCCTTCTCTGATATAAATTTTTTTATTGAGTGTGAATTCAAAGTTTGAGATTCTCTGGGGCTTATGGCTGTCATTGCTATGATATTTTTAAATGCCTGATCGTCCATCAACGAAAATGGCCTTCCATGTACTGTTACTAAGTTAACACACTGCGTTTGTAAATACGTAAATTTAGATGAACTAGTTTTTTGAGATTTATTGTTATTGTCTGGGCAGTCACTATTATTTGAAATATTAAGATCATTTTCATCATTTGTCTCTGTCAATTCATCACTTTTGTTCAATTTGTTTCGGTCGTTGACTATGTTATATTCCTCACGATGTTTGGACGACAAATGATATAACAAGTTTGTTCCGTGCTCGCCCTGAAAAATGAGTAACGCAGAATAAGTATATTAAATTTAATATTTATTTAAGGTGGGGTGTCCGTGAAAACCGCGAAATTCAAAATTTCCTATCCTCTTTTGCATATTGCAGGTCTGTGTTTGGTAGAATGTTCATCAAAGCACCGGTCGCGTCTACAACCATAGTATGCCTACTGATTTAAAACCATTACAAGCATTCAACGCAAGCAATAAGTCTATAGATATGATAAGTACCTAATTTTTTAATGAAATATATATATTTTACTAATCTGTGTACTCATTGCTTTATTTGAACGGTTATAATGGTTTTAAATTAGTAGATAAGTATATGGTTGTAGTCGCGATCGGTGCAATTTAAAAAAAAAATGGAAATTTTAATTTCGCGGTACGGAAACTTCGCTTTAAATGCCAACTACTATAAGTAGGTACGCTATTCACGTGACCATTATACATGACCATATACGTGAAACAACTCAACAGCAACAACCAGCCCAACAACGACTCTCATCTAAAGCCACGATCAAACTGTAGGTACGCGGCGTGCCTCCAATTCGCGGGGGTAAAATGGCGGGATATTCCTAACGTGACCTAAAAACCTAACCTGATTGCGGGTTACGTTAGGAACAAGAAAAAAAAATGATAAAATTCATTCCAAATGTAACTCCCCCCTAAAAGATAAATATTATGTGTCAAACCACTTTAATAGGTGTACTTACGTACTTATCAAAGTGGTTTGACACATATTTATCTTTTATTCTATGAAAGAAAGCGACGGTAAATCTACCTACATTACAATTCGGGTTACTTTAGGAATAGTGTATCGGGTGAAATCGGTTCAGGTTATGAAATGAACTTGCGTTGGGAATGAATTTTATAGTTTTTTTCCAGTTCCTAACGTAACCCGCAACCGGGTTAGGTTTTTGGGTCACGTTAGGAATAAACCAAAATGGCAATACGCCTATTGAGAGCATTATAGGTACTTAGCTTTACGACAGATTTCGTTAAGTTAACGATAGTTATTTTTATATATTGTCGAGACTGCATACCTACAATACAATTTAACATAGGTAGATAAAACATGAAAAGCTATGTAGGATAGGTTCTTACCTTGATGGTGGCTTTACAACCCGGCACTAAACATTTTGATGTTTTTGACGTTTTGTCGTAGGAAAAGAAAGAATAAACAGCGTTCTTTCGTTTTCTTGCCATACCTATACCTACGTATGTAAATAAATATGATAGGTATGTACTATAGTTCAATGCTACAGGTGAAATTAGTACTTAATCTATAATAATAAATTAAATGTGAATGGTTATAATGATAACTTGAATGCGTTCGCTCAGATACCTATTGCAAATACAACTGACTGAGATCGCGAACAACTCGACACGATTTTCGTTTGAGCTGGCAACGTCGCGTCGCTACTCGCCGCCTGCGCTGCACTGCAGAGGTGAGAGCGAGAGCGAACACGGTGCCCGGTGGCGCGAGTTAAGGAATGACGAGCGACGTTGTCAGCTCGATGCTATGTCATAGATTTTTTCGGTACCGAAATTATTTCGGTTAAGGTACTAGTAATATAAGGGTATAAACGATACCGTAAAATAATACAGGTATAATATTTTTTTTAACGGTACCACAACCGTTATTCTCTACCTTTTTGGGTCTACCGCTAAATCAAAACTGTATCATAATGCTATACCGGTACCATACCCTTATACCTTTACCGTTTTCAGTCCCTGGTTTTGAGCTACTTTCGGTACGTTCTCTCTATACCAGGATGACCTGCAATTGGAGCATCATGACTTTCTCTTAGAATTTCCTCCCGTATGCTTACAGGTATTACCACTTGCGGTGATTCGTTGTCTGTATCCGGGTTATAGCGGTAAAGGATACCACGTTCCATGAGATAACCGCGTTCTGTCCAACGACGGGAGGCAACTTCTTCTGTATCTTCTAATTCCTTCATAATTTTCTTGAGATCTGGGTCGGATTCTTGTGCTGCACGTAGCTCCGTAAGATCTCGCGTAGGCTAATCATTAATAACGGAACATATTCCACAGGCTTCGCGAGACTCATCTGTACAGACAGGGCGGCTGAGTCCGTCGGCAACCACATTTACTTTTCCGGGAGTGTACTCAAATCGAATGTCATAGGCTTGCAGTTTAAGTGCCCAACGCACCAAACGACCAGTAGGCGATTTTAATGACAGAAGCCATTTCAAGGGTTGGTGATCACTGGCTACGATTACTAGATGGCCATCAATGTAACCCCGCATACGGTCGACTGCCTAGATGACCGCTAGAGCTTCCTGCTCCGTTGTCAAATAATTCCGTTTCGCTGCTGATAACAAACGGCTGGCAAATTCAATGGGTCGTTCTTCATTCTTTTCTCCTTGAAGCAACACTGCTCCTATCGCGTAGTTGCTCGCATCTGTGCGCAGGATGAATGGCTTGGAGTAGTCTGCCTGTATGAGGATCGGCGCTGACGTCAAAACAATTTTTCAAATTACTGAAAGCTTCAGCCTGATGTGGTCCCCATATCCAAGGTTGATTTTTCCCCGTCAATCTTGTCAGTGGCTCTGCTACCTCCGAAAACTTGGGAATACATTTTCTAAACCAGGAACATGTTTGTATGAATGTTCTGAGGTTCCCAGTGTGGTCGGCTCTTTCATGTCTAAGATGGCTTGTATTTTCTCTTCATCAGCTGAGACTCCGTCCTGTGAGATCACGTGACCCAAATATTTAACAGACTCTCTTGCAAATACACACTTTTCTCGGTTAGCACGCAATTTGAACTTCATCAGTCGTTCACAAACGATTCGCAGGTTTTCCAGGTGCCTCGAAAAGTTCCCCTGCGTTATAATCAACAAATCGTCTAAATACCCTAGTATTTTAACATGCTTTAATTCTGAACCGGATCGCATTCTGTCTATCAGACGCTGAAAATTTGCTGGTCCGTTCTTCAGACCGAACGACATTCTTTTAAACCAGAGGGTGCCGAAAGGGGTCACGAAAGCCGTCTTATCCCTATCATCTTCTTTAACTGTCACTTGCCAGTATCCAGATCGCAAATCTATTGTACTCATGTGACAACGTCCACGTGTAGTAGATTGCAGCAGTTCATCAATGCGAGGCATTGGATAAGCGTCCGACTTCGTAATTGAATTTGACTTTCGATAGTCGACGCAGAAACGATAACTGCCGTCACGTTTAGGTACTAGCAGGGCTGGAGCAGGCCACGCAGATTCGCAATCTTCAATAATATCTTCAGCCAACATCTTGGTAAGCTCTTGCTCCATAATCTCCTTATTTGCAGGCGTCAGGCGATATGGAGGCGTCGCTATCGGAGAATTATTCCCCGTGTCTATATGATGTTTGCCATATGGAGTCGGCTCCCAATTGTATTAAACATCTCCTGAAAATCCGTGAGTAATTGGGCAAGCTCCTCACGCTCCTGATCCTCTAAACCTGCACCTTCGTCATCGCGTAAAACATTAATCGCGGCGTAAGTATGACGAGGTGAATAACTATTCAAGGTAACATTTAGAGGTCTAAGATAGCCGGCGCTTTACGAGTGCGGCCTGAAACACGTCGCGTGCACGTTTCGAGGGTAGACTTAGACTGGTCTTTTTCTGGTACCGCCAGAAACGTCTGCTCAACGCAGTGCGCGGGAATAATCGTGGTGCGTGATTGGTCGCCCACGCCAGTAGTGTCAACCTTACTCCTATTCCCGCGATCATCCGATTGGATGTGCCTATCAGTGGGGCCAACACTAACATTCTCTCCATCGTCGTGGTGTTGCCGCGCTACAGATGTTATTTTAATTATACTTTTATTTGGAAAAACACTGTACCTGATAAGAAATCTCCTCTGAGCCTCGCTTTACACAGCAGTACGATTTTGCTTTGTCTTCTTAAGGTCACTTGTATACAGTCTCGACTATAAGCACGCCGCCACTCTGGGATCTCCCACGAGCGCATAGGATTAGGACATTAAATGATTTATCCATTTAGGAGATGAATTTAGCTTTTTCTTCACCGAGTGGGCTGGGCCTTCTAACGATCATGGGATCATCACGGTCTCATATAAGGATTAGTTCTTCATCTCAGAGTTCGGAAGGAAAAATAAAACAACGCCGCGACGACGCTTTTCTCCGGTGTATGTATGATCGGCGATAGTGTGGGCACGCGCATGCAACTACAAGAGAATTTCCTTTTGATGCGTGCCCAAAAACCTGATACTCACCGATCGCCGCGATCACTCTTACGAATATAGACGAGGATCGGCGACTACAATACAAACGAGTAAGCCCTCTGTTGACCCTCCACACGATCGGGCCCGCTTGTAATCGTTTATCGTTTATATAGGTCTACCAGAATCTCATGGCAAAAAGGGAAATAAAAATTTGTTGTATGCAATACTGGGGAAATTGGATCAAACGATCTTGATACTGTTTAATTTTTATTTATGTCTTTAGTATTAATGAACATGAGGTACCTATATTATAGTAGTCACAACGAATCTTTGTGTCTTTGAACTTGGTCCTGCCAACCATTGCGTAAGAAACAGTTTGTCATCGAGTATACTGCATAGAGTAAGCGAGATAGGACGATGACAAAAAAGACAAAAGATATTTATTTCAACTGGGCCACCAAGCGGCACTTTTGAATGTCACAATTTAAATTTACATGGAATAAAAGTTGATTCTACCGTGCATTCGGAAAGTAGCTTGTTATGGAGAAGAATGCACAAGAAACTCCGTAAGCTTATGTGACATACATAAGCAAGTGAAAGAGACAGTTATACAATGCTATCTTCACCTTCAACATTGACACAAAAATAGCTACTGCGCGGGGTCTTGCAACCAATTCAGAGACACAAAGATCCACTGTGAGTATTATAGGTATGTGTATGAATAATGTTGTTATACATCGTGTTCTTAACATAGGAAAAATAAATCAATTTAATATTAATTTATTATTTAGCATTTAAATCATACTAATAACTTAAAACCTCATTCAGAACTAGAAAACTAGAATACGATTCCATGAACTCCACTGGCATTTCAAAAACTTGTATCTTTGTAGTTTTATGTCATCTCTCTCCATCAAAATGGTTCTTTTTCATTGGCATTTAACATATTCAAAACCAATCTCTTTATGTATAAAGTCTGTAAAAAATAATAAAATGCATCATGTTACTTAAAGTCATTCATCATCATCAGTCTATATATTTCTTTTTATGTAAGTTTTATGGCCTGGTTGCTAGGACCTTTTAGCCACGTCTTTGGAAAGAGTTTTGGATCTTATATTTATTCTTTAGTATGCATTAGAATGCGGATGTAACAGATTCTAATGTTTTTTGGAGTATTTGGCAGCAAATTGTATCGAGTCAGTCTTCCCAGTAAGCTTTGCAGAGGCAGTCAATACTACAATAAAATACACCGCTCCACTATCCCGAGATCGCTTTTGTCAATGATTTTACAAATTGTCCAGTTGCGGAGACAGTTGAGATACAAAACTACACCAATAATATATCACAATATCCACTAGGAATCAATTTGCAAATAATATTAACAGCCACTGAACTTCACTCGACAAAATCCTGCCAAAAACTCCCGTCTATTTACACGTCCCACTGCAGGGCGCAGATTATTACTTAATATTTTTCTTACGTCAAAGATTCTCAATCTCCGTTAAAATCAATATCTTGTCGAAGAATTAGTAACAGTTAAATTACTGTTGCCATTTCCTTCCGGCCATCATTCGATGTGCCCTGACCTACGATTTACCATATAATAGTAATGGAAAGAAATTAAAATTAAGTAAGAAAAATATAAATTAAACTAAAAGTATCAAAACAAGTCAGTCCAACTTACCGGTCCACTCTACGACGCACTTTAAAATCAAAGATTGAGTTTGATTTACGCCTTCTTCTTCGCTTATATTATGATACACATTGAAAACAATATGTCTCGCATGAGATCGAAGTGGGTTTTTCGACATTTTCACAAAAATAACAAACTTTAAAGATAATATCAAAAAAATTCAGCAGCGGTTGACACATCAAGTACTTTGATTCGACAGGTGACAATTGACATTGCCATATGAAAATCACAATTTAAAAAAAATAAAAAATGCCATGAGATTCTGGTACACCTATAATCGCGAATTCACGATTGTGAAAAGGAGCCATTAAAATAATGGCTATAAAAATAATTATATTATTGATTCTTTTTGAGGGATGTTACCAAATGGTTACCAAAGGGACCATCGATAAAATTATGAGTTACTTTCTCGACTTCTCGTGATCTCAATTTAAGACGTAGTGTACAACACTACACTACTAATGAATGGAGTGCACGAAAACATGGTTGTTTTTCAGCTTTCCTTGGAGATTAATTTGAATATGATCAGTTTGATTCAGTTTTGATTACTGTTAAATAATTATGAAGTAATTTAATAGAATTTAAAATTAAACAGTTATGTATGTTATATATGTAAATAACCTAGCAGTTAGCGTCTGAAAGTGCTTCTAGATAGTGAAGTTGTTATTAAAAATAATCATGAATTTTACCTACATTCAATGATCTAAGTAAGTGTTAATAATAGCTGAATGGTTGTTCTGTATTAATTGGTATTTTTTATTTATTTGAGTATTTCCAAAGAATAAAAAACAGTGTCAACATTTTGACGTGTCGGTTTTTGGTTTTCGTGTTCGGCCGCCATGTTTGTCCTTTTATAATTTAGAAATTCAGAGATTTTATGGGTAATAGAATAATACTTTTTACTACTGCTGATAATGTTAGTATTAGGATTACAGATATATATTATTGAAGAATTCCAATCCCTACAGTGTTCATCAACATGAAAAAATTATGTGTGTAACTACAGCTTTCGCGTCCTTTGTTATTCAGGTATTCAGGATGGTTGTTGGATCAGCTTCAGCTACGTACCCAGGGAGGCAAGTGCTCCACAAGATGCAACCAATGGGCATGACTCCCCGTGAGCTGTCGGAGTACGATGACTTAGCTACCGCTCTAATAGTGGATCCATATCTTGGCATCACCACACACAAAATGAATATTCGTTATAGACCTCTAAAAACAAATAAAGAAGAGCTGAAGAGTATTATTAAGGAATTCATCCAAACACAGGATTACAATAAAGCATACAATAGACTAGCAAATGGTGAATGGATGCCAAGACAATTTAACAAAAATAAACACCTACAGAGCAAGCTAAGAGAACATGTTAGTATTTATTTTAGTAGACTTCCTATTCCTAATGTTTTGTATAAATAACTGTTTCTGTCTGTCTTCAGATTAAAAACTTATTATTGTCAAAACCAATATCATTAAAATTATTGGGTTCACTTTTCGTAGCTCTTGTTATTTACTCATTAATCTAAATATATTTTTGAAATTTATGTTGTTCAATGAATATAACTAAAATCTTTGTTTTTTTTCAGATTTATCGTTATTTGCGAGTGTTTGACAAAAAAGCAGGCTTTGTTATTGAGCCCTGTTATAGGTACTCTTTGGAAGGTCAAGTGGGTGCCAAGATTTCAACAACCAAAAAATTTTTCAAGCATGAAAGAATTGAATTTCTTGTTGGATGTATTGCTGAGATGACAGAAGAAGAGGAAAAACAATTACTCCATCCAGGAAAAAATGATTTCTCTGTAATGTATAGCTGTAGAAAAAATTGTGCACAGTTGTGGCTCGGTCCTGCGGCATACATTAATCATGACTGTAGACCAACTTGTACCTTTGAAGCTACTGATCGTGGCAAGGCTTTTGTTCGTGTGTTGAGAGATATTGAAGTTGGAGAAGAAATAACTTGTTTCTATGGAGAGGACTTTTTTGGAAATGGTAACTGTTATTGTGAATGTGAGACATGTGAAAGAAGAGGAAAAGGTGCATTTTCTGTTCAAAATGCACACAATGATGAGCAAGCAACTAGATACCGATTTCGAGAAACTGATAATAGATTAAATAGAACAAAAGCAAAACAGTCACAAAAAAATGAAAATGGTAAAAACCCTGAAAAATCTCGAATATCTAGTAGGCAAAATTCTGACATAGTTTCCCCACTTAGCATGAAGGAAATGAAACAAAAAGGTTTGACAAAATATGATGCTGAACTTTTAATAGCCCAAGGTTGTATTGCAGATGTTGTAGATGGAACTGGCAGTAAAGAGGCACAGGGCAGTAGAGAATCTTCAGCTTCCAGTAGAGGCGAGAGGTTGCGGCGACGGACAGACAGCAATAGAGCGACTAACTGCATGACGGTAGTATCTGCGGCTAATGTTAAGCGAGCACCGCCATCCCGCTGCTGCAGCACCACTAGTTCACGCAGTAGTCGTGACTCTCATACAGGCATAGTTTTACGGAGTCACAAACGTTTACTAGATACCTGCACCCAGTCTTCTTGTCCTAAACCTAAACATACATCAAAACAAGGTACTGATGTTAAATTTGATAGGAATCTTATTACACCAAAAGAAGAGACAGAGTTTAATGTTTTAGATACAAATAATATTAAAACTGAACCAACACATGACATTCAAAGTGAGAGTATTGATTCTGTTGATATTACAGACACCCATATAGAAGAACCAGTGAATGATTGTGGTACAAAAGAATCTCTATTGGAAAGAACAGAATTTGGTATTCCTGTTACTGAAGAAACAATTGAAGCTTCTGTAAGCAATTCCAATGTTCAAGAACAATTAATGATTGAAAATAAATGTGTAAGTGACAATGCTTGTGTGAAAAGTGAGATTTATGATTTTCGAGAAAATGTGAATCCAAGTGAATCAAAAGATAGCAAACAGAACAAGAATCCAAAAATAGAAGTTTCAAGTAGGACGGAGGAGTCCAAAAAAGAAACAGTCTCAGGACCACCATGGTTGGTAGATAATTCTAATAAAAGTAGCGAATGCCCTTGTACACCGCCACGGCGAGGACTCAAACTTACACTGCGGGTAAAAAGAAGCCCTGTTGTGGAGGAAGTTATGGACTGTGGTAATACGACGGAAGCGACTGAGTATGAAGTATTACGGCTAGAGGGCGTTGACCCTGAGACAGCGCGACGCCTGAAAAAACGACGCCGGTCTAAGGAGCGTCACCGCAAGCACAGCCCCATCCATCCTCTGCCTGCAATGAAGCGCTTAAGATTGATATTTGGCAATGAGAGTCGTACTATTGATTTGCCAACTGCTATTTCAGCAGACTGACAGCCGCAACTACCTTATGGTTATTTTTCCACCGTTATTATTCAATTATTAGTTTAATTGACACTGATTAGGATTATTTTATCTAGTATTTATTTTGGTGACGTGAAGTTCTGACATTTGTGTAAAGTGTGATATGCATCAGATTTTAATTTGATGATTCCATGATGATACCTATTTATTAAAACAGACCAGACATTAAAGGTTTTATTGAATTCATTAGTGCAAATTTATTGCATTATATCCCATTTAATGTGTCAGGCATTTTCACGATCGTCAAATAAGTTGATCTAGACTTAGTATCTGAACTAATGTTATTCTGTTAATATATGTACAAAAACAGTGGGTTTTGTTTATTGAAAGCCAGATACGACTTATTTGAGGTAGGTGAGATAAGTCCTGGTGGATTAAACTGCCATTTGGTAAGAAAACTACATTGTTGCTGATTTTTTTTTTTAAATTGGGGCTTATTTCTTACCATTTTAATTTATATGTTGACATTTTGTTGACTTGCTGCAGGTAGATCTCATTGCATTGTATAATTTATTTGTTCTTGTATCAATGTCTTAATGAAATGTGTATATTGAATATGGTATGGATATTTCTATGAGCATAGTAAAATTAATTCTCTATTTAAAGAGTAATAATTATTATTAGTAATATGTAGTGATATAAATCTTCAATTTGAACAAGTGTAGTCTCGAGACAGGATTCAATAATTTCCAAAGTCAGTGATTCAGAAGATTGTGTAGTATGCATGAAGAGAGCTTTATTGGAAATCTGTTCGAATATGAATTGTTAAAATTCCATAATGTAGAAATTAATTATATTGAGCTGAATTTATGAAATAACATTTAATCCAATTTGGTTCTAATATTGATAAATTTTCATGGGCAAAATGTGAATAACTAATGTTAATATGTACAGTTTCATGTTGATTTTTATTATAGGTATGGGAATGAAATGTAGCCGCGACAGGTGTTACGCTTGTAAAAAGCTGTTCAGCAGTTGTAGGAAAATAGTTTGTATATAACAGTAAATTAATGATTAAAATGTTAACGTATTTGAAATACATAAAATTTAGCGACATCTTTAGAGTGTGGGTACGTTTAACGACTAAACAGGCGTTCAGTTGAGCTGGTACTGAAGCAGATCCGTATTTAACAGAGATTGAAAAGTGGAAGATTTCTTTTAAATCTTACTTTTGTCAGTTCTAAGAGTGGTGTTTTAGACGCGACAGACTGAATATTCATTAAATAGAGCTTCGGGAAAGGATGTTTTTTTCACGTAATATTAAAACAGAACAATGCTGTAGGGTAAATTTAATGCAGACTAAAGAAAACAAAAATTTAATTTAATTATCATTAATTCTGTTGTTCCATGATCACCTGGGGTTCAATGAAATATAAGTTTATAAATTCAATTAATATTTTTTTATTGAGTAGGTATATACTATATCAAGCATGTGTACTGTATTTGTTTATATCACAAACAACAATATACATTGATAGCTAAAATGTTATGTATTGATACCCACAAATTATAATTAACACAATGTACCTACCTCTAAGAGTGGTCATTTTTACAAATTGTAGAATAATTTGTGTACTTTAATTTACAAATATTGGCTGTATTAGAAAAATTATGCACACAATTTAATAATGTGGTTGGATTCAGATTGATAATTCTGCAGATTTTTGTGAGTTGCTGGTTTCATGACTAGCTAATGTGATATTCCTCATTGGAATAGTGTATTGTAATTTAATTAAAAAACAAGTTGCATATTGTTGACAAACATGAAATATTTTCATTTTAATTATCACAATAAATTGCCTCAAGTTTCTTTCTAAAATTTTGTTTGATTTGATGCTTAAATTCGTGAACCTAATGAAATCCTTCTGTCTCACTATTGGACTCCTTAATACTTTAATAATAATGACACGAGCTTGTGTTACTGCCCCACTGTAGGGCAAAGGCTATTTATTCACAGGGTCCTTATTTGTTGACATAATCCATCATCTCCCTAAAAAATAAACATTTCATGGAAGACAGGATTCTATTTTTATGGGTTTTTTATTTTCATTACAAGAGTTCCATAATTACAATTTACAAATAATCGCGTAATTAATAACGAAAAATTTAGTACTTTGAGTTAGTTTATTATCAACTTAATGCAATATTGACATTGGTATGCCCGTTTTCAGTATATAAGCTGTGACTTCTTGCGGGGATGGGTGAGATTGACATTCTCCTTTAGTGTCCATACCTGAAACAAAAATATCATACATAAGACAGTGCTTTATTAAATTGGACATGATAGGACCTTATCAGGTCTAAAACTGACAAATAATATGAAGCCAAATGAACAAATCAATCACAGCAGTACAACCAAATAATATATATATAAAAATCAATTGCTGTTTATTAGTTTCACTAAAACTCAAAAAAGGCTTCACCAATTTGAATAATTCTTTTTTATTTTGTTCCGGGTACAACTAGTATAGAATTTAAAAAAAAATCTTGTATACATGTCAACTTTTAATTCACTTGCAATCTTTGAGGGGTGGAAGGTACTTTAAAAAATACTATAGTTATTCTTAGAAGCATATGTAGCTTAGTGAATCGCATTAACCAGTTGGTATGTGATGGTGAAGTGCCTCAAGTACAAAGCATCTTGTTATCCTTGTCATTGTTTGCACCATGTATCAAGAGTTGTTACATTTGCCAAATAAGAGTCTAATAGGTTTGGTTACTATTCTTCAGAAAGTGCAACACAGCTATGTGAGAGCCAGGTTTGGAATCATAAGGCGAAAAAAGTTGTTGGAAATAGGATCATTTGCATGTTCTCCTCAAAACCAGATCAATTTAACAAAGAAGAGGATTATATTATAAATTAATGTAAAAATAAGTTATTTATACTTACTTCTGGAATTCCCATTCTCTGTTGTCTAGAGGGCAAACTTGCCTAGTTTTGAGCCAACGTGAGATGCAATGGAAGTGGAAAGCATGCTGAAATAAAAAAGAAATATATGTAAGAAGACAATCCCAGCACTCGAAAACAATAGAATTAGAGGACTGGCCTTACATTGCAGACACCCCAGGCGACTGTGCACTCCTCACTGGTAGCCGATGCCTGATTGGCTTGACATTCTATGCACAAATCCATTATATGGTTACGGCAAATCGCGCAGTTGTCGACGACAATATCTGAAACATAGAAAAAACATTCATAACTCTTTATGACTTTTCACAAAAACAACCGTCGCCAGTTCAATAATGTTAACGTTTCTTACCCCAAGCCCATAAAGCGACCGCATTCCACTGAAATCGAAATAAAATCGATCAGAAACAAATATATCAACAAAGAAAAATATAAAGCGGAACATTACAATGAGTTTGCGTAAATTTATATTCACCTTTTTGACTTCAAATCTCTTTTTGTCCCCTTTACCGCTACTAGAGGAAGCCATTTCGACTTCTTCTTCATCAACATCCATTACAGAAGCCATATTTTTTCAGAAATACCTTATTTTGAAAATCTAAAATGAGGAGATGTTGTACACAAATTTGACAGGTAGGTATGACAAACGCAAACCGAGGAGAGAGGAGAGCCGAGAGGTTATGTCCTGTTATTTTTTCTAAAGTTTGTGTAGTGGGTATTGGGCTTTTGGTACCGACATAAAAGTTAATTTTGGGCTTTCATTTTTGGAGAATGTGTGTGGTATAAAGTATTAATGAGTTTGACACTCAGTTAAAAGTAATTTAATTTATAAATGTTTTACAGCCCGACCAATTTAACAGTGCAATTATGAGTGGCGCTGTTCGTCACCATTTCACCAAAAAATAAACAAAAACCGATCTTATGTCAATTGAGCTAACTCAAAGACCTTAAACGTATTAATTAAGAAGTATAAGGTCATGGTATAATAAGACAGTCTCCTCCCGTGACAGCTGGGTCACGTGATTGGCCTAAGACTACGTCATCGATTGCGTTGCGGTTTTCAAACTTTTTTAGTGGGGAAAATGATAAAAATATTACAATAGGTACAACCAATGATATTCAAATAAACAGATACGTTATACACTCACAAAACAATTGAAAAAAGTGTTCCGCGCAGCAGCGGCAGCACACATACACACTTTTCATTCATCTGACATTTCACTACAATGTCGAAAGGGATGGCTTGATAAAACAAACAAGAAAAAAAGAGACAGCTAGTGTTTGTCACTTGCGTGTGAATGTAAACAAACATTATTCTGACAACCAATGTTTTTTCTTTTTGTAACCTCCAAATATCAGAAAATTAGGAAAAAAATTGAAATAAATTAGTAAATTGAGGTGTATTGCGTATTTACAGGTATGAGATCCCTTCTGTTTTATGTAATTTGGTATTATAATTGGTACACTTTCTAAATACACACGATGGCATTTTTTTAATTTTGTTTTTTTTTCAACAAAGCGTATCGCTCTTCGCCATGCGTGACATAAACTAAAGACTAAATCATACAATTGTCTACTATTCGAGTCTTCACAATGCGCGCGCTTATAACATATCTGTTTATTTGAATATCATTGGGTACAACATATTTATAATTTTTAATAAATCGTCATTTTTGATACTTTTTGTATTTATTTACTTTGCTTTTTTTTAATTGTTTGCATATTAGTATTTTTATTTAGTTCGGGACGAAAACCCACTAAACTTGACTTGACTAAAATAAGTCAAAAACTAATTATGTTAGGTTAATAAGTTCGGGCGTAAAGACGTATTGACACAACTATGACTTAAATTATGGAATTTACAACGCGTAGATAAATTAAATATTATATAGAAAGGCACATACCAGTTATTTTAGTTGAATTTATTAGTTACAAAATTGAAGCCACGCTTATGATAGCGTCTCTTCATTGGGAAAATAAAAAAACCTTATTACACCGCTTTTTATACTTCTGTTTTTTATAGTTTAAGGAAAAATTAACAATTTTTCTTGTGTACCTATCAAAGTTCACGGGTTCACCAAAAACGTTTGGGAGCCACAGTATTTTGCTCACAGAGCGAAACAACGCTATAGGTGTGAGCGACACGACAATAACGATGAAATGGCTAGTTGTCAGTATGACACTTGTCAATCCGATATGTTGCCACTGTGTGTGATTGAATTACCTGAGCAAAATGCATTAATATCTTAACAAAGCAATTATGAACTAATAAATCATTATACAAATAAATTTTACAATAAATAGATGAATCACATGAGTTACTAAATAGTTATTCTAGTTAGTAATTTATTTTATTTTCTTTTACTAAATGAGAAAGTACCTAAATTTTCTAAAAAGGACAATCAATGGTAACACTTATCGTGACGTAGTCTTAGGCCATCCTCGGAAGAGAATACCAGGCGAAGTATACGGAGTATGTTAATATACCATGTATAAGGTCTTTGAGCTAACTATTTATTATGTCTTATGTCCCATTCAAAATGTAAGTTCCAAAAACGTCCGTTTCACAGTTATGTTAGTCGGGCTGTACATATATTTTACTTGCAGTCATTTAGAAGGAAAACTGAAAATCCTACAATCATGTTAATTCGTAATATACCTATTGATTCAGTAATGTAGGAATCCATCGTTTTACATGGAGCGACACGAGCAACTCACGACTGCCTATCTGACCTCCACAACCCAGTAATTGGGCAACACGATTCTTGACTAGACTGGTGTCAAATCTCAGGCTTCTGACTACACGTAACGACTGTCAAGTGTCAACGATCTTCAAATGACAGCCGGGACCAACGGCCTAACGTGCTTTCCGAGGCACTGAAGCCCGGCTTAGGGTATATATGTTCTGTGCACGGAAGAAACTCGCTATGTAAAGATGGTCACCCATCCACGAAACGACCTCGGCAAGCGTTGCTTAACCTTGAACCGTGCAGCTATTATTATTTTGCCACGAGCTGTCACATGTCTTCGAATGGACCACCACTGCTCATCTGTGCACTGCCATGATATGGGTATCAAATGAAAGGGTTTGCTGAGAAGAATACGAAAAATGAAAGATTATAAAAAAAATATGAATATTTTTATTTATTAATTGTGTCCGTATTTGTTCCCGCGAGTAATATAGGGCTAAACATCTACCCGGGCAGAGCCTTTTACCCAGGTAAGCCTTCATACTGCAGTGTGGGGCAGGTGCTCTACAGGTGAAACGCTAACGACTGCAGTCCCTCCAGCCATTCATCCTCTCGCCGCGCCTCAAGCTTAGGATTAAGTGGTTTTTTATCTTAGAGGTGTCCTTCCTCTGCTCCAGGTGGTTAAGCCAAGCTCCCGACGGCGGCATTAAACATACCTCTGTGAGCGAACCCGCTGAAAGTTCTCTCCTCGAGGGGATTCCTTCGAGGAGAGAATTTTAGGAGCGACCTCTCCGTGTGCCTCTCTCAGTCAGGTCTCAGTTGGGCCTTGCCGGCCTAAGTGAGATATAATATATAATGTAAAATATATGTAAGAGCGGGCGTACTCAGGATTCTCAAATGATAACGATCAGACATCTTGTTTACACTTTTTATTACTCACACCAACAGTAAGTCTCACAACTTAATTTTATGAAGATATGTGCACAGTTCAATACAATTCAATACTGAGTTCTTTCGACTAGAACCAGCCTATTTATACGTTTAAACAAATGACAAGACACACAGCAACAACATCCGGTGACATTCGTTTATCAATTAATTATAGATTTAGGTTTGTAAAAATACAGTAATTGTGTACATTATTTGTTTAGTAATTAATAATACTTTTTACAAATATTTTGAACGAATATTTATTTATACCAATTATTTTATTGAAATAAACTAACAGTCGGTGAATCTACCTTCCATTTTTGACTTTAAAATATTACTCAAATAAAAACAAATCTTTACAATAACAATACATAATTCGTGTTTCCGTTATGTCATCTGCCTTTTTGACGTTTTGATTTCGTCTCTGCTGCTAGTTTCATTTACCAGCGCTATCACGGCCATACTGACGAGCGGGCCTTGCTAGGCCCAGCGAATCTCTGAAAATCATAAAAAAAAATTAAAATATGAGCGAGTGAATGAGTCAAACTCAGAGATCGCAGATAGTGGCTTGTCCATTAAGATTCAGAGGCCCATCTTTGACTTGTTTTGACTTAAATTTTATTGAATCATCCAACTTAAACCATAGCCATGACCAAGGCCTTTTTACACATCCATTTTGCTAACTCAAATCAAATTCAGAGGTATCAGATCGTAGCTTGATCATAAAGATTCAGAGGCTAGTCTTACGACTTGTTTTGACTGAGTTTTATTTAACTATCAAACTCAGAGGTCGCAGATCGTTGCTTGATCATAAAGATTCAGAGGCCCCGTCTTTGACTTGTTTTGACAGAATTTTATTTAACCAACTAATTCTGAAACTCAGAGGTCGTAGTTCGTTGCTTGATCATAAAGATTCAGAGGCCCCGTCTTTGACTTGTTTTGACAGAATTTTATTTAACCAACTAATTCTGAAACTCAGAGGTCGTAGTTCGTTGCTTGATCATAAAGATTCAGAGGCCAGTCTTTGACTTTTTTTTTTTTTTTTTTTTTTTTCATTATTATTTATTCTTGCTATCACGGTCTAGTCGTTCAAAGTTCATTGAGTGACCAAAGTCTTTTTCTAAAACCAAAACCTTTTTTTTTTTTTGCTTCCGTTTCGGCCATTCTATGCTTAGGGTCTTAAACGGATATGGTATTTTCAATTGCAGGGGAGGGGCTATTTTACCTAGTTAATCAAAAGGGCCATTCAGTAGCCTTAGATTTCGTATATTTTAATGCCAATTACAATTCACCTATTTTATTAACCCAAACCCATTCAGTTTGACTGTTAGCTCTAGATGTACCGCGAGTAATAGCATGATGTATGAAGAAAAAGAAAATAAAAATGGCTGTAATCTGTGCCATTGTAGCGGATTCCCCATTTGTAATAATTCTACATGAGGTACCAAAAGATTAATTGAAATGATCATCAATAGGGTGAAGTTCGGAACGCAAAAGCTTCTAATCTTCGTGATTACAAAGTCCAAGTACCACTGATAGTCACTAATGTCACATTAAATGAAACAAAAGAAAAAGACACCAGGTATCTTATTCACGACCTTTAGCCATCACATAGCTCTCTTCTCAATTGCTCTACTCGCACATCCCTACGTTGTCGAGTCAACTCAACTCTCTGAACTCAGAACCTGTTCACACAGAGATTTAGTCTGTCCTATGTTACGTCTATTCATCATCTACAATCTCAATTGGTACTTCAGCTTTGTATATCTTACTAACACAGTCTACGCATAGTAATAAAAATTAGAAAACCAAAATTATTTCAATTTTCGTAACGAAGGCTTGTCGATTCGAACGTCATCAACATTAACATGGTGACCTCACCTCTCGCGTGACTATGCGAGTTTACTTTATCTTAACCTCATAACTCTACAGGAATCCTCTGTAAGGTTCCTTACACAAACGTGTTTATTTTAAACCAACTTACAGGACCACAGTTGCTACAAAGACCTCCAGTTGCCACACTGGCCTACAGTTGCCATAAAGGCCTCCAGTTGGCACACTGGCGTTTAGTTGCCACACAGGCCAACAGCTGCCATAAAGGCCAACAGTTGCCACACAGGCCAACGCACAACGCTCGGCTACTCCTGACCAAACTAGATCATTGGGTTCGTGACAATAGGGAAATTTTAGAACTTTGATCTTTAACTAAATCATTACCCTGGGCCATGTACCACCAGTCGCTCAAATCAAACTTTAAAACTTCTTCTGCAGCGAAAACTGCCAAGCTTACAGAAACCCTCGAGTAAAACCTCTAACGCCACGGCTCTGTAGCCGAACAGCAATTATATTGCTCTCACACAACGGTCTCTCAAGACCCCGACCTCCGCCAGAATCCACTGGTACGGTCAAACATAATACGGCTGATACTCAATTACTCGACATTTTGAGCTTGCTCATCATCATTAAAATCCTTTTAACATCAACATCGACTGGTACATGACCCGCTGGCATCTTCCTTAACCTACCGTGTCCATACTTGTAGGTTTAAGCGTATCTATTTAAAGCTTTCGGTGTATAACGATCACTATCCTGTCATAATCACCTATCGCGGACTTAATACCGGGCCTCTTCAGTTTTCGTACTAAAGTTTCCCACACAACACTATTCATTAGAAAAAGGTCCGACGATCAACAAGTTAAACTAAACAAAGTAAAGGCAATGCATACTCAACTCATAAACCCACTTTAAAAAAACCCATCGCCACATGGTACGCATGAGGTGCGGTCCAGAATTGGTCTTATGAGTAGACATGTTAATCAGATTTGGTTTCACTACCACAGTCATCAACTATGACGTCTAATTCTCAAAGAACTTGGCGATCGGGTATCTTTCCAACATGATTCGCGTTTTCTACTTAAAGATTTTGAAACATACTGATGGCTTATAAAAGGGAAACAACTAACCCTGATACTATTAAGGAGCTTCACGAATTAACTCTGATCAATATCATAAATATCAGATTATCAACAGTAACCCTTTACTGTCGGTCACTAACTCAGTTTTCATGTAAGAAAAACAATCGCGTGATCTACTGTTATCATAATATTACTTTGAAAGTAAGCAAGTGAATTCAGATCTGAAGACGGTGGTTGTACATCGTTACGCAACAAGATCCGTCCTGAATACACGCAAATGACCAGTACCATTACTAACTCGATACAATTACGATAGCCCAACGACATTACTAACTCGCTTTGCCACTGAAAACGACTAGTTATTCAGTCATTTTGGATATCTCATCTCCTTCTTATGGGATATCTCATCCTAAAGTTCGTACTGAACCAAATGTTGAAACTAGGAAAGTACTAACAACCCAATAGGTAACTTATTAGCTACTTGCTTTTTACCAGGTGTGTCTTAATTACCTAGTGATAGTGCTAGGTATAACCACTACCAACCAATTCAGTGTTCCAACATGAACACTTAAAACTCGAAATAGCATCTCATCACTAGAGAATATTTGACTTCACTATCAAAATAAAATGGAAGCGACTCACCGAGTATTCCATTCCAAACTTGCGCACGTTCGTACCGTTCGGCTAAGACCAGCGAACTGCTTGCATGCTGTTCTTCTTAACCTCTCAGATGTTGACACGTCAACCTTCGCGCTCAGCATCTGAATCGCTAGCCTTCAGCAGAAGCTTCAGGCTGCGACACAATATGGTATCTGAAACATGAAAAATATTACGAGAGTATAATGTTCACACGGTTATCTTAACCATACACAGCTTTGATGGAAATTAACCTGTGCACCGGTGTAGTAACCTAAACCAATCAATCTGCCTATCTGACCTCCACAACTCAGTAACTGGGTAACACAGTACCCTTTGGCAAGACTGGTGTCAGATCTCAAGCTTCGGACTACCCGTAAAGACTGTCAAAGATCTTCAAATGACAGCCGGGACCAACGGCTTAACGTGCTTTCCGAGGCACGAAGGAAACTCGGTATGTTGAAATGGTCACACAAAGTTATTATTTAGCCACGAGCTCCTCTATTAAGGGATATGAAAATAATGGGCATAATCGAAAGTTTTATTTGTATGTGTATCATATTTAGTGGCATCTAATGAAGTATTTTGATATCCAAAGTCAAAGTTTCGCGCAAATCATGTTTGTTTTGTGTTCTTGATGCTTGACCCGAGGGGTTCAGCTTGGTAAAACTATGATTTTATGCCACTGGAGCATTAGGAAAAATACTTGAAAGTAAACTTTATGAGTTGGTACCATATTCAAAAAAAGATTTAGCTTGATTTGAAGTCTATTCAATACACACACAATTCCAATACACAATATAATATCTAGTTTAGCTACTTAATATTGTGCTACGAGTGCAAAAGAATGAGCATTAGTGTCTACCAATTGCTTGGCGCGTCTTAGCAAGCATGAAAATCACTTCATCCTAGCAATAGACTGAACTACCTCGCACGGTGGATAGACAGGTAACTTGTTCACTCAATTGTTATTTTATGCTGGTCAAGATCATAATTAGGTAAATAAATTTTACTTAGCTTGTGGGTATTGGTGTTTTGTTTTTAAAAAACATCCTTTTCTGCAACTTGATCTGGCAACGAAGTATATTCAGCTCATCCGAATGTCCTGGTCGAGTGGTCGGTAGGCTAGGCAAGGCGACTGTGTTGATGGGTCCAGTTGAGGCTCGGGTTGATCCCTTTCTTCTGATGTAAGAGCGGGCGTACTCAGGATTCTCAAATGATAACGATCAGACATCTTGTTTACACTTTTTATTACTCACACCAACAGTAAGTCTCACAACTTAATTTTATGAAGATATGTGCACAGTTCAATACAATTCAATACTGAGTTCTTTCGACTAGAACCAGCCTATTTATACGTTTAAACAAATGACAAGACACACAGCAACAACATCCGGTGACATTCGTTTATCAATTAATTATAGATTTAGGTTTGTAAAAATACAGTAATTGTGTACATTATTTGTTTAGTAATTAATAATACTTTTTACAAATATTTTGAACGAATATTTATTTATACCAATTATTTTATTGAAATAAACTAACAGTCGGTGAATCTACCTTCCATTTTTGACTTTAAAATATTACTCAAATAAAAACAAATCTTTACAATAACAATACATAATTCGTGTTTCCGTTATGTCATCTGCCTTTTTGACGTTTTGATTTCGTCTCTGCTGCTAGTTTCATTTACCAGCGCTATCATATATAATGAGTAATTCTACCGGCGAGGCCCCAAGATCATTGAGATGCACAAGCCCCACCATGACTACAACGTGCGGACACTCGGTAGGTTACGTTTAGTACCTAGTACCTACCGATACCAGCGTACCTATTACCAATTTCTAAGTACGTAGCGTTCAGCAGTGGCGGTGTAGCATGGGTTGGCACCCTGTGCGGTTTTCTAATGAGCATCCCCAAAGTAAAAAAAATAAAGGTGACTTTAAAAAAAAAATGCAAGAGCGAGCGGAGCAAGCTTGAATATATAATCTCTCTCTCTCGATTGGTAAGATTTTCGTTAAAGATTCATACCGAAGGACAGCAGTTTCTCGTGTGAGTCTCACATCTAGAGGACGCGTCCCCAGGTGGCGAATAGGGGAATGCTCGACGCCACGTCGGTTAGGAGGGAAATGAAATACCTCCCACGGACCAACAGGTCGGAGATGGAACTCCGTTTTGAAACCCCTAGTGCGGGCTTCTCAGACATATTTGAAGCAGAGGTCGTGAATAGTGCTGGGTCCTTAGGCTGGATCACTCCAGGAGCTCATGATGAGCCGACGGCGGCGCTCACACTCTGGAACAGGGGGACGGTATTGGCGTAAGGTGGCAACCGGCAGTAAAAATAACGCTAAAACAAAGGTCTCCTAGTAATTATGAAAGCACAACACAGGGGAAATGGTATAACGTTTAGGGCGTACCCTGTAAACGACGGTAATATCACGGGCGAAAAATGCTAAGGCGTCCCCTGCAAGCAACGAATGAAGACGCAGCGCAAATAACATGCGCATATCCACATGGAACATCGGTTCCATAACCAGATGCAGCCAAGAACTGGCAAATACTTTAAATAGTCGTAATACTAATAAGTGTTGTGTAAAAGAAATTAAGTGGAAGTATGCAAAATCTAGGGTCATTGGTAGGAACTATCAACTATTGTATAACGACACATCAACAACAAGGAACGGTATTGGCATCATCCTCGGCGATACACTAAAATAAAGAATCATTAAAGTAGATTCGTGAGCGGATGAAATCTCCCTCTCCCTCTCCGCAGCCTCGTTTTGCGAGACGACTGTTTCGTAGAAGAATACTATTTACCACGTCCCAGGAGTCCTTGCTGCCGACCATAGACTCGACTATGGCCGGCGGCGACAGGCCACTTCTGAGATGAGGGCACGGCGCGGCTCCTCCCAAGCAGCACACTCTGCCAGCGTATGCCGCGCCGTGTCCTCCCGGTAGTCAACTGAGTGGTGACACCGCGAGCGTCCGTCCCTGTTTATACGACACAGGTACTTCCCGAAGCAACCATGCCCCGAGAGCACCTGCGTCAAACCGATACGAGAGGGAGCCGTGTCTCCTCCCGAGCCAGGGCTCGAACACTGGCCGGACCACCTCGATGATGATGAGGCAGGGCGTAATAGCCTGTCCTGCCGTTCCGCCACCAGGACCTTGTGGAGCTGAGACCGACGTAACTCCATATGTAGCCGCATCGGCACTTCGCCCAGCGCCCGCGCTTCCTCACGCCACCGAAACAGTGACGCGAGTACCTTCGCCTCCAAGTCCCAGGGCGTGGATTCGTCCAGTACACAAGCCGCCTCGTAGGAGATCGCGTGATACCCCCTGATAACTCTGACGGCCATCGCTTTCTGCGGCTTTCGCAGAACAGCGATGCTGCCGGCCATCAGGTCAGCCACCCAGATCAGGGCCCCATCGATCGCACGATCCCCACGTAGAGCCGCCTACAGGCGGTGGTCGGGCCCCCCAGATTGGGAGCCAGCGTTGACAGCGCCCCAGCCGCGCCCAACATTTTGGGCGCCAGCTGCCGGAAGTGTGGGACGAAATCCCATCGGCTGTCGAGCTCCAATCCCAGTTACTTCATGGTTGACTCGACAGTGATTCGAGCCCCCCCAACGACGATGTGGGCATCGGGTGGTGTCGCCCGCCGGGGACCATGAAAGACCATGGCCTCCGACTTGTTGAGGACCACCTCCAGGCCAAGGCGCCGTATGCGGCTCACCACCTGTGAGACCGCAGCCATCGCCAGCAACGCTGCCTCCCTGTACGAATTCCCCCGGGCGGTGACCAGCGTATCGTCCGCGTAACACGTCAGGTCTATGCCCAGTTGGAGTTCGCCCCTCAGCACCCAGTCTTACCCGATGTTGCACAGGGGTGGGCCCAAGACCGAGCCCTGCGGCACACCGCACGACATGCAGTGCTGGTTTTTAACGCCATCACGTCCTACGTAGGTGACACACCTCCGCCATATAAGCCCCGACAATGCGGCGGAGGTAGGGAGGCACTCGATGATACCGCAGTGCCTCCCGAACACAACTCCAGGGCAGGGTGTTGAGGGCGTTGAAATTGGACACCGCCAACATCACCCTACCCCAGGACACCGCTTCCTCTGCCATGAATCTCACCTGCACACAGCAGAAGCCTACGCTAACAAGAGCCGACAAAGGGCAAGTCGGCCCGCCGACCCTCGCAGTGGCCATAGACCACGTTAAGAGCGCTTTCCTTGAGTACGTAGCAATCGTGAGAGCAACCAGAGAGGTCAAACTCATGACATGCAGGAAGATCCTGCAGACCTTCCAGAGAAACACAGAAGGACTGCTTTATAGGGTGCTGCTCTAGGAAGCAGGGGCAGCCATGTACGACAATGTCAGATCTCAAGTCATCAAAGGAGTAATGACTGGGTCGTACATGGCAGCCTAACGCGCGAAGAGTGGTTTCATGGCGCTGGATGAAGAGGAAACAGAGCGCTCTGGCAAAAGTAAATTCAGAGCACCACATGACAAAACAAATTCAATTTTTTTATTTGTAAAAACATAGTTACAATATAATAAGATCTAATTGTAATGTTATGTTCGATATGTTTAACCTAATAGCATATAGCATACAAATTTTGGATACAAATAATTAATATAATTCTTATTTTAAAATATACTTTTTATACAATGCATTATTTAATTTATTATTATAATTAAATTAGATAATATTAATCTCATTAAATCGAATTGAGCATAAATAAATCGGACATTTGACTCGCTCAACGACATACGTAATCATTATTTATTTGAATTGTCTCATAAGAATTCACCAATGGAATAGTAGGCTTTTTAACTATTAAATCTGTTTTGTGTTTTGAATTTGTTAATTTAATATCATTCTTAGCTCTTATAGTTGTGGGTATCTTATTAAACATTTTTGGAGCCACTCCCAGAAAGCTTTTTGCGTATAATGCTGTGCTCGATGGTGGTTACCGCCAAATTTACCAAAATCATGCTGGAAGCGAAGGAGAAGCTGCCAACGATTTAAGAGATAAGCTTGCGCGCCGCTTAGGTGACCGAGTAAAGGCAAAGGTGCGCACTATGCGCTTCACGGTATTCGAGTCTCTTATGAACCATTTCGGGAAATAGTCATGGCAGTAAAGTTGTCAGGAGCAAGCGAGGTTGTCCTCATCGGAGACATAAACCAGTTACCATTCTTGGACAGCTAATCGAACTAAGATACACCCTTCCAAATCTGGTGGCTGGCATCACCCGGGAGCTGCTCTGCACAGTGCACACACCGCAATCCGATGGATGTGCCATTTGCTGCAGATATACTCCGGTATATACTCCTCCAAGATTTCGCTGTCGCGTGTACTCTCCTTGAAAGTAAAAGGTTACACAGGAGCGCAAATACCAAGCACACTCAAAACACTCTATTACTGGTCCATACGCAAGAGGAGAAAACTTCTCCCACCAGCCAGGGATATGGGTCCGGCGAAGGGTCTCGCACGTTACCCGTACATGAGGCTCAGGGTTTGACATACGACAGCGTTATCATCATCAACACCATGTACATGAGGCTCTAAGTCGATGACAGCATCCCCCATGCGGTAGTGGCGGTGTCGAGACATACGGTCGGATGCGTTTTTTTTCTTCATTTTTAACAAAAAAAATTGCCCCACTAGGAATTTATTCCTGTATCCGGTGCGTTTACAAACACATTAACTCACATACACAACATCCAGTATCATCAACTATCTGTAGGTCATATAAATATTTGTTCCGTGCGGGAATCGAACCCGCGACTCGCAGCGCAGCAGTCAATTGCTAAACCACTACGCCAACCAAAAAGTTTATTATTGCGATGACGCCGATGACGCCACGGGGCGATTTCCAAAGAGAGCGATGGAGGCGCCGACTAAAACGGTCGTCTACGCCAAAGATTACTGTTATATACTTGCTCTACGCCGGACTAAGCCGGCCATGCAGCATCGAGACGCAGTTGTTGTAGAGGCATTGCTTGGGCTAGCGAAGTCCTTTGCCAGCAGACCCCACCTAAATGTCAACTAACAAGTTCCCTATCAAACTCCCAACCCAACAAAACCCGAACCAACACTCGTTAAAGTAAATAAATATAGATACATAATTATATAGACCAATAATAAACACATATAGAAATATTGTAATTGCTGGTATTTCAGCAAATTATGAATTTGTTTTAAACAAAATATTGCTTTATCAACTTTAAGACAATTACGTGTAATTATACAAGATATACGTTTTATAGGTGTAATCAGATTGTATATTCTTTTAACTACTATATGTATAATTTATAATATGGCTTTACGCAGGATTCCTTTTTAAAAATAAATAAAAAAATAAAAAAAGCCTTTATTTCCCTATAATTTAAAATTCTATGTATACAGGGTGGCATTTTGTAATGCCACCTGAAGGGAAAGTACTCTTAATACTGTATATAGAAAATTTTACTCTTAGAAAACATTCGTTTATTTTTGAAAAGAAAGAAAACTGCATTCAAAGATTTTCGAAAATTCGCTTGCCACACCCGGGAATCGAACCGACAAAATCTTTAAAAATTACATCCTGTACTTTTATTGCATCGATCGTTAGGGTCAATTATAAAAATAAAATCTCTCTAACAAACTTGATAAATTAAATGCAAGGAAAGCCATGCAATCTGGACTTATAAATTTAATGGGTCAAGTTAAAGCACTTTTACTCAAAGATCCATCTGTATCCTTATGTAAGTAATTAATAATTATCATTGAAGTCATTTATCCATTAAAATGACGAATTACTATTTAGATAAGACGATTGCAATTTGCACGTGTAAACTGTACAAACGGCACAATCAGATGGCCTGTGAGATCACTAGATCTCACCCCGTAGTTTTTTTTGTGGGAATATGAAAATAATAAAATTTACATTAAATCTTATGCGTATTTAAAATAATTGAGAGTTGAACTTCAGAATACGATTTATAATATTCACCACAACATGATATTAAAGGTTACTAGAAAAGAATTCGTCAGAAGAATAAATTTGTGTATCCAAGAAAATGGAGCCCATTTCGAGCAACAAATTAATTTATTTTTTTATTCAGCCCACTCTGTCCCACTGCTGGGCAAAGGCCTCCCCCACATATTTCTTTCTTTCGTGACGATCTGGACTCGTTCCTACCGGATTGGCCAGAGAAGACAGGAGACTAATTATTTAGTTCACAATTTTTTGTAAATAATTAAAGTATTTTTAAGATTTCATGGTTTTTCTTTCATTTGATTTATCAAGTTTGTTAGGGAGATTTCATCCTTATAACTGACCCTAAGGATCGATGCAATAAAATTTCAGGGTGTAATTATTAAAGATTTTAGTCGGTTCGATTCCCGGGTGTGGCAAGTGAATTTTCGAAAATCTTTGAATGCAGTTTTCTTTCTTTTCAAAAATAAAGAAATGTTTTCTTTGAGTCAATTTTTCTATCAACAGTATTAGGAGTATTTTCCCTTCAGGTGGCATTGCAAAATTCCACCCTGTATATACATATTTTATTTTTTATTAAGGGGTTCGGGAACATAATATGTTTCTTCCCAAAAATAGCCGACATTTATTAGCTACATTGTTAGCTTTTAATATACACGCAGTTATTGATAATTTAACTGAAACTAGGTTTAGTGATTTAACAGTATTATCCAGTTTTTCTGATAATACTACTGTAGACCCTTTAAACTATTAGAGCCGACAAAAGAGAAGACGAATAGTAATATTTTACTATATCATCAAAATATAAATCGCTTCTCCGGCAAAATTTTAGACGTGAAATTGTTAGTAGATAAATACCACATGGATATCCTATGTTTTTGTGAAACTTGGTTAAAACCAGATAGGATGTTGTTTAATGTAAATAATTTTACAGTTGCCAGCGCGTACAACAGATCCACAGTGGGTGGTGGTACCTTGATACTTTGTAATAGTCATCTCAAATATAAGGAAAGGAAGGATATCACTGCTTACTCTGTTGATCGCTTATGTGAGGTAGCATGTGCAGAGGTCGAGGGGCATACTATCTTGTGTGTTTACAGACCACCAGCATCAAACTTCTCATTGTTTTTAATTTCAATGGAAGAATTATTATGTAAACTTTCCAGAGATAATAAATTAGTCTTTGTTTGTGGTGATTTAAATATAGATCTGTTAGTCAATTCACCTGAAAAATGTAAGCTCATTTCATTGTTCAAATCATTCGACTTAAAATATTTATTTAATGAACCAACAAGAATAACAGCAACTTCAGCTTCGTGCATAGATAATGTATTCACTAATTGTAAAGTAAAAGATTCGTTTGTAATTAGTGGCGTTAGGTCAGAGCATACTGGTCAACTAGTATCTTTTGAGTCGGATATAAAATTAAACCTAGTTAAATCAATTCGACTAAGACCTCTTACTAAAAATAAATTAAATTCTTTTAATAATAACGTTTTTAGTAACCTTTGTAACGCCAGTTATGATTCAAAAGACCCCAATATAAATTACGGCACGCTGTTTTCTACAATTTGCCATGAATTCAATAAAACGTGTCCTGTAAAAACAGTTAAAGTCAACAATTCCAAATCAAAATTTAGTGAATGGGCCACTGTGGGCATAAGAAAAAGCCGAGATATCTTATATAATTTATATTACGAAAAATCTTTGACTTCCGATAAAGTTTTTCACACTTATGTTAGAAACTATTCCAAAATGTTTAAAAGAGTCTGCGCTCAAGCAAAATCTCAAATAATAATTAACAAAATTGGTGTTTCAAATAATAAAATAAAAACTGTGTGGCAATTAATTAATAGAGAAACTGGAAAGACACAACAACGCGATCAGAATGAGTTGTCTTTGAAAATAAATAATCAAACCATTTCTGATAAGCAAGAAGTCGCTGAGACATTAGAAAAGTTCTTTACCAACATTCCGTTAGAGGTTACGAAGTCTCTTCCCTCCTCATCTAAATTAGCTGAAGCTCTTTTTAAAGAAAACTTTACCAAAGACATACCGACCTTTAAATTTAAACCAATATGTATTGATACAATTAAAAACGTGTTCAAAAGTCTCAATATAAAAAATACTGAAGACTTATGGGGGATATCCGTTAGGGTTCTTGAAGATATTATTGACTCAATTGCTCCTGTCCTAACAGGCATATTCAATCAATGTTTGGACAGCGGCACGTTTCCTCACTTAATGAAACACAGCAAAGTAGTACCAATTTTCAAATCAGGTTGTAAGAGTGATCCCTCTAATTATAGACCTATATCCGTGCTTCCAGCATTGAGTAAAATCTATGAAAAAATCATGCTGGATCAGATGTTGTCTCACTTCAATTCAAATGGTATCCTGCATAGTCAGCAGTTTGGTTTCACGAAAGGTAGGTCGACAACGGACGCGGGAGTAAGACTCATCAGTCACATTTTGGAATCTTGGGAGAAGTCCCAGGATGCCATTGGCATTTTCTGTGATCTCTCAAAAGCGTTCGACTGAGTCGACCACAACACACTGATCTGTAAATTACACCACTACGGAATTCGAGGACAAGCTGCTGATCTTGTGCTTTCATATTTATCAAACAGACAGCAAAAAGTGAATGTTAATGGGGTGACGTCCTCCGGGTCTCTAGTTAAGATGGGCGTGCCCCAAGGTTCAATTCTCGGCCCTTTCCTTTTTCTTGTTTACATTAATGATCTCCCTTTTATGATGGCCAAATTATCGGATATAATTCTATTTGCTGATGATACTTCGCTAATTTTAAAATAGATAGGCAAGATACGGATGTCTTACAGGTCAACGAAAGTCTTATTATTCTCACAAAATGGTTCGCAGCTAACAATCTTTTACTGAATGCGACAAAAACTAAATGTCTTAAGTTCTCTTTACCAAATGTACCAACGTGACCTAAATTTAAATCTTGACGGCAAAAGTCTTGAAGTTATAGCTGAAACTGTATTCTTAGGGATTACTATCGATTCAAAACTGCAGTGGGGCGCGCACATTAGAACTCTTTCGGGTAGGTTAAGTTCAGCTGCATATGCAGTAAGGAAAATAAGGCAGTTAACCGATGTAGCCACAGCTAGGTTAGTATATTATGCTTATTTCCACAGTATTATGTCTTATGGCATTCTGCTGTGGGGATCAGCAGCTGATGTTGACTCAATTTTCATCTTACAAAAGAGGGCAATCCGCGCGATCTACAAAATGGGTCCTCGCGAGTCCCTTAGAGAAAAATTTAAAGAAATCGATATACTGACTCTACCTTCACTCTATATTTTGGAATGTATTTATATGTCCGCAAAAATCGAGGGCTTTTCAAAACTAGAAGCGAGTTACATAATTTAAATACACGCAGTAAGCACGAAATTGTAATACCCAAATTCAGATTAACAAAAACTAGCAAGTCTTTTTATATAAACAGTATACGCTTTTATAACAAGTTGCCAAAGTCAGTTATAGAACTGACCGATGGAAAGTTCAAAAACTACATCAAACGTGTCCTTATTAAAAAAGCATATTATAAAATCAAGGACTACGTTGAAGATAAAAATGTTGGCTTTAGCTCCTTCTGCGCATGCGGCTTCCCTGGTAACTCATAAACGGCACAAATATGTGGTTATCTTTAACTATTATCAATCTCATTAATTCTTTGTTTTTTTTCCTTATTTTGATTATTCTTTTTACAATGGTTTTCAATCATCTTCATAGCCAAAGGGCTAAGAATAGTTACAGCACTGATAACAATATTTGTGCCACATGTTAGATTTAGTCTTTTTTTTATTTTACTTTTGTATAGATTCCTTTACCGATTGTTTTGTAAATGTGTGAACATTGTAGGCCTTCTAGATGCTTGTTAACATTTGTTAACTTTTTAACTCGTTTTATTTTCTTTTGTTTAAATAATATGTAATCTTTTTTTTTGTTTTTCGTTACGACTTATTGTCGGGCCTACGTTGTCCCCACATATCTAAGTACTAATGCTGTAACAAGGAAATATTGTAAAACCAAACCATTTTTTTAAAAGAGTAACCATGGAGTTTCTTGCCGGTTCTTCTCCATAGGAAACGACCAACCCGAACCGTGCACCTTTTGTCGACGTTTTATAAGTGCCCAGGCCTTTAAGAAATAAAAAAAAATATTTTGATTTTGATTTTGGGTCACCCATTTCTGGATGACGGCCTCCTCCTCCTCCTCATCTGAATCTATTCTGGGCCGTTCTGTCCACTCTATCCCTGTCAGTGCTACGATCTCATCTCGACATCGTTGCAATGGTCTGCCGCGGCGTCTGTTTCCGTTTCGTGGGTACCAGTGCAGGACGCGCTCGGTCCACCTATTGTCAGTGGTCCTCGTGATGTGGCCCGCCCAGTTCCACTTCAGTTTCTGGGCCATATACAAAACATCAGTGACTTTGGTCTTTGCCCTATAGACGCTGCTCCTTATACGGTCGCTTATTTTAAGCCAAGCATGCTTCTTTCTACAGCTCGTTGTAATGATCTTAATTTCATTTTCATTGCATCTGCTGTAGTCCAAGTTTGGCACCCGTATAAAAGAGTTGGCAGTATATTTGAGTCAAATAGTTTCTGTTTGATGTTGTTTGGGAAATTTCCTTTAAATATTTCTTTAAGTGACCAGTATTTTTTCATGCAATAGTTATCCGTCGTTTTATTTCTTTTACAGTCCTATCGGTAAAACATATTTTGTCCCAAATATATATAGCTATTCACGTATTCGACATGTTGGTTATCAAAAATTCGTGGTATTTGTTCTCCGTTGATCATTGCTTTCGTTTTTTCGTAATTAATTTTCAGTCCGCATACTCTATATTGAGTTCTATTATCATTTCTTGTAATTCTGAATGGCTTTCTGAATGGATTATATCGTCTGCAAATCGTAAGTGTGACAGATACTCGCCATTTATGTTGATACCACCCTTGTCCCACCTTAGTTTTTTAAATATGTTCCAGTAGAGCTATGAATATTTTGGGCGATATAGTGTCACCTTGTCTTACACCTTTCTCAATATAGAATACCTCGCCTTCTTTTTCTAATTTAACATTCCTTGTAGATTTTATATATTATAGTTAGATAGTTTTGGTTGATTCCTTGTTCAGCTAGAGCAGTCCAGCGGGATTCATGTTTTATGGAGTCGAAGGCTTTACTATAATCGATGAATGCTATGTATATTGTTTTCCCGTATTCCACGTATTTTTCCATTATTTCAGTAAATGTGAATATATGGTCAATAGTTCAATAATTCTTCTTGAAGCCCACTTAATTGTTCTCTAGATTGGTTTTCATCTATTTGCTTTGATATTCTGTCTAAGAGGACTATTGTAAATGTTTTGTACAAGCTTGAGAGAAGTCTTATAGGTCTATAGTTATTTATATTCTTTGGGTCTCCTTTTTTGCATATAAGAGAGATTTTACATGTTTTCCATGGCGTAGGTATGTGTTGTTGCATCATAATTTGTATAAAGAGATTTGTAAGAATGCGTACTATTGCATCATCAAAGGCTTTAATAATATCGTTTGTAATATAGTCTTCTCCAGGATTCCTTTTTAGCGGGGTTTTATTCTAAAGATTTACGTGACAAAATAAAAAAGGTACACCTAATATTATACAGGGTGTAACGGAAAGATGCGATCAAATAAAAAAAAGTTGCAAGATGCAGTTTAAAAAAAAGTTGGGCCAAATTTACCACTCCCTAAAATCTGCCGTCCTAAGCTGAAGGCTCCAGCCTTCTCAGCCTGCTGATAAATCCACCACTGTTTATCGTAACATTGTTTTAATGTTCAAAAGAAAATTTACCTATCTGGGGCAGGCTAAACTTACCAACAAAGGTACAAACCCGAGGCCCGTTTCTTAAGGTGGCTCCAAAATTCTATTTGTACCAGGCCTCCTTTATTCTGTGTTGGGAAATCATCCTGCTCTAGGTGAAGCGGGAGTCGGGGTCAGAGCGAGAGAAGACCCACCCGTGTTCCTTCAATTGCTTTTGCCAGAGCCGCGCTAAGCCGGTAACTCTCTTTCAAATTTACTTGCGAACCAGACAGACATCGGCCCTAGCGGACCCCGTCAGTATTTGCTGACATCTCTTAAGGGCGCGCGTGGAACACTACGCGCCGTCGACTCGGGCCTGGCCCTCATCAAGCTAGCCACATTTCTTTATAACATTGCTCGCCGTCCGCAAGCCCGCACTTACGGTGGCCGGGAATCGGCTTGCGATGCCCGACGCCCAGGGCGTCTCCTGGACAGCGAATTTATGCCATTGGCCATGTGTTAAGTTCTTAGTTTTCTCATAACAGTGAAGATGCTCGTCACAAAATAAAACACAACCTTGTCTTTAATGTTTTCAGTCAGTTTTTATTAAATAGGTAGGAACTACTTATTTAAATCTAAGCAGTGTGTGTGTGGTTTTTTAATTCTAGTGCATCCGTATCAACATTGTTGGCTTCCCTCGTTCTTTTGTACGAGTTCTTCCAGATTTCATAGAAACACACTGTGGCTTGAAATCTGTAGCACACGAGAAGCGGGACTGATACGTGCGTAATGAGAGTCCAAGCCCAAACTCCATAGAATTCCATCTGTAAAATATAAAGTTAGGAATTCGTTTTTTTTTTTTAAGATTGGCAAATAGGCTTGTGATAGTTGTGAGATTGTGTCTCTGGTAGATACCATAGTGAACTGCATTTTTGTTTGAAAACTACAAAAACTAACTAATTCATGTTTATTTGTACAAAGTTTTATTAAGTTTCACTAGCCCTTCAATCAATTATTAATCGAAGTACTTGCCACAGTACCTGTGTCTACGTATGTAATCAAAGCTTGCAAGTTTAGCCCTTTCTCGGTATTCGGTTGAGCTGAAATTTTGCACCCATTTTTGTTACTCGTGACTATGAAATTTTTGTAATATAATTAATTAAAGCTTAATAATATCTACTATTGTAGGTATGGTAAAATTATATTCATAATGTCCCTCCGCAAATTTCGTGTTTCGTCATGTCCCCGGACCGGATTCCTATCAGTTGCCTTTTGCGCTTGGTGCGGACCACTAAGAAGTATATGGAGTTGTTAATACTCTTGCTAAAGATGATGATTGCCGAGAGACATTGAGAAAATAGTTGTACTGTACAATGTTAGTAGTTGTTTGTTTTGATACAAATTTAAAGAGGTTACTAACAAACGTATCGATATGGATTAGGGTCTACTCCATAAGCACTACGTCCGAAGTTTCGGCCTTCATTCGCAAACATATCCTGTTGTAATTATTATTACATATGGCATGACCGTTTGATAAATGATGTAGAAAAAAAATCGAAAACTCCTCGTTACCTGCAAAGGATGAAATTCTGCTCTTGAATTTTTAACTCTGTTTATGAGCCATAGAGCAAAGTTTCCAACGAGAAGGAACGTCACTAGTTGTCTGCCTGGTCTTTGACGGCCAGTGCCCCTACAGCGTCGTGACCAAGCGTCCATCACTAGGAGCGTTTGGCACGAACTTTGGATTACAGCACATAGAGGTGATATAACCCTGCAAATAAAAACTGTTCATAAAGTACTTATTGATCAAAAAGACTTGCGTAGAGTTGTGACAAGATTTAATAAATAAATCAATATTTTAAATAATATGCTAAATTTTACCTAGTTGCTTGTGATTCGCCGGGATATTGCTGTATCAGGTAACCTGCTCCGATGATTTGAAACAAGTAGTACAAGTAGACGCCACACTGCGTCACCAGCAGCAGGGCATGTTCTAGCGGCAGCGCCGAGACGGAACGCTTTAGTGGTAGCGTCCGCATCCTTTGAATACACGCTCCCGATGCGATAGTCATGATCAGGAAGAGGATCGACTCCCAAATGTTAATCTGGATAGAACAAGACACGTTTAAAGTAGCATTCATTGACATACTCTCAATTTTGATCTGACTTTAATTCCAGCTTATAAATATATTTTTTGTTTCTTTAAAACAAGGTTTTGTATAATAAAATTATTCATTAAAAAAATATATTTTAAAACAAGTTTTTTTCATATTCTTCTCATCAATCCCTTTCATTTGATACCGATATCATGGCAGTGCACCAAAAATAACTAGTCCGCCAACTTGGGCCGTCCCGTCGGTGACCCGCCCGAATGACATCTCTTAGCTAACCTTGTATTGTCATCCAAACTAAACATGTATGCAAAATTTCATTTTAATTAGTGGAGGATAACTGCTTTAAAATACAGTTGCAAGATTTGACCCGAACACAATTACACACACATATCGCAAGATACGCAAGATAAATAAAAGCTTGTAAAATAATGCCTTATCACGAGAAACAAACGTATGTGCAAAATTTGAACTCGTTTGAATACCCCGAAGTGGATCAAATTTAATTTGCAAGCTTTGATTACATGCAGCTACAACTTAATAAATGATGGCCTGAAACACAGGTTTGAAAGAACCTAAATCGGCCAGGGGGGTGACCATAAGCTCTTAGAGTAAGGTTATTTTGAGTGTGTAAGGGACAGATGTATATGACTTGTATACATCTGTCACTTACTCGATCTCAAAATAACCTTACTCTAAGAGCTTGTAGTTACTCCCCAGGTCCCTACCAAACATATAAATTCTTGTTTATAATCTAGCAGTTGTAATCAAATATATTAGTTATAGTTTACATACTCGTATAAGCACTATTTATGCCATTGTTTTAGAAATTATACTACTGCACCTAATGCACATTTATGTAAACGTTCATACTTTTAAATATATTATTCTGATTCTTAATAAAACCTTGTAATAGTTTTGTAATTGTAATAAAGGAAATATGGGCAGAGAGCGCCGACTGAATTTTCTAAGTAAATTTCATAATTCAGGGTTTGGCTCTCGTCTATTTCCTCCTCCAATATTGGACTGATTTAAAAGGTATTTCATAAACTGGAAAATAAGATATATACTATGTCCCTAGGTTTTCCTTTTTCATTTATATTTATCAAATTTGTACACTAAGCCTCTGTTAACAGCGCAATTTTAAGCATTTTTTGAGGGTTCTAGTGCTTCTAAACTTAATGTACCATCCAAAAGGAAAACATAGCGGCATAGTATATATCTTTTATTTTCAGTTTATGGAATATCTTGTAAATTGGTCCAATATTGTAGGAGAAAATAGAAAAGAGAGCCAAACTTCGAATTATGACTTAGAAAATTCAGTCGGCGCTATCTGCCCATATTTCCTCTTACATTTGTCGTGTATTATAACATCCTACCTGTAATAAAGCTAAATTCATATGTTCTGGTTTTTGAAACAGTCCATTGAACAGCATCAGGCTGACAATAGTGCCAGCCAAGACTGCTACGCCCATAAACAGGCCTTTATGTGCACTTCCACAGTCCACAGAGAAATGGTTACTTGATTTGGCTCGAGCACAGCACTGGCGGTCTTTAGCAACAACAGTGGAAACGTCTTTAATCGGTTTCTGGAAAAGAAGGATTGTTTTAATTCGATGACCTGATTAATTTGCCCTGCTCTGATGCATATTCTCGGCACCAATTAGACATGTGAGAATGTGAGGCCAGAATGTAGGTCGAGGATAGAAACTGACAGGGTAATTTGTTGTTGGTTCAAAGTCAAAGTCAAATGTGTTTATTTCAAGTAGGCCAGTATGCGGCACTTTTGAACGTTATAAATTGATTCTACCGTGCATTCGGAAAAGTAGCTTGTTATGGAGAAGCACGCACAAGAAAATCCATTGGTTGGTAATCCAAGCTACATTTGAAAAAGTTTTTTTTAAGGCGTTAAGTTATGAGTATCCATGGATATGAGAGCCCTTTCAGCATTACTTTGCCTTAATCTATAACTACTAAAAACCTGGTTTAATCCAAGGAAGGAAACTATGACGTCAGATGTTAATTTCGCTAATATGCTTGAAAATACGCCTGATTCTGTGAAGAGATTTTTAGTAAACTCACCGATCCCGGAACTGTACAGATATCATTCCAAATTACGAGTATGATGATGGAGCACAATAGGCTGTATTCGACACCACACGGCCTCAAATAAGGGTTGACGCTCCGAATCAGAGGAGTGATCATATCTGACACGTTGCAGGTCCAACTTATATTCTGTGTTGTGAAATTTACGTAGCTTAGAGTAAGATTTGTTAAATAGTTATCCTCGGTACCATTGGGTAGCTTCTCCTCTCTAAAATAAGTTGTATTCTCCACATGGTCTCTTATGAGTATTTTCGAAGGGCCGGTCACGTTGGCGTAACGGATGAATGCTGGGCGATCGTAGGCCATTGCTATGATGTCATCTCGCGTTTCCTGGACGACGACGTTCAGCCATTCGCAGACGTTTGTGGCTATTAAGTGCATGAGCCCGAACCTGTCGAGCACGACCCCTCGCATGGGATCCAATATCTGGAAAAAAACTTGATTGAAAATTTTATACATAAACAAGAAGTATCGTTATCTAATAGGTACAAATAAAGAGGTGAAATTGTTCATGTTTGTAAAAGGTAATCTCTGAACGAACTGATTGGATTACAAAAAAATCTTTCACTGAATGAAAGACACTAGGTATCGCTGGTAACAACGACAACGAGAGCGAAACAGCGGGCGCAAGCTAGTCTTCACGTGTACAACACACTCTCACTACGTGTTCAGTATCTATTTACCATATTGCAAGTATTGCAACCTCAAAGAATAATAAAGGATAGCACAAACGTGATCACCGCATAATTACGAAGATTTTGTAGAAGTTTGCTCCGTTGAGAAGCCACGATGCGGTTGAGCGGCAATTAGCGAGTGATTAGTATAATGAAGACTGTAAAATGAACTTAACCTGCCGCAAGACTCAAGCCACAAAACATTTCCCGTAGCTCACTACCAAACTCCGAGCTCGCGCCACTATTTGGATGATAATCAATAGATACTTCCTACCATATTCCACGTTCTTTAGAATATAATTATCTGAATCATAAAAGTTTTTAAAGTTATACTGGTCAAGTAATTTGTGATCCGGGTTTCATACCCAGACTAATCAAATTGGTCTTGTTTTTTTTTGTCTATATCTGTGCCTATATTGTTTTTTTTTTAACCATAGGTTGACTGCTCCATCTATGTACTACTTCTTACTACAATATGCGTGACGTGAAGTTCAAAAATTCTTAGGAGCAACCTGGATATTTCCTATATCAGCGACAGTGAACTCGCCCACACAAAACATCTGCCCGAATGCTGTTATATTGTTGATGTAACAGCAAGACCACCTCCACATAACCTTTGGAGATTTGTGACGTCACATAGCTGTCACTACTATATTACGATTACGTTTGGTTGTATTTCACAATATAATGTATTTCTACCCGTTTGTTGCTTTTTTGTCTTTAGTCACTCATATTATCTGATATTATTCTTTCACTAGAGAGATTAGAAAGATTCTAGCAACTGCCAGAAGATTCGCCTGCGTGAAACTGATGCCAAGCGAACATACATACTCTCGGGTTAAAAAGTATCTTATGTTCTAATTCAGTTTCATGCAAATTCAGGGTAACTAATATACAGCCAGACAGAGTTACTTACGCATTTGTAATATTAAGAATAGTGTGGGTAAGTATATATAAGAATGGAAGTATGGGTTATTCGACACCTTCACTATTTTCAGACCAAATGCATTGTGGCGGATGCTCGAAATACTTCAAATCGGGAAATGAGCGCGCGTTATGACAACTGTTTGCTTGTTAGCGCCCAACAAAATATGAGCAACTACACAATGGAAAACATCGTGATGTTTCAGTTAGCGGCTGCTGATCTGCCTGGTACTCCAACGGTCAAGGTCAACAGACTGATGATGATCTTATTTCTTGCTTTTCATCACGAATTAATTGGTCAACTCGATTTTTATACTTTCTACTAAATTCCTATGCTAGTATTGTATTATCTGTGCTCCTATTGATAAAAAAACTAAAGTTACTACTTTACTTTTACTTACTTACTTTAATTACATAGGACCCAGTTTCGGAATTAAAAAAACCGGCTAAGTGGAAGGATTCCGTACCATTATGGCAAAAAACGGCAAAATAATCACGTTTGTTGTATGGGAGCCCCACTTAAATATTTATTTTATTCTGTTTTTAGTATTTGTTTTTATAGCGGCAACAGAAATACATCATCTGTGAAAATGTCAAATGTCTAGCTATCACGGTTCATGAGATACAGCCTGGTGACAGACAGACATGCAGACAGATGAACCGCAAAGTCTTAGTAATAGGGGCCCGTTTTTACCCTTTGGGTACGGGACCCTAAAAACGTATGTCACTCAGAAATAATGTAGCTTTCTACTGGTGAAAGAATTTTCAAAATCGGCTAAGTAGTTTCTGAGTTTATCCATTAGAAACAAACTTGCAAACATACATTCAAAACTTTCCTCTCTATAATATTAGTGTAGATAATTAGGATAGCAATGTCTCAAGACAAGGAAAAACCGTCTACGTACGAGCAGTTCCAGATCAGTTAAAAATACAACGTTGACCATCAAATTAGGACAAGAGATACTACTCACATCTGTATACGAAAATATGAAGACTGTTTGTGCCACCAAGTACAGTATCCTGAGGGCTGGTTTGATGGCCACGATGGCCAGCTGACAGTCCCCCGAGAGGTCGAAGTAGCCTCCGAACTGCAGGCACGAGTAGATGATGGAACCCACTCCAAAACCTGCCACACCCATGTGGAGGTAGAAACTGCCGTAGCGGGTACGTTTTACGTTTTCTGTAAAGAAAAGTAATATTGTTAAGAAGAAAAATGCGATTTTATTTTTTACGTAGTCATGTTGTTGTTGTTCTTACATATTTTTCTCAAAATATAACACAACTTAACTTAAAAGTAATTTGATTAACTTTCTGTGTTAAAATTACAAAACAAAAAATCATTACAAATGCTAAAAAGCAGCGTATCGAATAATTGTGTGCCAATTTAGATGATATATGAAAGTATCAGCGTTCATAGGATTTTATTGCTGACCGTACTAATTACAAGTTGATACACACGACATCACGATTTTAAAATATTCATACCAGAATTTGGATTCTTTGAATTAAGAATTTTTTTCTTTTTAAATCTAATTTGTCATTCAAGTATTCAATTAAAAGTTTTCTGGGACTGACAAAATAGAGTAAACACTCACCATCTTTCTCTCGTTTAGCTATTCGAAGGTGATAAAACGTATACCCCAAGAAGAGCATACTGACTATGTATAAATACATTGTGAACATCTGAAATATTACAAAATGTGTAAAAATTATGTCAAGAATTACTCAAAAAAAAGTATAACACTATCTTAACTCTAGTATAGGGGGCCTTACTCTGACGTGCCAAAACTGTCATGGTATCATTGTGGGAGAAAGACGGAGCTATACAGAACGATTAGCTCTATCCTTTTTCATAGCCGAATTTGACACGTTATAGCAGGACCCCTGTTCGTCTCGTAGCCCGTAGGCCCCTACGGCGTAAACCCGTAGGCCGCGTAGCACTGTGTGTGGAATGTTTTTTAAATCCTAGCCCTCTAACAAATAAACGCAGAATAAAGTTATACCAGGTATAAACCTATGAAAATGTATGGGTATACCTTTGTTATACCTGGTATAACTTTATTCCGTGTTTATTAGTAAGAGGGTAGTAGTGTATCGGTGTTAGAAACGCATGTTTTTTTCAACAATATTTGCTCTCAGTAAAAATAATAAGTCTTACTCTCACAGAATTCAAATGGCTGGTTTTTGTAGAAGAAGTGAAATTATCCATAACTGATTTAATATGTTACATTACGTTTAATATGTTACATACATGGTACCTACTAACCGTGAAAAGTTGAAATTCTTCTGCCCATTAGTACTTGTATATTAAACTAGCGACCCGCCCCGGCTTCACACGGGACACACAAATTATATAAAAACCGGCCAAGTGCGAGTCGGACTCGCGAACGAAGCGTTCCGTACCATTATCGCAAAAAACGGCAAAAAAAAACACGTATGTTGTATGGGAGCCCCCCCTTAAATATTAATTTTATTGTTTGTAGTATTTGTTGTTATTACTTGTTATAGCGGCAATAGCAATACACCATCTGAGGAAATTTCAACTGTCTAGCTATCACGGTTCATGAGATACAGCCTGGTGACAGACAGACAGACAGACAGACGGACCGCGGAGTCTTAGTAATAGGGTCTCGTTTTTACCCTTTGGGTACGGAACCCTAAAAAACCTTTATCGTTTATCTCTCTTTCTTAGTGAAAACCGTATCAAAACTTGTTGCGTGATGGTTTAGAAAAGCTAGCGGAGAAACAGAAATGACGTCGACAGACGCGGACAGCGTTTTTGTTTTATACTATTTAGAAATATTATATTTTTACACCAGATTTTCTTTAGTTAAAAAACCTTGTATACGGTTTTGTTGGTTAGTCAGGTGAGATAATACATATGGTATTACTCGTTAGTATAATGTGCGTAATAATAGGTTACTAAAACATCTATTAGAGCTTGTTTATAAAATTATCATAACAAATGAGTTGACGCCATATGTAAATCTATTGCTATCCTAAATATGCTCACTAATATGTTGGTTTTGTGTTCTAAAAACTCCACATCACATCACACTCCACCATGCATTCGTCATCCCTACTTTAGAGTTTTATTTATTGCCCAATTTTGTTAAAATATTTGGTAGTTTCTCATCTGCGAAGAGTGGAGAACTTGTTACTTAGTAATAAACCTTTTATGTGCGTATGCCTAGCCCTAAACCTGTGTACTATATTTTTCTTATCTAATTAGAATTTATTTGTAGAGAAATTGTTCTATCTTTAGAGTAGCCAGAAAATCTGACAGAAGTCTTGTCAAGGGGTATGGTATTTCTCAGTTACTGGGCGGTGGACTGCGGAGGTTAGATAGGCAGTCCCTCTACGTAAGACACTGGTGTTCAGCTGCATCTGCTTAGATTGGAAACCAACTCCAAATTAATTGGGAAAAGGATAGACAGACTTTTTGTTCTAGAGTAGTTAAAGGGTGTGCACTTGATTTCCAGTCGGAAATAGCTGTTACCTGACCCGCCCTAAAAACGTACGAATTTGAACCCTCTGCCTGTAATATTAAGGGTTATTTAATTTGTATGAGTTTATCAGACTAGCGCAGCTACTAGATGAACACATACAATAGTAATATAGATACGCAAATTTGATCTTTAAAATGTTAGCTTTAGGATATTTATAACTACTTGTTAAGCGATTTTTATGATGTGTGTTTTTGGTTTACAAGAGTATTCAATCAAATCAAATCAATCATTTATTTGTCTGAATATGGTACATTATGGTCTTAAGAATTAATAAATGGTATCATCACATTCTGCCTAGTGTGGCGTGCAAATGTAGGTACATACATTATAGAACATAGATTATTGGGCTCGAATTTACATCATTAATTGCATAATAACGAATAAAAAATACACAATACAATCTAACACATTAGAATTTGAGATATGCCAATCAAAAAAAAAAAAAAAATCGTTCACACACAATTTATTTAGGATGTCAAGGTATCATTTAACGCCAGAGTATCAAAGAGATGAGATCTTAAAGTATAGGATGTAACAATTAAATTAGAATGTCAAAGTATAAAATATTAAAGTTCAATTAAGATGTCAAAGTATCATTCAAATAGTCATTAAATTCTAAATTACAATTCAATTCGCATGTCCAGGTATAAAATATTAAAATTAAATTATGATGTCAAAGTATAAAATATTAAAGTTCAATTAAGATGTCAAAGTATCATTCAAATAGTCATTAAATTCTAAATTACAATTCAATTCGCATGTCCAAGTATAAAATATTAAAATTAAATTATGATGTCAAAGTATAAAATATTAAAGTTCAATTAAGATGTCAAAGTATCATTCAAAGTGTCATTAAATTCTAAATTACAATTCAAATCGGATGTCCAAGTATAGAGAATAAAATTAAAAACATTAAAATTAAATATGGATGTCAAATTAAAAAAGATTAAAATTAAATAAGGATGTCAAAGTATAAAAGATAAAAATTAAATTAGGATGTCAAATTAAAAAGATTAAAATTCAATTAACATGACAAAGTATCATTCAAATAGTCATTTAAATTATAATAGCATTTGTGTATTGTAATATAATTAGTGTCATTGCTACTAATAGCTTATTTTAATTATTATATTCAAGTAGATCTGCTCTCGTGGTCCACGTACAAGGCTGAGACGAGCAAGATGCGAGGTCAAATACTTCATCGAGGATATTGTTTTCAAACAGTAGTTCTTGCATTATTGTAAATAACTATAGACGGACACATTCTTCAAATATATATTTTTTAAATTGGTAATATGTTTTCTAATTTGTAAAAAGTGTGTAGTTGAAAGACAAATATGCGTATCTATATCTATAAAAGCGAAAGGTGACTGACTCACTGACTGATTAATCAACACACAGCCAAAACTGCTAAGCCTAGAAGCATGGAATTTGGCAGAAAGGTTCCTCAAGTGACGTAAGTGTGCACTAAGAAAGGATTTTTGGAAATTCCACCCTTAAGGGGGTAAAAAGGGGTTTGAAAGTTTGTATGAAAATCTAATTCCTTCGGACGAAATTCTTGAAAATTAGCACAAATAGTATTTGAAGTAAATGATAAAGATTGGCGTTATTAGTTTTTCGAAACTCCCCCAAAAGATGATTAAGGGGGTGTTGAAGTTTGTATAGAAGAATCTGATTTCTTGTGTCAATAAACATGAAACTTGACATAAACACCAACCTCAACAAAAAATAAAGGTTATCATTATTAGTCTTTAGAAACAACCCTCAAAGTCGATTTAGGGGGTGTTTTTAATAAACTTGAAACTAGACATAAATACAAATCTAAATAAACAATAAAGTTGTTTGAGTTTATCGAGTACAGACGCAGCGGGGGAATTTATTTTATAATATGTAGTGATAAAGCTTACTTACATCAAATATGGGTTCATACTTACATCAGATATAACATTAGTATAAACTTCATTCTGTATGGTGCTCGTTACCGGTAAAGCTATTCCTAATACTATTAATAATTTAGCATAAAACGCTGACAGGACCACGGTCATCGATTCGCTGAAACAATTATGATATATTGAATTAATTAGCTGTAAATAACCTAAAACACGAAGCTAGTGAAAATTAATATGACGCTAACAAAATTAATGAAAATCGTCGAGGTTTAGTTAGACTGCTATTACCTATTGTTTAGTATGCCCGGATTAGGTACATAGTGAATGGTGTTCGTAATTAACTAATTAATTGCTTAATTTTAGAGTTTAGGTTTCGAATTTAACGCTATTTTAGGGATTTGTAAAGTTAATTATGTTAACAATGATGTATGTCGATGTAAACAGAGGGCTGCATTTGTATCGAAATGCTTTGCGCTTTTTCTATATTTTTTGCAAAAATGCCAGATATTTTTTTATTTTTCGGCAAATTAAAAACATTTTCAAAAAAAATTATTACTTACTAATAAAAAAATACAAAATGAAAAATCACTTTCCTTTTTGGAAGTCGGTGTCTTTGTAGGTGCCAATTTGCGTAATGGACACCGACTTCCTGACTGTACACATCTGCGTACCCCTTTAGAGCGTACTGGCGTGATGTTATGTTATGAAACGGTTTAAACGGTACCCTGACCAAAAAATCGGCATGAGATTTGAGCATTCCTATTGGTCTAGCGGCACTGGTGGCGCATGAAATACAGTAGTGAATACGCCCAGATTTTAGAATAAAATCTTTATAAAATCGAATTTGGGTCTTAAGAAAAAAAAAAAATTCTACAAAAATGTGCGTTATTAAATTGTCTATCCATTAGTCTTAGTACAAAAAATAATTAATGAACACTTTACGAGGAGATGCATAATATCAATAATTATTTCTCATTTTTATGTTTTTTTGGAAGGAGATTAGTGAAATATATACAACATTAAAAAAAAAACTAAATCTACCATTTTAGAATCAATATTATGTAGAATTTTAATGTATTTTTAATAATTGATATTTCTTTTTAAATAACAAGTAGATAGCTCCTAAAAACAGCACAAAAAACGGCTTGCGCGGCGTTTTGCTCGGGGTACCGCCTTAAGCAATAAACAGACATGCGATTGCAGCAATCTCGAGGGATTTGATATCTTCGAAGTTCTTCATCAGATCTTCATCAAATTAAAATGGGACCAATTTCGGAACAAGTTTTTTCAAATAAAAAAAAAACAAAAACAAAATCGGTCCATAATTGACGGAGATATCGGTGAAAATACACAAAAAAAACAAACATGAAGTCGAACATAGAACGTCCTCCTTTTAGGAAAGTCGGTTCAAAATAACTATGTCAGTTATACGAACCAGGACCTACATAAAATATATTGAACAAAGCCAATAAATTTGGCATTGCCTTGCCGTTCACATATCCCAGAAATGCTGCCGTTACCGAGTAAAAAAAATTGCATTTGTGATAACTTACTCGCCGTGTGAGAGCGGTTTTCTTCTGGGAATGGGTGTGGCAATGTGCTCCATGCTGGAACTTGAACTGGTTGGCATCACCACGCTCAAGCGAGGCAGCGAATGCGGTGGGTGCTCTCTGTAAACATACAAAGTATACAGCTACATTAAGTTATCAGGTATTTCAATTAACTGCTTTCCAATTAAAAGTTAGCAGCAAATATTATAATATGGTATACCTAACTCTGCAAAAGGGTTGTTCAAGATTATTGACGATTAAGTCTTATAAGGAGCAATCCTTATAAACCTAAGCAGATACTTTAATTTATCCCACAAGATTTTGTGGTGTAATCGTGGTGGTGATGCAAATTTTTTGGCTGATCAGCCTGATAGCCAAAAAAATTAAAAAGCCTGCGTCATCATCTACGATATATCGAGTAACCTTAACAACTATTAATAAGGTAGACTATTAGGCTTCATGCGGCACATGAACCATTATTAAAAAGCTACACACAAAAACGCGGAACTATATCATCTGCCTAGCCTTTTCCCAATTGTTTGGGGTCAGCTCCAGTCTTACCGGATTCAGCGACTGCCTATCTGACCTCCACAACCCAGTAACTGGGTAACACACGGTACCCCTTGGCAAGACTGGTGTCAGATCTCAGGCTTCTGACTACCCGTAACGACTGTCAAGGATCTTCAAATGACAGCTGGGACCAACGGCTTAACGTGCTTTCTGAGGCACGGAGGAAACTCGGTATGTTGAAATGGTCACCCATCCACGGACCGACCTCGTCAAGCGTTGCTTAACCTTGAAGATCGACCCGTGCGGCTGTTATTATTTAGCCACGAGCTCCGTGAAACGCGGAACTATATAACAGCTGAAAATCACTTACTATCTAATTACACGAAGCCGCTTACAAAATAAACACGGAAAACAAATTCCGTAGATAATAATATTAAAACTGTTACAACATAAAGCGGTGTCGATTTAACGTTACGCCAAGTTGTTTTGTTTGAGCCGGCGCTTATCTTCTAATAGTGGGTTTTAATGAACCTCCTTGCCACCCCTGCCGCGTTACCCCACCTTGCTCACCTTTCATCTTCAGGCACCGCGACGAGAGGTTCAGACGGCCGTTGCCAATCCCTCGATGCATTTTGATTAGATTTCTCCTTATTTTTCATCACCAAATCCTTTTAACCGCCTTTGACAACCTGCCTTTAAATTATCCACGTTTTACGTAATAAAAAAACACGATTTTTGTCTATGTTAGATGTTGTGCGTTGTAGAGCTAGTCACGAACTGTTCGAGATGATACAAAACGCAACGACATGTCGCGCCGTATGTATTAGTAATTAGTTTCTAACTGTGACAGGGTTGAATTTGTACTTATGAATACATTTGGTACATTTATTTCTGTTAGAACAAAGTTACTTTGGTGGAAGATAACATTAAAAAGGGTGTGGTGTGTATTTTCTAGAACTTTCCGATAAGAAAACCGAAAATATGATGAATCATGTTTTCAGTAAATTGCAACGCATTATGCAATAATGACTTGCTCAAATAGTTTTGTGAGTTTTTTAAATCGGCACTTTACCATAACTTCTTTCAGGTTTTCTAAAACTAATTTTGGGGAAGTACTTATTATTATTATATTCAGAAATGTTCTCATTTAATTGTGATGCATTTAAGAATGACTTGTATGTTGGTAATTTTATGAACCGAATTTAAAAACGACAAGACATACTTATAAATTATTACTTAGATTACTACGTTGGTTGAAAAACGTTCACTGCAGGACATTATCTAGGGCCACATAAGCGTTGGCATATCAACCGCGCAGTTGGTTATTGAAAATATGTTCTTCGTAGTAACTTCATGTAGATGCAGGTATCGACGAAGGAATCCTTTAAGACTAGATTTTAAAATGATTTGTTCAATAACTCCTATAATATCTTAAGTTCTGTATGTGAGTTTAAATGTTTGTAAGCGCACCCACGATACAGGAAGAAATTCCTAGTGTAGGCCAACGTTTTTAAAAAACAAAATTTTTTTGGACCAAAACCACACCTTTGATCTTCCTGAAATTAATAACTACTCCTGAAAAAACAGGCTACAGAGTTTCTAGTTCATTTCAATAATACTCTTGAACTATAATGTAACGGACACATCTTTGACCTCGTTACAGGTAATTTCATAACAGCTCCTGCGTGTGCCTATAGCAAGCGATCAATACATATATGTAGAGATGCAACAATCAGCACGGTTCCTAACAATAACCTGTGCCTACCTACCTGCACACCCTTTGTATAGTGTTCTATCAATGCAAGAACAGGTTTACTGGTTGGGAACCTGTCATTGTTGTTTACCGGGTACTCTGAACCGATTAATATAATATCTATGGCATTATTGGTTTTGGATTATAATGTATTAGATTTTGCCATACCACAAACAAGTGCTTCCGGGATAACAAACTAGCCTGTGTCTTAATCCAGGGCATCTGTGTTCCAAATATCATTCAGAATCCATTCAACCGTGATTTATTAACAAACATATAGAACAATAGATTACAATAGATTTTCACATTTATAGTAGACAAATTGTTGGTGGAAAAATGTTAGCCTTGTCCTCAAATTGTAAAATTCTACTTCCAATCCAATAAGGTACTTTATTTATTTATTTGGTAAAAGGTATTTATTTATTTATTATATTATTTACTTTTCCGTTTATTCAATTTTCTACACACTTTCTATTTACAGTTTTAAATATTTATTTATAAAAAACAAATGATAAAAATGGTTGAATGCCGGTGTCGGGAGCTACCGGTGGTTAGGGCTCCAGAGACAGGAACCTCCTCACAATGTGAGCCGTATCTAGGAGTACTGCCTGCCTTCTGTATCAGGCCCTTGATCCAACCGCGCAATGGCTGCCTCGACAGATGGTCGCCGAGTCCACATTCCACATGTCGACAACCTCGTGTGCCAAGTTGAGATACTTGATTAAATTTCTCTTTCTCAGCTTTCATGAGGTTCTCCTCATGTGGGATGGTGACATCGATTATCATTGTGCGGCGCGCTAATCGGTCTATCACCATTATATCCAACTTATTGGCAACAATAGTCCTATCAGTGATAATAGACCGATCCCCGTACAACGTGACATGGTCATTTTCGAGGACTGGGTCGGACACATACTTGTGTACCTCAGAATCCACTAGATTGTATTTTAAAGCAAGTTACTGGTGAATAATCCTGGCCACTTGATTATGCCTGTGTAACTCGCTATTAGCCAGATGGTAACAACCAGAGATAATTATGTCTGAACGATTCTCCTGGACGGTGGCAGGCCCACTCATCAACCGTCCCGTCCTTCATTATATGTCTCCGGTAGTTATTTGTCAGGATAACTTCGTCCATAATTGCACAAACAAAACCTTCACTTGCCCCAAAAAGGTCACCGAAACGTAGCCAGGATACGGACGCCGAGAAATCTACATCGGGCCCATGGAGAGCCAGATAGAAGCGCCCGTGAAGCACCTTGCCTTGGCATACCTGTTTGCGTTCATCAGTAGTTACTACAGGCTAACAGGTTTGCGCCTGTTGTCTTTAGCCATGGACAACGGGGTTAGTTCCTTATCCACTGCGACCACATACCAGTGTATGCACCGGGATGCATTGGGTATGCCCAATTCAGCTTTTAAGCACCTCGCGGTTGTGAAGAGTCTTGGCATTTAAAAAGCCTCGCCTCTCTTACTTCCGGGTGATGTACAGTCTCATCACCAATTATCGTGGGTGATGCATCCGGTTTGCAATTAGCAGTGTCTGGACCCTCCTATCAAGGGCTTCGAGCTCGGTCTGAGTCCATTTGAGTAAGCCGAAAGAGTACATCAAAACCGGCATGACCCAACTGTTGAAGGCACGCTCCTTATTGCTGACTTATACATTTTTCAGGCGGCCAAAGAAGCGCTCCTTCAGCAGTTGCTTTATGTCAGTACTGTTAATGCCCAACACTTCCGACATACCTAAATACTAGTAAATTTCGTCGAGGAGAGGTGTCTAAGGTGTATGGAATCAGAGAGTTGAATTCCCTCGGATTCCATAACCTCTTCTAGCTTCACATGCATGACCTCACCAAATGTGCAGTAATTATTTAGTTTTTTAATTAATTAATTTAATTAATATAGTATTGATATTGCTCTGAATTGATGTTAGGATTAATCACCAACTTTGAAACGAAACATGCTTCAAGATACGTGCAATATAGGTTACTGTAATATGAATATACACTTACATATAATAGTAGGTTATAAGTAAGACAAACGTTAGTTAGCAAGTATCTACGTGGCACTTGTCAACACGTTTTCTTTGATATAGCTAATATTTGTAGATAGATCGTGACAAATTCTAATCGATATTACGTCATCGATATTGATGAGATTTGGAATAGTCCAGCGACATGTCATTATGATACTCAGAACAAGGGAATTGCTTCTAGAGCATGAAGTAGCGATTTCGAATCAGGGTAGAACCGATGAAATTTTGCTGTTCGAATCCGATTTTTGGACGCCCAATTTTTTTTTTTTTTTTTTTATCGACTGTAGGCTTGCGCTTGACCACTATCTCACCTGATGGTTAGCGATGATGTGGTCGACGGTGAAGTACGCTTGCCTAGAAAAAAACTATTCACTCTTGACTTAAAGACCCCTAGATTGTAGCTATCGGGAAACACAGACTCCGGCAGGGAATTCCACTCCTTAGCTGTACGCATAATGAAAGTGTCCCCACCAATAATTATCACCTGTAAGTGTACATAATGGATGCAATAAAGATTTGATTTGATGAATATAGGTTGATTTTAGATCACGGAGTGAAATCAGAAATCGCTAACTAACAGGGCAGGCTTGGTCGATTATTTCTCTGTACAGAATAGGCAAATTGCTAGATAAGACCTTTGAAAAAAGCAGCAAACAGAAGATGTTAATCAAAATTGCTTTGTGGTTTTCCATTTTTATTTCATCCTCTACTTCGTAGAGTCCGAGATATTTTTTACAAAACTGCACGATAATCTGCTTAAAAATCAGCACATGAAAACCTACATAAAAAGCCGTACTAATAAAATATTGCAGCGCTAAATATTCATCGGTTAGAGTCGGTAAGATGTTGTCCTCATGGGTAATTAGCGCTGGCGGTGTCACTTTCAGAAGGCCCTCCTAACGAGCGGGCCGTATACATGCAGATGCGATGCTGCACAGCTACCCTCATCTCTAAGCGATTAATTAGTTCTCCATCTCAAAGGCACCTTACATGAATTCTTTTTTCCTGCAATTTCTGCAGATGTCGGGATTTCAAAGTTTTTCTTGTCTGGTTGTTTTGATACTGTTTTTTTTTACATTTATTTACATTTATCAGAAAACTACGACTGGAAAAGCAAGATGAACAGTTATGACTTGATAAATGGACACATAAAGCACCAGCTTACATGGACATGGAAATTTAACGGATCATTACGAATTATATATGCAATTTAATTTGGTTTGGACAGTGCTTATAAAATCTAATGTTGCGTATAAATTAATTCTATTTTGTTTGGCTCCGATATTAAATACACGATAATGGAAACTGTAATACTGTATTTGATGAACGTTAAAAACAGATTTATGTATACCAGTAGTGTTCCTCGAAAGAAAAAAAAGCGATGCACCTCTTTAAAAAGCATCAATCTTGAGTAAATTAGGTACATTTAGAACTTAAAATATTAACAACTTTTTCAAACTGCAAACATTGTTCAAATGCAGTAATGAGGATTCAAGCCCCGCTGTTACGGCAGATGCCTTTTGTGCGCCTGAAAGTTTAGTTATAACACTGAAAATCAGTACAAACCTGTTGTGGCGAAGTTTTCGCTCTAGAGTTGTGCTTGTCTGTCTGACGGGGTGGTAGTGATGCGACCCATGATCATAGACTGACCTCGAGTCCCGTCGGTCAGGTGTCCTATGAATTTTATTTAAAAAAAAGGTGATTTGAAATATTCTGGTTATTTTTGTAAATGAAGATTCGATATTTGAGCGAGAATAGAATGCGATATTTTAAAATCGCTTAACGTTTTGGTCCATTTCGTTACATGAGAGAGGAGAAAAATATTACTCCTTGATATCACAATAATCTCTCTTATTCTTTACGAAATTTTACTTCTATCACGTGCATTTATTTTAAACCGAAGGCTTCTTTCTGAACTGGTAAGTAGGTACTAGTTTGGCTGATAGGGTGATTGTAATAGGCCCGATTTTTCAATAGTCTGATAAAATTTTACTGAGGAACAAAAATTGCGGTTTGACAGCTTTTTAACCCCCGCCGGAAAAAGAGGGGTGTTATAAGTTTCACGTGTGTTGCGTATCGTTTTATATCTGTGTAACTGTGTATCTGTGTAACTGTGTATCTACGTATCTGTGTATCTGTGTGTCTGTCTAAAGCAATTTTGTCGAGAGTATTCTTAGCTAAGTTTGAATAAAATCGGTTCAGCCGTTCAAACGTTATGGGCGTTTTGCTGTTTGAATCTGGGTGTTTTCGCAAGATAAATGTGTCGGAGGTTTTTTAAATTTTGAAATTTTACTTGTGTACCTATAGAAAATATGTTAAACGGCCATTTTTATTCCTCAGTTAAAAGTAATCAGACTATTGAAAAATCGGCCCAGTCCAATAACTTAAAACAGTTATTGGACTGTTTAAAATAACTAAAATATATTTAAAATAACAGTGTTACTTGAAGTGTTAACAACAATATTACATACATACGCATTTAATTAATAATCTCCACTTTTTTGAAATCAGTTAAAAATTTCGCCGATGTAGAGAGTTAATATTTAAGTCCTTCTGCACTAAGATTTACTTAGTACAGAAGGCTTATCTAGTGCATATCTTATATGTTTGTGTACTCTTGTAATCCCTGTTTAAACATTAAACTGTTAATATAACCTAAGGTAAACACCTAAAGCCTTAGTTTCAGTCTTGTAGAGATAATTTCCATGGCGATCTTAATCTTATAGATGCACTGAAACTGGGTCATTTGTCTCAATACAGCAGTGATCACAAATGGATAAATATTTTTTCCGACAGTAATAAAATAACGTGTAACAGTAGCTAAGACTTAAAAAAATGATGGTGATGTTTTAAAGATATCTAAATAGGTCGATAGAATAGGTACTATTCTCATACAAAAGTGCCAATGATCCGAGTAATTTGTGAAGGAAATTGGCATTTCAAAAGTCATGCAGCAACATATTCTTTACTAGTGGCTATAGTTTCCGCAAGATAATAAAAAAATAAAGTCGTTAACACCAGTCTACCACTGTATTCTAATATTGCAAAAAGATACGAAAATAATGTATAGGGAGTGTCGCTAACACGATCAAAACAAACATATCGCAGTAAGGGGCGTTCTTGACGCTTTCACTTGGAATGAAATTATTTTATATAAAAAAAACCGGTCAAGTGCGTGTCGAACTCGTGCGCCGAGGGTTCCGTACCTACCCAATATACCGCCATAACAAAATTGGTATCATTTTATTTGTGGCTAAGTTTTAAAGATATGGTCAAATTTAGATTTTCGCGAAAACTTGTAAGTACCAAAATTTACCTTAATTTTCAACTTAATTTATTTATTATATACTTTATTGTACACCATAAGTTACATTTATAAAGGAAACTAAAAACGAATACAATGGGCGGCCTTATCGCTTAACGCGATCTCTTCCAGGCAACCTGGTATGGACAGTAATTACTGGACACGAAGTGGGGCTACTATTAGTGACAATACCAGTGTTCAAAAATATATATATTACAGAAGATATGCAGATACCATACATATGCTATTTAATATACTTTTTGTATTATTAGTATTTTTCCTTTATTTGTGATCGTGATTCTAGGTCAACGGGAACTACCATATAGGTTTTCGACCCGAAACCTATAGAGTACTTCCACTGTGCTTCGCATGAGACAGATAATGTACACAAACCTGCATCGTTATACCGATAAGGTTTTCACTAATAGAAAAAACGTTTATTGGTGAAAATTGTATCGGTTCAGAAAAAGCAGAGTAATAGACAGAGATAAACAGCGACTTTGTTTTATATTATTTAGTTTCACAGGTAAAAGTAAGAGCAGCCATAATAAAAATGCACTATTAAAAAAACTTAAAAAAAACCGACTTCCAAACCAAAACATTACAAAAAAAAAAGTAATTTTTCGCTTTGTAGTGTTTTGTTTTGGAAGTCCGTTTATTTATTTTTTGTTTGAAAGTATTTATTTTTCTCTTTTTAGTTTTGGTATCTTTTATTAACATGAAAATACGCATTATTAGGGATAACTTAAAAAGTACTCGTCAGATCTTGATCAAATTTAATTGGGACCACATGAGAAGCACTAGCTTTCTAACAAAAAAAAACATCTAATTCGTTTCATGATTAGCGGAGTAATCGAGTAATAAACATACAAAAACATCAACAGTCGAATTGAGAACCTCCTCCTTTTTGAAGTCGGTTGAAAAACAGCGGGCGATCCGATATTTTCATTCAATTAGTTAATTTTGTACTTTTGAATGATAACGGCAACTACTTACTAGCATTGTATGTATGGCCCGTATCACAAACACAGTGAGGTAAATAATTCATTAGTACACAAAAACATTACTTTTGACTCGCATAAAAAAACATACAGTCGAATTGAGAACCTCCTCCTTTTTCGAAGTCGGTTTAAAATGACAAGCATTTTAATTGTGCTTGAAAAATATGCCTTTGAAACATTATTCCGACAGATAAATATATGAAAACTGTTGAGGTCATAATTTATTCATTATTTTTCAAAATAAACATTAACTATTTATGCACCTGGCATGTTATTTCTCCACCACCATTGCCTAAGGTATTAAGTCCGTCTATGTAACCTTATGTAGAGTATGCAGCTCTAATTATTCCTGCGTAAGGATTAGGTAGGATTTAATAAATAAATAATGCTTTACGTACCATTCAACATCCTCTTCGATGACGTCATCCATGGTTGCCAAACAAGCTGGGTATCTTTAGCACTGAACACAAAGACTGGGACGTGGATAAAACATCGTTAGTATCTGAGATAGGCTTCCTTATCTTGACATGAGTTTAGGCGACAGACTCTCTACGTGATGACACCGTAATACTCTAAATATGACTGGACTTAACATGTATATTTAAACAGTGAGTCTTCTAGTTCATCACAAATTTTCGTGATTAATCTTGTTTGATAAGATTTTCGTCACTAAACTGCACTAAATCACAGTTTGTATCGCGACTGAAAGGAGTATTTAATCCATTGATTCTGGTCGCTTTCGGTTAGAGACAATATTTTTGTTTCATCTATTGTTTGAAGAGAGTCTTAGCCGAATTCATTTTCCGAACAAGTCTACGTTTGTCTAGCTGTTCCCAGTAGTAATACACTTTGGTTCTCTATAACAACTGTGAAATAAATGGATGCCTTAATTTTTGACAATGCAAAAATAGAGGAGAATTAAGGCAAATACATTATGTGCTAATTGTTTTTCATTTGCTTAGCAAGTTACAGTTCTTTGTCTCCGAACATAAAACAAGTTTTAAAAGACATAAATATAAATGAAGTACTTTAAAATAATTAGGCCATTTGCAGCAGTATTGAGGTAAACAAATTATTCGCTGCTGGTTCAAATTGGTTTTTGACAAAGGGTGGACGGTGTTTATTGCGTCATGCGGACACCGGCCATTTAAATGTGTCAACAAGTCTTTATATTAATTAAAAGAGGCTGTAAACTGACTATTAAATAATAAGCAGAAGTTCAAATTGGATTTCCTTTTTCCAAAACCTGCCTTACCTACTATACTATCATAACTTTTCTTCTCCACAATTTTCTGGTGTAAAATAATTTTTTGCAGGACCCTAAGACTCTAACGATTAAAACAAGACCATTAGCCGACCGGTCCCATGGATAGATTTTGAGCTACAGGTAGTTTTAGTCAAAAAATCATAAAAAAGTCAAATAAAAAATAATAATAAATTAAAAAAAAACCTTGAGGCCAAGGTCAATATAATGGGCGGGGGTAGGTAGCAGACTATCCCTAGTTTCTACCCTAGGCGTATGTACAGCTCCCTTCCAAACACCCTGTATACAAGTTTTTAAACTGTCATGGTCACTAACACTAACATTAACATTTGAAACGGGATATCCCGTTTCGAATGTTAATGTTAGTGTCTGGAAACTACTTACTTACTGGAATATATAAAAATATATACCTACTGGAAAATATAAAAAATATGTATGTAGCCTTTCATCATCATCATCAGCCTTTTTCAATGTTCCCACTGCTGGGACACAGACTTCCTTTCTGTGAGAGGGAAGGTAGCCTTTCATTTTAAAACAATTCAGCTTAACGGAGGGCTCCCGTTTTTAAACGAGTTGGCGCCACTGGCGAGTAAGTTCCATAACTATTGTAGCGGTTAAACGTTCTTATTACGCGCACGGAACCTATATTTGGATTAAAATATTTTTTATGCCGTAGAAGTGCAATTAAATATAACATCGAGTATAACGCAGTTTTGCGGTGCCCCTTTTTTTCGAAGAACAGGAGAAAATCATTTTCTGAAAAATCTCTATTAAAGCAGTGGTTGGTAAAACCCGTACCTATCTTAATCTGCCATTTTTTGTTAAATATTCACAACCAACAAAAAAGAGGTAAATATACTCGCGCTAAAAGCTAAAAAAAATATGAAATTTGTCATTTTTAAGACCTTACTCTATACCAGCGCCCCTACCGGCAAATTCAAACGCATTATTAAAGATGGGTAAAAGCAGTTTCTAAAATATGACCTTGTAGGTAGGTACGTACAACTATTTTCTTAATGCCCCTCGACAAACTTCGTGTTTCGTCATTCGTCGGATTTCTATCAGTTGTCCTTTGCACTTGGTGCAGACCGGACGTTCTCAATCAATTTGGAAGTATATTGATTTGTCAATACGCTTTTAACTTAATTTAATTTATTGAAATGGGAGGCAAGCTGCTGAAAGAAAATAGTTTTACAGCTATATATAGTTCACACGGAAATCAAAACAAAACAACCGAAAAAGTACTTAGTTCTGAATTCAAATTAGTATACACGATAAATCAAAAAATTGATGGACATGGAAATTAGCATTACTTTGTATTCGGAAATGCGATGATTCATTTTGGAATACTACGTCTGCTCTATAGAGTTTAAATAAAACAACAATGCAGGTACGAAATATATTTATTTATTATCTTATTCTTATTTTATATATTTTATAACTAATAGGAAATAACCTATACTAATTTCAGATTATAAACAATACTTTAAAGTTTTATCATCAGTTTAAACATTTAAGTAAATAGGTTTGTTTTTGAAGCAGTTCTTCCAAATCTCGAAGAGGCAGATTGTGGAGTGGAATCGGTAGAAGATGGCTAGTGGCATTGACACATGGGTGATGATGGTCCAGGCCCAGGGCCCGTAGAACGCCAAGTGTGCTGGACGGAATTCCGCGCGACTCTGGAAAATAAATAAAATGATATTTAATTATTACATATTTGAATTCCCCAAATCAAAGGATATGCCATTATTTGTGGCATTTTTGACGTGACAACGTCTAATAAATCGATGAACGCCGGCTGCGTGCACGAAAAAGTGTCCCGTTACGCTCATTGTAACGTTACGTTCGGAGCGAGAGCGCTACACGAGCGAGCGAAAGGCACGATTGGCTTGAGCGTTTAGCTTTCATCAATGTTTTGTTATGACGTTGTCACGTTGAACTATCGTTTAAAAATAGACTTTACGGACAACATTTTTTTTATAATAGCCTGTACTGTCCAAAGCTGAGAAAAAGCCTCCACCAAATCCATATTGTTTTCCTGAACCACCTCGGACCTCGACCAGAAATGGTTGAAATCATGTATAAAACGTCCATTTGTATAAACCACAAATAATTCATCAATTAACTTGAATATTGCGTCGTTGGTTGATTTTGGTACCTAATTGATATCTATGTTATTGAGAGAACTGCAACATTTCCTAGAACTGTATCGAAGCTATTTCCAAATTGGATTTGCATAATTGTCACTGAAATGCTACTTGTATCTCAAATACTACTTTACTCTCTCTAGTTACTTTATCAAATAATGTCTATTTCATATCGATCTGTTACGTTATATTTGGCATTAAGGAAACTTTACTTTAATCACAATAAATAAAGAGGTACCTATAATTCCACTAATAATACTAACAATGCCTGAATCTTTAACAAAATAAACAACATTAACAAAACCAAGGATATAATAACTATAGTTACCTTTTCCAGCGTGTTAATAGCCCACATGGCCATATTAGCGACCAGTAGAAAAGTGACGAGCTGTCGGCCCGGTTTATTTCTCCGCTGTTCCGAAGTAGTGCTGCGACGCCACCACGCGTCGATTATGAACAGAGTTTGAAGAATCGTCTGGCGAACATTGATTTGATAAATAATTTATAAAATGAAAATTGCGTTCCATGAATGGTAGGTAAATCAAAATTACAGGCATTAAAATGAGTTTCCTGAAAATTGACTAAAAAACTAATCAATAATTTGGTAGAGAAGAAAGAATGAAAGAAAAATATTTATTAGTGCTTGACTCGCACAGGAGACACGAGATATTTTTGTACACAAAAATAAATCTTAACCCCGTGCGTGACCAAAAACGCTCCTAACACAGCATTTGCAGCGATAATTAAAGGAAACAGTATGATTGAGAAGGAACAGTTTGGTGTTATTAAAGGGCCTGCGTCAGACAAAATATACTTGGAGAGCTATAGGGTACAACATAACAAGATTTAACTACCAAGGATACAATAACTGACCTGATTAAGCGATAAGAATTCAGAGAAGAATCCAGTAAGACCAACACTGTTCTTCTGGTTCTGAGTGTGATGACTTCCAATGAGACTGAACATGCAGTACACGAACATTCCTGTTTGAGCCAAAATCAGCAGGAATGGATCCAGACCTAGAAGAGCTGTGAAATAAAACACAGAACTTTAGTGTTGAAACATCATGCACGGAACAGCCTAAAGAAATAGTCATTGTCAACTTCAAGTCAATTTCAAAACCATGGTACGAGTAAGAATGTTGAAATAGACGAAACAAAAAATTTTAAGAAACTTTTTAACATACCCTTTGATTTCCTTTTATATGCTAATGATCTCATTTGTATTAAAGCTGTTATACAAGCTATCAACGATAACGAGTAAAGTATCAACTCGCATACATTCACTTCGAATATAGCGTCCTGCAAAAATGAAGTACAACAAATTAATGAAGAAGTAACAAAAATAGATAATGAAGTTAAAAAGGAAAAAAATACATTACAGTGATAGAATCAGGATGGTGGGCCAATACGAAGAACATGATGAGCGAAATGATGGTAAAGACGATGACCAGGATGCCAGCGAAGAGACCGCGGTGAGCGTGGGAGCAGTCTAACGAAAAATGATGGAGGGCAGTGCGACTGCCGTGAGGAGAACTCACTCCCAACATACCAGCTGAAAAATAACACAAGGTTAGTTACTGACCACAGTTTGCAAAGCATTCGGTAGATGATAAAGAAAAATATTACCAAACTGTTGCAGAATTTTCTCTGGTGTCACTGAATTATTACGTGACTTATTTTTAGGAGCATCTAATTTCTTTTCAAAATCTTCCGGAGTGCATTTTACCTGTAATTTAGTTTTTATTACTTAATTATATCGAAAGGAACAACCCTGAGTTAGGTTTTAGATCACTATTAATATGTACCTCTTTCCACATTTCGTACAAAATGACAGCACAGATGAGGGAGTACTCAATCGTGCAAGGAAACAAGAAAGGTGCAGCATTCTGTAGTAGTGCACCCATCATGTTAGACCTCCTGCACGGTATACCACCATCGGCTTCAAGAAGTGTAGCGTTGGATGGCGCTAGGACCGTGTGTTCTAGATGATGTATCTCATGCTTCGTTTCTTCAACCAACACATACAACCATTCGCATAAATTCATTGCCACCATATGCATAAAACCGAATCTCTGTATCAGTTTAAAAGTGCCTGATTCTATGTCCTTGTTAGTGAGGAACATGAACTGCATTTGTGCCAGAGTGAGGCCCATTCGTAAAGCCGGGGTAATCACCGACAGAACGGAACGGCATTTATCCGTCATTTCGAAATATTCACCCAATTCTAAACCACTGTACACCATCGAACCAATTCCGAATGCTGAAAAATAATAAAGATTTAAAATCGAATTCAAAGTGAAAGGAAAATAAACCTGTTAGTAGGAAATGACTCCAATTTACCAATTCCGCCAAGCCTCAAATAAAAACTGCCGTAGCGAGAAACGTGCTCTTTTATTTTCGGTCTGTCTCCAGGTGTAATTTTTCCGTTTCTATCCTCTTTCAGAGTGTCCTCTATAAAAATTAATTGAATACATATAGTTGGTCGTTAAACAACATACGTAGAGTTAAATTTTCCGCTACATTTGTACGAATGGCTGAAAACGTTAGTGGAATGAAAACTAAAGAAGGTAATATTCTTTGCAGGCGTAATTATGCAAACAAATGTGATTTTAATGTCTCATTTTGTTAAGCAAATGTGGTTAATTACCTAACCATGTTGGTAGAACTTATTGTCTAGGTTGTATTGTGTACGTTGAAAAGGAATTGGAAGCTCTTACCGTAGTCGTGAATGATTAGGTTGACAGCCTTTTGACGCATTATGTTTACGTATTGAAACACTACAAATACTATAGATACCAAGTAGAGATATAAATAGAAACCCTGAAAAAGATAAACAATGTTCATTATTAACGAAGCAGAAATCTGATTTAACTACATCAGTGTTACGAAAACATTGAATATAGATGACATGATTGAGTATTCAGAGAAAACGGTGTCTATTAATGACGATAGAAATAGTTTGTAACAATCAAGTGTTTACAAAAGTGGGGTAATTAGTTAAAATTAGGTGACCTGGTAGTAGCCATCAGGTACCCCCCCAGCGATGACCTCAGTGATGGGGAAGGCCAGTCCCAGTACCACCAGCAGCTTGCAGTACAAGGCAGAAAGCGCCTTGCTTAAAGCTTCACTTTAACAAAATAATGCAATTTTATTGTCATAAACAACAAAGAGATCCTTACTAAAGTTTTTATTATTAGTGTAAGCAAATTAAAACAGACAACTTTTAATCCATAAATGTGAAAATAATTAAGTTTTCCTAATGATGCAAAATCTTTGCCTAAAATTAATACAGGACACAAATGTTTTGCAAATCATTAACACTAAAAGTCATTCAGCCGTGATTTGAATATTTTTATCATGTGGTGTTTTATGAATGTGAACCAAATCACAGCCTCCAAAATTGCTTCCAAAACAGGAACAAACACAATCTAAAGCAACAGTAAGGCAAGTTTCATTCAAAAACATTCTCACAATCTAATTACATTCACATAGTGATATTTGCGCTGAATGCTCATAGTTCCATTGTGCACATGTCTATCTATTAACAAATAAAGGGTGCTTTTCAATGGTTTTGACGCGACGGAGGCTGTTCATTGTCTGCGGACTACATGACGCTATCCAACTGAATAATAGTCACCTCTAAATAGGTCTCTCACTGTTCTTATACATAACTAAGCGGCTGATGACATCATTTTCTACGTAGGAGAAGATACGGGGTGCGTGGTTGCCGAAATATGTTTTGGGCAAACAGTTTTGACTCATAATTATTTTAAAGTTTGGAGAATTAATCAAAATAGACTTCATGGAATTCAAAAGTTTTTAATAATACAGTCAATAATACGGGTGGCATATGTTAGCATCACCATGCGACAGAGCCCCCAAAACACATCACTTTCATAGGCACTATAACATAGTACTCACAGAAGAACGATGTGACTACTCAGGCCCGAAAGAGATGAGAGTTTACACCGACGGATCGAAAACGGACTCCGGTACCGGAGTCGGAGTCTTCTCACACGACTTCAATATACATATATCTAGACCGCTAGGAGAGTTTAACACCGTCTATCAGGCGGAATGTGTGGGCATTATACAAGCGGTCCATGCCCTAGAAGATAGGAGGGTTACGGACACTCACATACGGATACTCTCTGACAGTGCATCAGTACTCCAATCCTTACGAAAAAAATACATTACATCAAGTTTAATACTAGAATGTCACAACGCACTGGAACAAATAACTGTATCTAGTCGTAACACGGTGACACTACAATGGATAAAGGGTCACAGCGGATCGCTGGGCAACGACGCGGCTGATGAGCTTGCGAGGCGCGGATCCAGCTCAGCGGTCTATGGGCCTGAACCTGTTGTGCCCATCCCCTTCAACCAAATACGCAGGTGGCTACAGGAATTCACCCAGACACAGGCAGAGAACTGGTGGGCCTCGACACCGGGCTGCAGACAATCCAAAGAAGCTATGCCATCCTTGGACAGTAGGCTTACCAGGCGTCTTTTACGCCTGGATAGGAATGGCCTGCGCCTGGTGACGGGGACCATCACGGGACACTGCTCACTTAACAAACACTTCCACACAATAGGCATAACGGACAGTCCTCTTTGCAGGGCATGCATGGAGGCTGAAGAAACCGTTACGCACGTTCTCTTTGAATGCACAGTTGTTACCCAGATAAGAACACGAACCCTTGGGTCACCCAGATCTTACACTGATGTTTTGAGGAAACCAGGAGCTCTAGTCGACTTCTGGAGGGAGGTGGGCTGGTTGGAATGACCACCCAACGGCCGCCATGGCCCACGTACAAAGGTCCATTTGAGGGACTAAGTGCGGCAACCAAACCCCCCTAACATAGAACATAGAACGGGTGGCATATAGCTATAGAGGTAGGCTGAGAAAAGTAAACTCACCAGAACAAAATTTTATGAGAGAATTTCTCGGAACTTTAAAGCCTTCTTAGAACGTTATTGGTTCACGATCAAGGATAAAGTTTTAAGTGCGGAAATTCTAAAAGGTGATAAGATACTATAATATTCTTTATGTAAAATAGGGAATGATGGTTGAAATAGTGTAAGTTTGCGGTGCGGATGGCGTTGAGGCCCACGTCAAGTATTTGGATCTTGCGGTGCGAGGCCCGTGTGTGGCGGGCATGTGCCGGTGCCAGCTCGCCCTGATTTATCGTAGTGTGTTTCAGCCTTACGACTATTTACTCAAGGATTTTCTGGCGTTTTGATTTATTATTTTATTCCTGATATCAGGTATGGATACATAAGATAAAACAGCTGTCGTTGACTTTAGCAGATGCGGTGTAAAAGTTTACAATTCGTTAAAGTTTACCAAGGTTTTTTCGTAATCATGTTTTACCAACGTATATAGCATTAACTATTACGATACATAATTCAATCTACATCCAGCCAGGCATTAATGATAATTAGATTAGCTAGTTAATGCCGTGATCATTCAATATATGATTGAGATCTGTTCCAGTTCCGTGAAAGGTGGTTCTCTGACGTCATAAAATGTAGGTTATTAGTAACTTACTGTCCCAATATCTCTGCTGCTGAGGGTGGGGAGTCGTGCGACGTAGATGCGACTGACGTCCTCGAGTGAGGGGACAGTTCTGATAGGAACCTTCGTTGAGTAGCCGCACACAACGCTAGCGCTTGTGATGGACGACGAAACGCTGCTATAATGGCTGATGGTCGTCTGCAAAGATGTAAAGTTACTAGACTTAAGTAATTTTAAAATGACGAAAGAATTCACATGGCGCTCTATGACTGAAACATTTTCCTTGATTGCAGTTGGACTAAACAATAGATACCATCAAAAATATTATAATTGCCATAGTCTATGTATGTATATTCACTACAAAAACTTCCTGTTAGAATAAGCTACAAAACAGAAGTCTTAATAAAATTAAAATTCTTTCATTCACCAGTCATAAAGGTCGCTACTTGACTGACTGTTGCAAGTAGGCAAATTTTCTTGCCAGAATGTCTTGGTTCGGTTTACCGATGAATCTTCACTACTTATACAAGTTTTACTCGCCACATACCTCGTGTTCAAATTGCCAGCAAGTTTAGCTTCTATATCGGAGGACATTCTGCGACTGTTGGGTTGTGAGTGTGAATGCTGCATCAGGGGTTCCGCAGGTGTTCCCAGCATGGCTCTGGTCCGCTCCCGCAGTTGTCCCAGGTCCGAATATGATGACTCATCACTGAATTATACAAAAAAAAATATGTTGACATCTACTTGATATGAAATCTTCTGTCGTTAAGGGATTAGTTTACGCAAAATTGATATATATTATGTAGGTCGTTTCCTGGCAAATAAACAATTTTTCTTTATTTATTTCTAAATTAAAGGTATGAGTACGTAAAAAGGAACTCCAAACTAACTTATACCTACATATCTTATTGTTTTCATTAATTATACTTAATAAGCTTACGTACTTATATCACGTGATTACTTAAAAAAATCAACAACAATATGTACTTTTTAAGAAATTGATTTCTTTTCAGATCTCAATATCAAAGCAAGAGCTTTTCCTAGAAGGTATCTAGATATTAGTTTTCAAGGGAAAGCTAAAAGGCAGGCAATGTTCACTGAAAGATGGACGCAAAACAAATTTTGGGATTTATTGGAGGCCGATGCAAAATAGAAAATAGCAATTGCATGCAGTTTCGAAAAATTCAACAATGTACAATCAACTTAAATTAGTACCTAGTGTTGTCATATTTATAGAATTCGGCTTTTGAAACCATTGAGGTTTGATAAAATAACAATAGGTTTATTTAGTTTATTATTTTTTTAAATAATATCAGTGGTTTTTCTTGCACGTTCTTCTGCTGACGCTACTGACGCTTGCGAATGTGCAATTAGATTCATATTTTTTTTGTTTGACAATTCAAAAGTACTTTATTTAGTTGGTTTAGTTGAAATAAAGTATTTTGATTTGTTTAAATTATAAATATTTCAAAAAGATTGAAAAAAGCTTTCTTTGCTTTGTTTCTGAAAATGGCCAGTGGAATATCAGAGTCTTGCTTCTTCAGCACGATAAATGTCATAATTTGTAAGCCCGCCCATAGAGGAAAGCTGCGAAGTTTGAGCGATTCTAAGAACCTCTATAGATATTAAATTGTTAGATATATAATACCAGAAATATTGTCAACAACGTTCTATTTGTTTGTTTGTCGGTATACACAGCAGTCAATCCTTCAGGAATGTGTTCCCAACAGTGAAGCAGAGGGGCGTATCGCGATACAAAGCAGTCTATCAAACGTCATAAATATTTTCGAAGCTCTTTGCGACTGCACCGAAATCCTTCTTTGTGAATGCGTTTCAAACTTCTCGCTCAAATACAGTGTGTTTGAGAATGTCACGGAAAACGTAGCCTACAAAAAATGTCGGCCGCATTGACAGCGTTTGTGTACCAAAATGATCATGTTTTCATGGGCAAAGCTTATGAAAAACTTTCTTGAACGCATGGAAATTAAGCCGGTTTTAATTGTGCGTGTTTTCATTGTATCATTTTGGTTTGACTGAAAGAGATTTTCTGAAACGGATTGCTAACAAGTTAAATTTCAAAATTTTAAAAACCCCCGACACATTTATCTTGCGAAAAAACCCCGATTCAAACAGTAAAACGCTCATAACTTTTGAACGGCTGAACCGATTTTATTCAAACATAGCTGAGAAAACTCTCGACAAAATCTCCTGTAAAAATCAAAAACGGTTCATCCGTTTAGGTGCTATGATGACACAGACATACACACAGATACACAGCAAAACACGTGAAACTTATAACACCCCTCTTTTTCCGGCGGGGGTTAAAAATAATTATGCTTGAGTTTTAATCTAATCTGATAAAAACACACGATGTTTTCACATATTTGAAATATTAAATTACAGTTCAGATTGCAACATACTGTAACATGAATATTTAAAGAAACGTCTGAACTGCATATACTGAACTATTTCGACTGGAGGGTTCTGAGCGCAAAATCTCCAAAATGTGCATCCGTTCGTCGGAAATGTCTTCCTAAGCTTCGTTGTATCCTCACTGAACCTATTTTGAATAACGTCCGTATATTCAAAATATTGATATTCGAAAAAGATAACACACCTAGACTTTTATATCGACATACTTGCCCCACACGCAGGTATTGTGTAGTATTGATTTCTAAACAATACCTATTTAAAGGTTCACTAGTCTATGATGATGGCGTTTCAATAATTAAGTCAATAACATAAACACGATGTCTTAAGAAAACTTTTCTAATTAAGTCTTTGAACAACTAAACTTAAGTTGCACTACAAATATTGTTCTTAATACTTAAAACAAATCTCTAGAAACCAGAAGCGGTAGCACGAGTGCAATATCTAACGCGCTCTTGGCATAAACTACATGCAAGGAGATCCAGTATTTAGATAACAGATAAAACTGAGTCACGAGACAAAGGAAAATGCGGTTTAAAAGAAACTTTAATTAAATGCTTAGCATATACCCATTGTTTATGACGACTAAGGCCTGTCCAGCGAGCCGACGTATCCATTTCCCCGCGCTTTTGAAAAATAATGCCTTTTCATGGCTTTCATGTTCAATTCTGTACAATGGAATACTGGCTGACACACGTCAATAGGCACTGCTTGTTCATGTAATAGGAGTGGGTCATGTTTTTTTGAATTAAGAACTGGGTTTTTGTCGGCCATTTTAATTCATCCGTCAAGAGACCAATGTAAAGAGACCATAAACCGCCATTCGAAAGCAACTTTCTTATAAAACTGCAAGCCAACTACTGTCTGCGTATACGGTTGAATTGCAGCCACGATAAAAACGACCAGACTGCACCTAATTGCATAAAAATTAGTTTGCACATCAAGCATTGTATACCAAAGTTAACGAGTCTTAAGAAAACGATAATATCCACAGACCTTAAACTAAAAAATAAATATCAAGGCGATCTTGAAAATACAAATAAGACAAATTTAAAACTACAACTAAAAAGGCAATTACTGAAAATATTGTCACTACTTAAGTGGGTATACATTTTCACGCGTTATAAGGCAAATAAATGATAAAAGTTTTCCATACCTGTCGTTGTCATTTTCTTCGTGCACGGTGTCCATGTCAGTGATGGTGACGCCCGGGTGTGAGTCGGTCGGCTCGCACAGTGGGCTCCTATTGGCTGGGCTCATCTACGAAATATCACGATTATCACACGGCCTTGTTTCTTTATTACAGTTTCATGACCAAATGCTGTTCACACATCGTTTTGTCGGAGGTTCCAATGTTGTATGACAAGATATTTGTTTAATTCGTTTGTAGCAAGAATTTTAAAATGACGTAAGTCTTGTAAAACTGCCTGAATAAAAGCAATTTTAGAAAAACAAACACCTACCTATCTATAATTTCAAAATATCCGATATACTTTTTTCTATGTTTATGTTTTTTCATTGCCCTTATCCTTCACAGCACTAGTGATGTCCTCCGTAAGAAGAACGGACACAATATAAACAAATCGCTGCCAGCAAATACGTTTTTATTTTTCCATTTTTTCTCGTAATAAATAAAAATCCTATACGGCCGAGACGGACTGTCCTCGGTTAAGGCAAGCTTATACTGAGGTAAGTGAACGAGATATACGTCTTTGTTTACGGTAGAGAATAGGTATTACTGCGTTACGAAGTTATCCGGTAATCCTTTAATGTTTGTATGCCGATGGCGGCGCGGTTCCACTTGAGAACTTCAAATACGAATGTCAAATTGACTGATTAAATTGATGTGAACAGGCCGATATAAAACAATACGTGACTATAAAAATATTTCCTCAGACCATTGTTATCATCAAAGGTCAAAAATAAATGGGCATGGTTAATTTATTTTTCATAGTTCCGGCAAAGTAGCACAACAGACTCAATAAAATAGATTTACAGTATTTACCTTTAGAAGATAAGAAGATCGTTATCACCCGAAACTCTCTCGACAAATGGTAAGACGCGAAAATGAGTTCTCATTCAATTTGAATATAAAAATCTTAGTGTAACTAAAGTCGGCGGCGTTGGCTGTATATTTTGCGATCATTTCTTTACTTATGAGCCCCAGTGTGTGTGGACTATTTCTTATCACCTTTCTGGTAAATAGCGAACTAACTACTTCTCCTTTGTGATTAAATTGCACCTGACTCTATTATGTATCTGTTCTATTATCTACCCCTCGCAAAAGAGTTAGCTACTAGTTATGTTATAATACGAACGACACTTGTGAACGCGAGAATTTTTCCATAACTTAACAAAAAACGTATGTTGAATTTGAATAGAAAATATAATTGGGGCTAATAGTTTGAGGGTTTTATACAGTTTTGAAAATTGCCTTGTTAACGGTTCACAGTATCTGCAATACGGTGAAAGACAATACTAAATATCAGGTTAATACCTACCTTATTAAATCCATTATTCTAAAAAGGTAGTCAGAACTTGATCTCCATTTAAATCAAAATCTGAAATGACAGAACCTGGGGCCCGTTTATTTTTCAGATTTTAAGACAGCGTAGACTTATCATGAAAATCGTTCGCCTAATTTGTTACAGAACTTGTTAAACATACCTGTACATTCATACATATTGGCATTTTTTACCTTGAATAGGCATATTTTATCAATAGAGTGTGTTGGAAATTTCAGTGTATCATGAAAATAATTGTCATGTGTGTTTGTGGCAGCAATGAGAGTCTATATAACTATTTTTACTTACATTACTTTCAAGCGTAGTTCCACAACGCAAAGGCTAGTTAAGAAAACCCGATTTTTATTTTAATGTAGTACAAAGTGTAAGATTAAATGGTGAGTTTGTTTGTCTTGTGTCCGCCGGGCGGTCCGCTCTAAGGTTGTTAGGTTGTTGAATAAGTTTCTGAATTAAGAGAACTGAAAGTTTTCTCATCTCGAGATTACAGCAAAGTGTTTACCGTTTGGCTGTAGGATGCGGCCGCGTCGCCGACACCCCTCCGCACGCCGCGGCCGCTAGTCACGAGACACGGCGACAACTCGATATATCGACATCTTTTTTTTTAATTACCTACGTTTTTATGAATGTCATTAGTTTAGTAATTATTAGCTGTCTCAGTTTACTGTTTTGTTGTTTCATGAGATAAATGAGTTTGCACGGGGATCGTTTGTGTAAGTGTGTAGTTTTAATTGATTCTCTGTTTCACAGTTAGATTAGTTAACAAATTAGTAAATATGCTTAAGTTTTTGTAGTAATGTGAATTAGGTTAATTAACTGATGTATATATGTGTAGTTAAAGGGTGGGTTTAAAAAATATTATCAAAAACACATGTAATATCTTTTTTACACTATTGTTTTGAATATAAAGACAAGAAGACAGAATAGAAGCGGGCTATTTATGCTTATCCGTGATCATGGTACTTGCAACAGCACCGAAATATCGGAAACTCGCAACAAACAGTAAACATGGTAAATAGTCCGCTTCTAATATTAATGTTAGTATAAAGACACTTACTTTGCATTTTATAGGTAGGTACGCTGTTGGTTTGTCCATTGTAAATAGTGATGTAGCGATACTATGCCATTGTTATTACAAACAGTTCTCATAATAATAACGATTGATAAGATGCATTATGCGCGTAAAAGACTTGCAACTGTCTGTCATTTTTTATCTATATAGTATGAGTATATAAAAAAAACAATTCTTTTAATCTAATCTTTGAGAGTTATTATTGCAAGTTGTCTCACTACTACTAGACACACTTTTCTTAATTCTTTATTGTACACCAAAAAAAACATTACATACAGGGTGATAATGAAGTACATGTGCAAAGGCGAGCTTAACTCAATGTTGAGTTCTCTTACAGCAAACCTTAGGGTGACAGAGAAATTAATTAATTTGATTAATTAATTTTTGTCCAAGAACTGAACTAAAATTATATTCAAACGGGTTGAGAATATTAAAGCTTCGAATAGTGCTGGTATCAAACTTGAACTGTTCAAAGGAATACAATTTTAAATCAATGTCTATGACTACTATATTTTTACTAAGCGTCACATTCACAACTGAAATAGTAAAAAACATATGCCTAATTTTCGGCAAAACATCGACAACAGTCACATCACTAGTGTTAATAATCTAGGTATTTTCATAAAATATTTGCGTGAGTGTATCGCACCTGATGCCAAACGATGTCGCTGCACTTTAAACTTGCCGAGATTCACACAAACAACGACCACTAACTAATATTGAAGTGAAAAACTTACTTGGACGTGTGTCTTTAAGAATGGATTAACATTTTATGCTCCGTTCCAGAATATATGGGTTTAAGTTTCTTGAGCAGAATGAAAGAGAAATATGAAGTGTGGATTTTGTCGTTACCGTTTTGAAATTGGTATTGATCAAACTTAAATAAAGTTTGGAGACTGTCTTTGGGGACAGTTAGAACGGTATTTATCCGTCTAAAGCTTTGGTCTCTCGATAACGCACAGCGTAAAAGTTAGCGTTACCGTTAATGTTAACGTTAGCGTTACCGTTTACGTTAACGTTAGCGTTACCGTTTACGTTAACGTTAGCGTTACCGTTTACGTTAACATTAGCGTTACCGTTTACGTTAACGTTAGCGGTATGTGGCGTCTTATGTACGATTTCCACCAACCGGGCGACGCTGGAGCGCAGCGCAGCGCGTCGCAGAGGATGCGCGAGCACGCGCCAGTAGCCGACCGCGTCCGTCCGACGGCTATAATCTGCTGGAACTCAGGCGCAAGCGCGCGCGTGCTCGCGTATCCGCTAGCATGCTCTCAGCGACTATTGATGCATTCGTGTCGCAGTCAGTTTTTTTTTCAAATTAACAGATAAGCTTTTCATCTGTATCCATATTCATTTTGCACGAAAAACAATAAACAAATAAATAAATCACGTCAGTCTACAGTTCAACATACAACTTGAATGATTCAACATGCTGGCCGGCGACAAACCAGATGACAGCCGAGCGCCGCCGTTCACGTACGCTAGGAGCCGATCGGCTGCCGCGGCGTCCGAGCGCAGCCGGCCGGCTGACGCGGCATACGCGCGGCTCTAACCGAGTTGCAAGCAGTGTAAATGCCATGCAAACATGAAACTTAACTATTGTATAGAAGCCTGAATTTCCTTTAGCACAGTGTGAAATGCGCCCCGACGCGGCCCGTTTGGTGGAAATCGTACATTACACATAAACGTATGAAAACGTCTAAATGGTTTTTTGTTGCATCTTATGAGTCAGCAGTGAGGAGATCTATGTGACCGGCACCGCATACCGCAACGTTGTGCGTTTCGACCAAGAGACCACAGCTTTAAACCGATGTAAGCAGGCAAGCCAAATAATTGGTAACCTGATTGATACAGACAATTAACGAATACTACTGAATTATACTACTTATTAGTTAATTGTTATACACGTAGTATGGCAAATTTGGCTAGTTTGGTAGGTACCAATATAGTCGTTCACGAAACATTCAATCATGCATAATTTGATTTTGTTTCCAATTAAACAGTATTTTCCTAGTCTTGAATATTAATATCAGAAGCGATGGGTTTCTCAGTATTGCAGTACATTAAATAAAGTATCTAATAATTACACTGGCGAACAAAATAAAGATGTCAACGTATACATCTTCAAACTACTCTCATGTGCGTTATTACCAGCAAATGTTATATTCTTGAAAAATCACAAGACTTGTTAATATTAAGTATGAGTAAATATACTACTTCTTCGTTTATTTTCTTAGTTGGCATAGGACTGCTCTAATTAGTTTGCAGTTTATGACGTTACTATGTAGGTGGATGTTTATTGTTTATGCAGTCTCAGAATAAGAAGCTATCTATGCCATGATAGAGAAATGTATGAAAAATTAAAGACATTTTTTTTTGTTTTTAATGTTTGCTAATAGCCTGCGTAAGTACATTTTTACATTATGAATCAAATTAGGTGCAAGAATAAGACGTAGACAACATGTGCTGTTGCTATTTTTAACCGACTGCCTATGGTTGGTAATGTGTTTATCAGTCTATGTATGTATGTATGTTTGTTCATATGTGGCGTTCTAGAGGCCAAACGTGTAGGCTGATGATTCTTACGTCAATCGATTCGTCTTAAACCTGTGAGTGTCACTGTTTCTTCCAAACCCATCGTGTGGGGTATCAAAATAAAGGGTTTTAAGAGATGATTTCAAAAATATATAATATAACATTAGTATGTTTAAATGTAAATATATAAAAAAATTAAAAATATACATAGTTAATTAAGAAAAAACAAAAAACCGACTGTTTAAAAAGCGAACTCAAAAGACGTAAACAACAAGAGAATCATGATGTGCAGTCGGAGGATACATCTGGTTTTGGTCAGCCAGCTCCGACTGCACAGCATGATTTTCTTCTTGTTTACGTCGTTTTAGTTCGCTTTTTAAGCAGTCGGGTTTTTTGTTTTTTTTATTATCTATATCTATAAAAGCGCAAGGTGACTGACTGACTGACTGACTGATCAATCAACGCACAGCCAAAACTGCTAAGTCTAGAAGCATGAAATTTGGCAGAAAGGTTCTTCAAGTGATGTAAGTGTGCACTAAGAAAGGATTTTTGGAAATTCATCCCCTAAGGGGGTAAAAAGGGGGTTGAAAGTTTGTATGAAAAATCTAATTCCTTCGACCAAAATTCTTGAAACTTAGCACAAATAGTATTCTAAGTAAATGATAAAGATTGACATTATTAGTTTTTCAAAACTACCCCCAAATGATAATTTAGGGGATGTTGAAGTTTGTATTGAAAAATCAGATTTGAAGCATGAAATTTGGCAGAAAGGTTCTTCAAATGATGTAAGTGTGCACTAAGAAAGGATTTTTGGAAATTCAACCCCTAAGAGGGTAAAAAGGGGGTTGAAAGCTTGTATGAAAAATCTAATTCCTTCGACCAAAATTCTTGAAACTTAGCACAAATAGTACTCTAAGTAAATGATAAAGATTGACATTATTAGTTTTTCGAAACTACCCCCAAATGATGATTTAGGGGGTGTTGAAGTTTGTATTGAAAAATCAGATTTCTTTGATCAATAAACTTGAAACATGCCACAAATACTTATCAAAATGAATAATAAAGGTTGCTACTATAATTTTTTGAAACTACCCCCAAAATACGATTTAGGAGGTATTACAGTGTTTTTGAAAAATCTGGTTTCTTGGGTCAATAAACTTGCCACAAATACGAACCTAAATGAATAAAAAAGATTGCTGTTATTATTTTTTGAAACTACCCCCAAAAGACGATTTAGGGTATGTTATTTTTTTTGGAAGAATGTGATTTCTTGGGTGAATAAACATGATACTTGACATAAATACCATCCTAAATAAACAATAAAGGTTGTCATCATTAGTTTTTTGCAACTACCCCCATAAGACGATTTAGGAGTTATTACAATGTTTTTGAAAATCTGATTTCTTGGGTCAATAAACTTGCCACTAATATACTAACCTAAATGAATAATAAAGGTTGCTCTTATTATTTTTTGAAACTACCCCCAAAAGACGACTTAGGGGATGTTAATTTTTTTGAAGGATCTGATTTCTTCGGTGAATAAACATGAAACATGATATAAATACCATCCGAAATAAACAATAGAGTTTGTGGTTATTAGTTTTTTGCAACTACCCCCAAAAGACGATTTAGGAGGTATTACAGTGTTTTTGAAGAATCTAATAACTTCAGTTAATAAACTTGAAACTTGACACAAATACTAATCTAAATAAACAATAAAGACTTTCATTGTTAGTTTTTCGAAACTACCCCCAAAAGATGATTTAGGGGATGTTATTTTTTTGAAGAATCTGATTTCTTGGGTGAATAAACATGAAACTTGACATAAATACCATCCTAAATAAACAATAAAGTTTGTGATCATTAGTTTTTTGGAACTACCCCCAAAAGACGATTTAGGGGTGTTAATTTTTTTTTGAAGAATCTTATTACTTCAGTTAATAAACTTGAAACTTGACACAAATACTAATCTGGGATGTTAATTTTTTTGAAGAATCTGATTTCTTGGGTGAATAAACAATAAATTTGACATAAATACCATCCTAAATGAATTATAAAGGTTGCTTTTATTATTTTTTGAAACTACCCCCAAAAGACGATTTAGGGGATGTTAATTTTTTTGAAGAATCTGATTTCTTGGGTCAATAAACATGAAACTTGACATAAATACCAACCTGAATAAACAATAAAGGCTTTCAATAATTAGTTTTTCGATACTACCCTTAAAATACGACTTCAGGGTGGTAAAGATTTTGATTACTTTTATTGCACATAGCTTCTTTTTATGACGTTGGGGAGCACTTAGGAGGGGTTTTTGGAAATTAAATTTTTTAAAGGGTTAAAAGGGAGACATTTATTTGTATAAAATCTTATTCCTTTGGCAAAATAACAAAGGATGGCATCATTAGTTTGTCGGATTTACCCCCAGAAGACGATTTAGGGGTGTCAAAGTTTCTTTGAATAATCAAATGGCACTAGGATGGGGACCTCTACATCGATTTGGAACTACCGAACTGGACCGTTTGTCTCAGGTTTAATAGCAGCTTATTTTTGGTTGTCATCACACGAACGAAGTCGCGGGCGGTGTTAATATTATAAATGTGAAAGTGACTCTGTCTGTCTCTCTGTCCACCTTTTCACGCTTAAACCGTTGAACCGATTTAGATGCAATTTGGTTCGGAGATATTTTGAAACGCTGGGTAGGACATAGCATAGTTTTTATCCCGGAAATCTTACTTAAGGGGGTGGAAAGAGAGGTAGAAGTTTTTATGGAAAACCCACAATATTATGCTGCGATATAAAACATAAGCTATTCGAATTACTAATGCTTCGCAGACGAAGTCGCGGGCAACAGCTAGTATTAAATAAAAACGAATTACAAAATCTCACACTGCGTAAGTGTTAAGCAATTTAGGTGTCGATCAGCTGAGTAGTGTCAATATAAAAAGATTTTGCTAGTTGGTATATAGGTACCTATTCTGCGCAATAAAACGTGTACCTAGTCCAATAAACAATTTATATTAAAGTATATAAAATTGGCAATAGAACGCCATGCACTTATTATCGCCTCCAGTCGTGATGTGTTCCAATTTGCACCCTTCAGCTAGGTTCTGTGACTACATACCACTATGTATCTACGTGCAAACTATTTGTTAAATGTTTGCCTATGTAATGGTGCTTATGTACCTAAGTAAAATGCTCATCTTGTAAATAAATAAATGTGACTTTGATGTTTGTATGCTTTCTTTGTTTATATTGATGAAGTAACTTGAAGACGTTGTATCGCGTCGTGACAGATTTAAAATTAAATATGTAATTGGTTTGGGAGGTGGTTATTTTTTGCATTTATTATACTTGCTTACATAGACATAGATTCTTCAATATGGTAAATAATCATTTATTTAGTGATATATGTACGCGGTGCGGTTGTGGAACTCTTTACCGCCTGACATTAGGTACTGCAACACTCTTGCTGTTTTTAAAAAGAGAGTGAAAGAACACTATCTTTCCTTTCCGTCATAGTTGCAAATAATCATTTATTACCTATTATTTCTTTATGATATTATTTAGTATTTATTATTGTAATATTAAATTTATTAATATGTATGTTTATTAATTTTTAATTAGTTATATTTTATAGTGAATTGTTTTATATGTTTTTTTTTTTTTTTTTTTTTTATGATGGGTTTGCTCTTGACTCTAGTCTAGGTCAGAGGTGACAGAGACAGTGTCTACGATGGAGTGAGCTTACCCAGAAGAAGCCTACACCCACACACGGTATCTACATATCTTTTTATTCAACTCTCCGCTCGCAAGTATGCTGGAAGAGATTTCTTTTGTTAACACATATTATTCCTATAACTAACTCAACATATTTAGCTGTCCATAATATGCGTTTGCATAAAAGTAGATGTCTCTGTAATTTTAACTATACGGCGGACGTTTTAACTTAGTAAACGAAGACAGTGGTTGGTAATGGAATGATTGAATTTTTTGTTTAGCAAAGGATTGGCGATTAAAATTTAAAAGAATATGCTTAGATGGTTGCCTTATACAGCGTGGATAAATTAAAGGCGGCTAAACAAAAGTATGTATAAGCCAGACGTTGGTGGAAACGCCGGTAGGATACGCCCTAGAACAGGGATGGCGAACCTTTATTAGAAAACGAGCCATTTAAATTATATATTTATTTTTATGTGACAATGAAGTGCCACCAAAAAATATTGACATTGTCTTTCAGCCCACTCTGTCCCACTGCTGGGCTGTCATAATTGACAACAAATTTAACTCGTATACTAAAAAGTAGGAGTTGGTGTCATTTCTGTTTTGCAAATTAGCTAGATTCTAAATGCGTGCCCAACATATTTTGTCGTGTGCCACCACAGGCACGCGTGCCATATAGGTTCGCCATCCCTGCCCTAGAAGGTCATACAGATCTAATTGGTTATATTGTTCAGAAAGGCCAGGTACGTACTAACGTAAACGAAACAAAAGTAGTAGGTATGTAAGGATCGTAGCAGTAGCAGGTGACGTTCTGTCGTTTCTGTTCACCCCTATTGGAAAAAGGCCTGATTGTATATATTTATGCTTTTATGCAGTAAATTCATGAATCAATGTTCAGCTTGGTTACCTTCCTATTTATTAAATTTTGTTTTAAACGTATGCGCTGATTTTATTGGGTAGTATTTAAGGCAAATTAAAAAAAATACTTTTTGTATCCAAAAATAATCCGAATTCCAATCAAAAATACTGATTGCATAGAAAAATTGTTAGAGCAAAATATTATTATTTTAGCAACAATTGCGGGGCTTCTATTTCTGTCTGCAGGGTCTAAAGTAACCTAACATGAAGGAGATGACGGGAGCTGAGTTCGCTCACTTCAGCTCCCATCTTCCCCTTCATACCTAACCTATTCGTGTCGGGGAGCCCTAAACTCTCGAGCTTGCTTCGCTCGCTCTTGGACTTATTTTGATATACTTATGTGTGTGTATAACGTTTACGGTACGCTCTGGTTAATTTGCTATACAGCCAGTATTTCTGTTGTAAAAAGTATATAAATGATGGAAGTAAATTGATAGTTGATTATTTATTTGATCTGCAATTAATAACATTAGAAAATCGTAGTTAGACTGTAGGTGCAAGCGGACGCAACGATTTATGCGGACAGAATGTCTACGCTGTTGAGTCTATAAATACATTTCGAGATAGCTTTCCAACAATGCTAATTATTTACTTGCACTTTAATTCATATATATTTTATGAAGATTTTAATCTATTTTATGAACAATATCATATTAATAAACATTAGAAAAATGATAAATTCACCAAATAAATAATTTTATCATTTTTTTTTTTTTAATTATATCGATAATTATGACATTTTGGAATCAATGTCCCATCACTAACGTTTGCGGAATGTCAACTATCGCAGCACTCACTGGCCATGTTCGTATAGGTTTGTTTTATAGTCCCAGGAAAAGGATGAGGCGTTAACTATGTTCTCGTGATTCCAGTAAACACGATTTAGATGCCAATTTCCAGGAAATTCGATTGTATTAGCCTATTAGTATTTTACGAAAATAATGACTGATTTAAAGTAGCTTCAGAGATGGCATATTTTAGAATAGAATAGAATAGAATAGAAATATATTTATTCGACACAGGCACAACACAACAGCAACAAACATGAAGTAAATGACAAAAAAGAAATGCAAAGACAAATTGCGCTGAGCGTGCCCATACCGAAAGGGTTACCAACTCAGCATTTGCTGGGCGTCAGACATCCAGCGCTGGTTTTCAGTTGGCACCCCGCAGCGACACACGGACGTGGGCAACAAAATAAAATAAAAAAATAAAAAATATAATTTATACATATTTGACTTAGGTGATACAATAGGATGTGTATAAAGTGTAAATAAATAATGTACATTGAAATAATAGAAGAATAAGTGTATTGTGAACTACAATGTGTGTGTGTGTGTGTGTGTGTGTGGGTTGCAGCGAAAAAGAAAACAAAATCATAAATAAAAATCATTCACAAATACCCTACCAACCTACCACAAAGAACAAAAATAAGTCACCAGCATGGTGCTCAAAGCCTACTAGTAGTAAGTCACATTATCTCCTTCTTTAATCACCGTCAAGGCCTCCACACCAAATATTACTGCTTCCACACCAAGTAGGTAATTTAAAAAGGAAAGGAGTCTGCCAGGAAACAAAAATGAAAATGCGAAAGTCACAGAGTTCCCGGAGACACAGATGCAACGGGCTCACCCCATCCAGCCCATCTATTAACTAGAATTGGGTTAAGTTGTAATGGTGAGTTTCTATACTATTGTGTTAAATGATAAACTAAATTAAACAGATGTATACTTATTTTTTTATTGATAACATGATTAGATTAGTAATAATTTGATATATAATAAATATTGGTTTAAATAAACGATTTGTCAATTCTAATGTCATTAAATTCTAATTGTGAATTCAGTATGAATTTTTTAAGTTTCGTCCTAAAATTAATTATATTTTGTAGGTCCCTAATTGGTGGGGGAATGTTATTCCAACATTTGGAGGCTGCGTACCTAAAACTTCCTCGGAAGGCTGCAGTACGATGGTGTGGGGTAGCCAGCTGTTGAGCACAACGCCTAGCCCTGCGCTGGCGGTGACTATTTATCCAGGCAAGCTTCGAGTACAGGTATGACGGACACTTATACTTGATGACGCCGAAAAGAAGACAGGCCAAGTGCAACTTCCGACGTGATTTCATTTTTAAAATATTATGCTTGTTAAGAAAAGGTGCAATGTGGTTCCTTGGTGGTACATTAAAACAAAAACGCGCGCAAGCATTTTGTACCCTTTGAATTAATCCTACAGTACGTGCCAGAAGTCGAGGTCCCACAACAGTATCAGCGTAATTTAACTTGGACAGAACAAGACTCTCTACTAGCTGTAAACGCAGATCTTCGCTTAAATACGGGCGCATCTTATACAACACTTTTAGGCGGTAGAAGCAGTTTTTTACACAGTTTGCAATATGAGCTTCAAAACGTAGTTCTTGGTCCATGATCAAACCCAGATTTCTCGCCTCACAAACCCGATCAATACTTTCGCCCATTACGATCACGTTAGCAAGACCACTGTTTATAGTATTGAGTTGACTTTTTCCACCAAAAAGCATAAATTTAGTTTTAGCCGGGTTGAGTAAAAGGGAGTTTTGTTTCGACCAGTCCACGACCCTGTCCAGATCCTCGTTCAATAATTTTACTGCGGTCACGTAGTCTTCCGGTTTAAAAGAAATGTATAATTGAATGTCATCAGCATAAATATGAAATTTAGAATTTTTTAGAACATTTACAATATCTGCACTGTACAAAATAAACAAAGGAGGGCCCAGTATAGATCCCTGTGGCACACCCTTTACCACTGGAGTCACACTAGATAAAATACTAGAGCCATTGGCATCTCGAATTTCAACCAGCTGTTTACGATTACCCAAATAACTGCTGAACCATGCAACCGTAGGTGCGTCAAAACCATAATACGTCATTTTAGAGAGCAAAAGAGACAAATTAATAGCATCAAATGCTCGGGAAAAGTCTAGTAGAACCAACAGGGTACAATATCCCTCATCCTGAGCCTGAGAGATTTTGATTTTATTCATACAGAGATACATTATTTTAACTTAAAAAGGTATCCACCAACCCGCACTGGGCCCGCGTGATGGATTACGGCCCATACCCTCTCACAGAGAGGAGGCATAGGTCCCAGCAGTGGAAACTTTAAAAGGCTCATGAAGATGAAGAAGAACTTAAAAAGTAAAATAAATAATGTAAAGGCAGGTGTTTGTTTTTTGACTTGTCGAAAGATTCATGAACTATTTTTAAAAGGACTTAATTACTAGATATTAAATACGTTTTGGATTATTTATAATAAACAACAATAAGATTTAATAAATAACTCACCTTGGGCATTGTCAATTAAGCACTCCTTTTCGTCAAGCACTTCTTCTCCTCTCAAAAAAAATGAATATGCAAAAAATATTTAATATGTTATAACATTATGACCACGATGCCCACTGTCACGGCCACTGGTTGAGTTTAGAACTCGCTACAATTTTGACAACACTGTCGTATGCTAGTATGTACCATAGACTAGACTACACGACAGTCAACCGCTAATTGTGCGATCAATTTATAACACACGACCATCTACGTATATTTATTTACAATTCATATTTTATATTTTACAGCCGTTTTCTCTAATAGTGTGTGTTCAACTTACTATCACATAAGGTTAGTGCTGCTCGCATCTGTCCACATAAACTTATTTTTTAGGGTTCCGTACCCAAAGGGTAACAACGGCACCCTATTACTAAGGTTCCACTGTCCGTCTGTCACCAGGCTGTATCTCATGAACCGTGATAGCCAGACAGTTGAAATTTTCACAGATGATGTATTTATGTTGCCGCTAAAAACTAAAAACAGAGTAAAATAAATATTTAAGTGGGGCTCCCATACAACAAACGTGATTTTTTTGTCGTTTTATTGCGATAATGGTACGGAACCATTCGTGCGCGAGTCCGACTCGCACATAGCTAGTTATTCTAGTTAGAAATGGTAATACTTAATAATTGTATTCGGTTTTCGCAATAATAATTTAAAATTGAGTATTTTGTCACCTAACAAAAAATCACATTCTGCTTTAGGCTCAAACCTGTCAAACTTTGGCATTAAAGCATGGTTTGAAACATTTTTCACTAAACATTCTCAATTTAGAGCCCAGCGGCAGGCTTATTACGTAACTTTTGCAAGAGCAAAACGATAGCGATCAAACGCTTTATGTCATAAAAGTCGGAATTACCTGCAGTGTAGGTATGGTAGGTCCTACACAATCGTTTGCTAATCGCTCGCTGTTTGTCAAATGCACTTATTTAAAAAAAACCGCCTACATCTCTAAAACTTCTGTATTGAAGAGCAATTATTGTGCAAAAATCGCTATCGTTTTGCTCTTGCAAAAAATACGTAATAAGCCTGGCGGTGTATATAACACACGACCATATACGTAAATATGCATACATCGTAAATGACATTGTTCAAAAATCAAAATCATTTTTTTTTATTTCATGTAGGCCTACATGGGCACTTATAAAACGTCGACAATGTGCACGGTTCGGGTTGGTCGTTTCCTATGGAGAAGAACCGGCAAGAAACTCCATGGTTACTCTTTTAAAAAAATGGTTTGGTTTTACAATATTTCCTTGTTACAGCATTAGTACTTAGATATGTGGGGACAACGTAGGCCCGACAATAAGTCGTAAGAAAACAAAAAAGAAAAAGATTACATATTATTTAAACAAAAGAAAATAAAACGAGTTAACAAGCATCTAGAACATCTGTTGACAGTTTGTTACACTTAGGTTAAAATGTAAACAGTTCATTATCCAAACAGTTGATGATCGGAGATGGTGCAGTGCAGTCTATTTCCTATTTCCTACAAACCGACAAGCACTTTTCGATTTCCTCCGAAAATAAAACGTCGGAGATGAATATGTTTACAGCTACCGATTGCGTTGTTCACGAAGCTAATAAGGAAAGAGTACTGGAACTGTCATTTCCTCTTCACTACCTCTGTGATGCACAGCCAGACTCACATCCTCAATGTGATTGGACGTCTGACGGGATGAAATCCAATATTGTTCTGCCTAAGTTATTTCCTGGACACGGAGGCGAGCTGGTATTGCTGATGATTACCAGGAACTGCGGTACGGAATACTGCCTGTTTCAATTCCTGGAGGTATAGTAGCCACTATTGGAATTATAAAAAAATAAATTGTGTTTCGAGTGAGTCGATACTAGTTTTAACAATTGAATTAAAGATAAATCATTTATATTTTTAACCGACTTAAAAAGGAGGAGGTTCTCAATTCGACTGTATTTTTTATGTGTTTTACCTCAGAACTTTTTAGAAGCTGAACCGATTTTGATGATACTGTTTTTATTTGTAAGCTGGTGTTTCAGATGTGGTGGAAATTTGATCAAGATCTGATGAAGAGCTTCGGAGATATACAATAGAACTCTTCAATAAATGACAGCACATCTCGGGATTGCTGCAATAGCATCTGTTTATTGTTTACACCATTTCATAACATAACAATACGCCGGTACGCTCTAAAGGGCGCAGATGTGTACAATTTCACAGATTGTGTTCAAGTTTCATGTTATTCGGGTAATCTATTCTGGTATAACTGTGGGCGTTACCACACCTGAAAACTGAAAAATAAAAACATTTTTACAAAGAAATACAACCGACTGCTAAATAAAAACACTACAAAGTGAAATATAACTTCTTGAAGAAACAAAAACAAGAACACCGCCTGCAATGCAAACATGACCAGATTACAAAACATCTCGAAGGTGATATTCTTCCTCAGGAGTCCATTCGATGCATTCGATCAATAGTTTCAGGAGCTTTTAATTTAGACCTAACTTTGAGCAAGTGATAGTAAGCACCGTAAGATTATAAAATACATACATACATACATAAACTCACGCCAAATCCAAAAAATTGAGCTGATATACGGACCCAGTGGTCGAAAATTTGAATTTCTGATTACGGTCCATTCGAGCCAGTCATGGCGCTCATAATTATGTCCGAAATAATGTTTAAGCACTAACGCATAAGAATATCTTCTAATCTTTATTTTTAAGTGTTTTATTTCATTTTAAAAACAAAACCTCTAAACATACTCCCTTTATATATCTATTTTACGAAATTTTTCAATGTATAAGTTAATCGCCTACATTATGACATAATGTTAAGTATCTATCCTGTTCTATCCTATTCTATCCTGTTCTATCCTGTTATATACTGTTCTATCCTGTTCTAGCCGATCGCTCAACCACTACGCCAACCGTGTCGTCAAAATCTCTTCTATTCTATTCCACTCTTCCCAATGTTTTGCCTTCTTCGGCCAATTGCCCGTAAACGTTTGTAAATCGTCACGCCAGCGTTGCCTACATATTATAGGCACGGGGTACCAGAGCTGAGAAAGAAAATTCACTTCAAATAAATATCACTAGATGGCGCGATATGCACCAATTTGTTATCGAATTGTGTGTGCAATAATCAGTTTCTGGAATAGAACATGAAAAAAATCGGCCAAGTGCGAGTCGGATTCGCGTACGAAGGGTTCCGTACTTCCTGCACACAAACGTACATCCGTACCAGATCCGCATCAGATTTCTTCCGTATTTAATAAATTACTCTTTGGTCCGCGCGCTCTGTCATTTGTCTATGGTTTCGATAAATGATCATTGAGCATCGCGGACGTCGGGTTCTAGGTCTACCTACATTTAATATATTTTATTTATGTATTTGTATTATACTTACACATAATTTGACCCAGCTTCAGTGTTTTATTCTATTTTGTTTGTTATTTATATATTCTTCTATTTTATTTTATTATATATTCCCGTTTCCGTAAGTGTGTCCGTGGCATCAACAGTAGGCCCTATCAGAATATCAGCGCAGCGTTATCATCTTTTCTGGATATCGCTGCACATGCTGAGATAGGAGCCTTTTTGGTCTCGCACGGGGTTTTTATTTTATTATTGTTTAATTATATGCTTATTTCTCGTGTCTCCTGTGCGGGTCACAAATCAATATTTTTCTTTCTTTTCTTTTCTTTTCTATACCAATACTAGCTGACCCGGCAAACTTTGTTTTGCCATAAAAAGACCAAACATTTATCTACCCTACCCTACCCTACACTACCCTACCCTACCCTACCCTACCCTACCCTACACTACCCTACCCTACCCTACCCTACCCTACCCTACCCTACCCTACCCGACCATACACTACCCTACACTACCCTACACTACCCTACACTACCCTACACTACCCTACACTACCCTACACTACCCTACACTACCCTACACTACCCTACACTACCCTACACTACCCTACACTACCCTACACTACCCTACACTACCCTACACTACCCTACACTACCCTACACTACCCTACACTACCCTACCCTACCTTACCCTACCCTAACCTACCCGACCCTAAAGCTTATATGACCATATCCAAGACAACAAAAAAATACATCAAGGCAGAGGTAAAAGCGCAAGCGGACCGCCTCTACCAGTTGGTGAAGGAATCCGAGCAGGACAAAGGTAGGGAACCCCCAACCAACAAGACCATCGGAAGTAAGGGTATCCAGGTCCAGGAGGAGCCAAAGGCTGACGAAGCCCCCCATCCGTCCTTAAAGGCTAGCAGTGAGTTCGAGGCAGACTCCCTCAGGAGAGCCCTCGAGGAACATAGCCGTAACCTGGTCGTAAACACGGAAAGGATGGACAGACTGAAAGAGGCCCTACTAGCTAGTCAGCAGCATATGGAGAAGTTCTCCTATGCAAGCGTAGCGGCCAGTCGGCCTGCCATCCAAAACCCAGTTTCAAATACATTGCATTCCATCGTAGTGACGGCCCGGGATGAAAAGAAGACGGGGGAGCAAGTCCTGGACAAAATCAGGCAAGTTGTTAACGCCAAGGAAGGGGGAATAATAGTAGACATAATCAGAAAAGCAAAAGACAGAAAAGTAATAGTGGGCTGTCGCACAGAAGAAGAAAGGAGAAAACTGAAGGAAAAGATAGGCCAAGCACCAGAGCTGGAAGCACAATACATCCAAAATAAAAATCCACAGGTCATAGTAAAGGACGTGATGCAGTACCTGTCTAATGAGGAAAGGAAAGGCCTTACAAAAACAAAATGGGAATATATTTGAGAACCTAAAGGACGAGCACAGCAAGGTGGAAGTCCTCTACAGAAAACGCGCCAGGAACCCGCACATATGTCATGTAGTGTTGAGGGTCGCCGCAGTGGTCTGGAGGCGTATGCTCGAGGTCGGAGCGGTGCATTTGGACCTTCAACGTGTAAGGGTTGAAGATCAGTCCCCGCTCGACCAATGCTTGCTCTGCCTTGGGTACGGGCATAGCCGACGCCTCTATACGGAGACCGTGGCGAAGTGCGGCCACTGCGGCGGGCCTCACATGAGGACGGAGTGCGCGGACTGGAGCGCAGGTCTTCCACCGACCTGCTGCAATTGCACACGTGCAAAAATAGGGCAAGTAGAACACCATGCCTTCAGCTCTGAGTGCATGGTAAGAAGAAGATGGGACGCAATAGCCCGATCCACCATGGCATACTGCTAAGGGCGCCCCGGCGACTTCTGTCCAACAATCAACAAGACCATACCGCGTAGCCCAAGCGAATTTACAACGAAAGCACGTCTAAAGTGGCAGCTTGTACCGCGGTTTAGTACCCACCAGTTTGGCTTTATGCCCCAGAGGAGCACCGAGGACGCCCTCTATACGCTAACGAAGCACGTACAGGACAAGTTGAGGCTGAAGAAGCTAATTGTCCTGGTGTCATTGGATATAGAGGGGGCCTTCGACAGCGCCTGGTGGCCAGCTATAAAAGTCAGGCTGGCTGAGGAAAAGTGCCCGGTCAACATCAGGCGGCTGATAGACAGCTATCTTGATAGTAGGAAGGTTAGGGTTCGTTATGCCGGGGAGGAATGCACGAGAGGGACTGACAAGGGCTGCGTTCAAGGGTCAATCGGCGGTCCAATCCTGTGGAACCTCCTCCTAGACCCACTACTGAAGGATCTAGAGCGGCGCGGGATCTTCGTGCAGGCGTTCGCGGATGACATCGTCTTGGTCGTGGATGGGGACTCAGCGACCGAAGTTTCGACATCTGCCAATGCAGCCCTCGCCCATGTTCAGAGTTGGGGCGTCAGAAATAAGTTGAGGTTCGCACCGCACAAAACCAGTGCGATTGTCGTAACCAACAAACTTAAGTACGACACCCCAAGGCTGAGCATGGCCGGGGTCGACATCGGTATGGTCAAGAAGATGAAATTGTTGGGTCTAACCATAGACGATAAGCTCACGTTCAATGAGCATGCCGCGAATGTCAGAGGGCAGCTGACATTTATAAGCAGCTATCCCGTGCTGCTAAAATTAGTTGGGGATTAGGTGCAGAAATCATAAACATCATTTACACAGCCACAATCGAACCCATAGTTACGTACGCGGCCGCTGCCTGGGCACCCGCCACGAAAAAGGTTGGGATACGGAAGAAGCTAGGCTCTGTTCAACAAGGATTCGCTCAGAAGCTCTGCAAATCGTACCGCACAGTCTCCCTGAACTCGGCACTGGCACTGTCCGGGATACTACCTCTAGACCTGCGCATACAAGAGGCAGCCGCCCTGTATGAAGCGAGGAGAGGGTCATCCCAGTTCGTGCCAGGAGATAGGGAGATCGAGAGTGCGGTGAGGTTTGCGGAAGCTCCTCATCCAGCTACACAAATGCCCCTGGAGTTCATGTGCCTGGCAGATCAAACGTTACTAGATAGTAACAATGTGCAGACGGTGCGAATATTCACCGACGGCAGCAAGATTGAGGGAAAGGTCGGAGCCGCACTATCCATTTGGGATAATGATGGCGAAGTCCGGAACCTCAAGCTCTGCCTTGCCGCGAACTGCACAGTCTACCAGGCGGAACTCCTGGCCATTTGCAAAGCTACCGAAGTGATCCTCGCGCGGCAAGAGTCGAGATATAGTTTGTACAGCGACTCAATGTCATCATTGCAGACGCTTGCAAACCATGGTTCTCTCCATCCCCTGGCAGTGTGTGCGCGCGCCAATTTGGCTCAAGCCTTGCGCCAGAACAAAGCTGTGTCTTTGTTCTGGATCAAGACACACGCGGGCCTGCCGGGGAATGAGCGGGCCGACGAGTTGGCGAAGGAGGCAGCATTGTCGTCACGGAGGAAGCCGGACTACGACCGGTGTCCGATTTCATTTATCAAGCGACAGATCCGTTTGAAATCGCTTGATGAATGGAATCGAAGATACGTGTCGGGCGAGACTGCTTCCGTGACGAAAATGTTTCTTCCGGACGCAATAGCGGCTTTCCGTATTGTGAAACAGGTACGGCCCTCAGGTGTTCTCACGCAGGTTTTGACGGGGCACGGTGGGTTCTCTGAATACTTTTAATTACAATATTCAAACGTAAGCACAGAATGCAGCACAGCTATGTATAACCAGTAGTATGTTAAGTTAGTACCTAATTAGTTGTGTAAGATGCTCTGTGATATATTATTTACTGTGATAACTGCACTTTTTATGTTTTTATTATCCCTAATGTTTCTATTTTACTGTGATACTGCACTTTTTATGTTTTACTATCCCTAATGTTTTATATTTCTGTGATAACCGCACCTTTTATTTGTCTATGTTGTTTTATTTTACCGTGATAATTGCATCAATTTTTATGTTTTTATTATACAATTTTATTAAAACTATCTGTGATAAGCACTTTTGCACCTCTGTATACTTGTAATTATATTAGCACTATATTTTATTTTCCCAAATTATGATAAATAAATAAATTATGCCAATAGATCAGATTAAATAAAGTGGAATTCCCACCCACAGTATGAAAAGAAGAAGAATGCAAGAAAGATATAGGATGAGGAATGAAAGTACGAGAGGCATAAAAGATTGAACGACGGAATGATAGAGGTTGAGCACAGAATAGGCGCCAAATTCTGTGGCGGGGATTAGTGTTAAGTAAAAAAAAAAAAAAAAAACCTACCCGACCCGTGAGATGAGCTATGGTTTGTATAGCGAATTAGCGACTCAATGTCAGCATTGCAGTCGCTTGTAAACCATGGCTCTCTCCGTCCCCTGGCAGTCCGACGCCAGATCCGTTTGGGATCGCTCGATGAATGGAATCGGAGATATATGTCGTGCGAGACTGCCTCGGTGACGAAAATATTTCTTCCCGATGCCATCGCGGCTTTTCGCATTATAAGACAGGTGCGGCCAACGGGCGTGCTCACGCAGGTCCTGACGGGGCACGGTGGGTTCTCGGAATACTTGAATCGCTTCAAGTGCAAGGAGAGCTCATCGTGCATCTGCGATCCCGGTGTAAACGAGACAATTCCACACGTGCTATTAAACTGTCCTGCGCACGCTGTTGACAGGTTCAACCTGGAACAGGAAATTGGAATTTCATTAATAGAAGGTAAAATTGCGGAAATAATAAGAGGTAAAAACAGAAAGAAATTTCTAAAATATTGTATTAAAGTAGCAGATATTGTAATTAATAGAAATAAGACGGAGATATAAATCTGTGTTTCATAGATATAAGTGTATATTATATGTAAACATAGAAAATTAAGTAGAATTAAGATGTATATATTAAAGAGAGTATATTAAGTTTGTAATTAAGATATAAGTAATTAGTAGTTAAAATATGAAATATAAAAACTGTAATTCATTAAGAACAAATAAAAACAGAACACGCTGAAGAAATTATTTTCCCTAAATTTAGAAATAATAAAGAAATAAAGTTGAGACTAGGTAGTAGGTAAAATGGGAGTTCCACCCATTGGACTGGCAGGAGAAGAATGATAGAAAGATATAGAATGAGGAATAAAAGTACGAGAGGCATAAAAGCGAGAACTGGTATGAATGAGAACAGATTTAAATAGGCGTCAACTACGTTGACGGAGATAGACCAGAAAAAAAAAAATACCTACCCGACCCTACACTACCCTACCCTACCCTACCCTACCCTACCCTACCCTACCCTACCCTACCTATAAACCTCACGGAGCCCGAGACCTTTCCAACGAATGCAAAACCTTGGAAATCGGTTCGTGCGTTCTGGAGTTATATCGTCAGCAAGAAACCCGACTTATTTTTATATAGTAGTAGATAGAACAAGTAAAAATCTATGATAAAGAGCAAGCACGGTAAACGGTGTTCCACATTTAAAAATTATTCCAGGAAACCATTAGAATCTGTCAGCGCACGGCGGCTAGTGCGAACTACCCTACAAAGGTAGTACCCACTAGTTTTTCTAGGTAGTAGGTTTAGCGAATGCTCAAAGAGCTTTGGTGTCAGCCGCAGTGTTTGTGAGCCAGTCACGCCTCGCTGTTGCACTGGACCTCTCTGAAACATGATTGAAAACAGCACTGACGTATCAAAATACGAACCTATATATTTCCGCTGGGATAAACTGCGATTTTTTCGGACACCACCAAATCTATTCAAACTAGTTTTCGGAGTAGGTAGCCCTAGCTACTACCGATTCTGTGGAATGTAGTTTGGGAATTTGGATAGGTATTAATTGATGAAAAGTTGCTAACTTATTCAGAAATTAATATTTTTCGATTTAAAGGAAATACAGAGAAAATTTATCCTGCAGGCTGTATACGTTTATAGCATACCTAACTATACATAAATTACGGCTTAAAAAAAAACTCTTAACGCCACGTTAATACGTATAATTTTGTTTAAAAAAAAAACACATCTAGTGTATAGGGCTAAAATACATTTTAACTACTTATTAAAAATTATCTAATTAATTTTTCGCAAATGTCTCTCAGACTGGCTTCTTAATTTAATTTCTATGTTTAATTTAACAAAATACTTAGCCCTATAATTTGTAAATAAATAAGAAAAATTGGAAATTAAACTAAGTTACCCTCAGTTTCCCAGGTCAAAATTATCGGAGAATTAATGTGACAAATTGTCAAGCACGCGTTATCTGCTCTGATTGGCTGTTGAGAATTCATTCAACCAATCACAGCAGATAACGCGTGCTTGACAATTTGTCACATTAATTCGCCGATAATTTTAAGCTGGGAAACTGGGGGTTAATGTCGTCAATTAAATGACAAAAATAAGGACTTTTAATTTTATTGTAATGATAAAAATATAATAATTTGTGTTTCCACCATTGACCCAATCACAGCTATTTAGAATGCTTAAAATCAGCTCATCAAAACCACTTTGAGGAATGGCCGCCCACGTTCTTTATAACAAGTCAAAAAGTTATTGTAGGGTATGCACGGCATCCCTACTCAGCGGAGCTCTTCTTTGGACCATATCCCATGCGCGCTCAATTAGGTTGAGGTCTGGCGATTGAGCAGGCCACGGCAGAACGTTGATGCGAGCATCGGTAAGAGTGCGTGTTACGACTCTAGCCGTGTGTGGACGTGCATTAGTCGAAACGAATCACCCAATGCGTCGCAAAGGAATGATCATGTCTGGAACAAACCTCTCCGCATAAACCTGATCATTTATATACACACATCAAAAGTGTCTAGGGCTCAAGTAAGTTTTAGACTATCGCCGCAAATAAGAAAATATTATATTTTAATCGTTATTGATTCTTTTTAGTGAATTTCACTCTATAAATAAAGAATTTCCTCACAACTTTGATTCAAAATAGAAAATCAACTGTTAGTCAGGATTCCTATAAAAGTATGTATTTTAAAACCATTACAATGTCTCCAACGAAGCTGAACAAAAATTGCATCGATATGGAGGGCAGACATCATTTAATACGAGAAGAGATGATGAGAGCCGTCGGAATGTTGCAAACTGGTTCCAGGCAACTTACTGTGGCTGTCGCTTTTGGCACTACGCAGAGCGTCTTAAGCAGCCTCTGGGCACGATATCTTATCATAGGAAGCGTGGCTGAGTGACATGGAGGAAGATCTCGCATCACCACTCGCAGACAGGACCGCTACATCCAAAATACCGCTCGACGGAATCGTACTATGACCGCCATGATGTTGGCGACGAGGCTCCACAGCTCTTCAGGTTTACTGATAATCGACCAAGCCATCCGAAATCGTTTACCCAATTCTATAATTCTATAAAACCTGGATTATGAAAGTTAGGTAAAGTTTATGTAAAATTCACAATAATGAATTCAGGTGGATATAGATATTATTATTCACAAGAAGTAGCCAACTAAATATTATCACAAGGATGCTACGACATGCTTTCTGTATGTATAGGCCTGGGTATAAAATGAACCTAATGAACCTATGTCGGTTTTTTTAAACGAAATGAACATAAGAGAATAGATCAATTTAAACTCGTGAAACTGATACTCCACAAATTGATAGCTCATTTATTTTGTTTGGTGGCAAACTCTGAAATGCACTTTTACAGACAATATCTACTATAACGGTAGTTTACCTTAAAAGGTTTGCTAAATTAATTGCAACTGCATTTTTATTAAGTACTAGATCTAGAATACGAAACTATTATCACGTAAGAATCTCATCCTCATCATCATTTGCAGCCTGACTTCACCCACTGCTGAGCATAGCCCTCTCTTTACTTGTAGCAATCCCCACGCTTCTGCGCCAACCTCATCCAGGTTACCCCCACGATGGCATCAATGTCGTCTGCCCATCTAGCCGCTGGACGACCAACATTTTTACTACCAGTCCTTGGACGCCACTCGGTCACTGCTCTACTCCACCTGTCATCACTTCGCCTTGCCATGTGTCCCGCCCAACTCCATTTGCTCTACATTACCCGTTTACCGATATCAAAACCCTTAGTACGTCCTCGAATCGCAACGTTGCGCATTCAGTCAAATATTCTTATGCCAAGCATGGAACGCTCCATATCTCTCTGTGCAACTCTCAGCTTGTGCTTAACCTCTTGCGTGAGAGTCCAAGCCTCGGCACCGTAAGTCATGGTAGGCAAAACCCTTGGTTATAGAGGTGGGTCTTCAGACATTGTGTAATTCCGGCTGATTGTAATATATCGTCCAGTTTGCTAAATGCGGCCCACCCGAGCTGAATTCTTCTCGATATCTCCGTTTATTGTTGCTCTTATCCATAGGAGAGAGCATGGCCAAGATAGACATACCGGTCGACTATCTCTAATGCTTCATTTCCAACTTTAGCAGAAAGATTTGAATCGTTGTAGTTTATACTGCATCTGCTAAAAGTAATTTCAAGTAACACCGAAACTGCCAAAAATTAGTATCCTACGGCACACCGTAACCACCGTCTCCGTAACCGTCTTTTGTTTTTTCGAACAAGAGTTGTGACTCTAACAACAAAGAAAATATAAACTATTTAAATGAAAATAAATTCCAATAATAGAACACTACCAATTCCGTCTGAAATCTTGGGTGGTTTGTCCCAATTAATTAAGTTAGTAACCAACCCTTGCTAATTTCCTTCGCAAAATATTACAGCGACAGAGAAGATTGAAAGTAATGCACATTAAATGCCACAAATGTCTTAATTATAATGACATTAATGAATTAATTAGGATTCTCCCTTTTTGTGGGTTTACGGGGCACAGCTTTGCGTAAATATTTTCTAAGCGACACAAAGGGAGACGCTGATGCCGCGTGAAATTATATTCCGTAAAATGAAGTTGAATTTTTTTATTCTCCTTTGACGTTCAAAGTTGGCGGAGTTAATTCAATTTATTGTCTCTCTTAAAACGAGACTCCACCGTAATGTTATTTATAGGGTTCACCTACGGCTTGTTGACATGCCCCAAAAAGCGAGTGCAGGAGCGCACCGGCATCGGCGCGCCTAAGTGATTCGATACACGTTCAATATGTTTCATTAGGGAGCCCGGTGTTCGCTTATTCAATCATATCAACGGCGGCAGCAAGGCGCGCGCGCCGCCGCCGCTCACCAACCCGCCGCGCAACCTTTCCATACTTCGCTCAATTCCTACATAATCAGTTTTTCCAACTCCGTAATGGTATACACTCAATTTATACCGGCATTTGGCTAGCGTATACTTCCACAAATGTCTTTTCCAGAGAGCTTTTATTGCGATACTTTGTATGTTGTATATTACGGCAGATAGTACTTCCTTGGTTTCCGATTCCGGCGTCGTATGTGCGAAAGGATACGATGGCTAATTAGGCAACTAACAAAGTTGGCAGTTAGATAATTGTTGCGGCAAATTTTTCCTTCCTCCGGCGGTTTGTAGCGGGTACGTCCGCAGCGAAGCCGCTTCTTCTCTCGCCGTGTCTGCGTCCTGTGTCACAGGAAATGGTAATTACCGCCTAATCTCGCCTGAAGCGCAGGGCGGCCCGGCGTCCGGATATGAACTTCCGTTATGAACAATTTAGCGCGCGAAATTGGACGACGGTACGCTCTGCATTCAGCCTATCGTGTCAGGTGATGCAGAGCACACGTGCAACGCCCATTCACTACCGGATTTATATTTTACGAGATAGCTAACGAATAAGTCGCCAAGCTGCCGATGAATACGAATCATAAAGCTTTCAGCGAGCCAGGGAAATTACATTTTTATTCGATTTTAAAAGTTAAATGTAGAAAATTGTGCCTCCCAAGTGAATGCAAACACGGAAGCTGGTAAAGTGAGAGGATGAAGAGTTTATGTACCTGTACGTAGTTGTTATATTTTGCAATTATAATAAATATGACGTAGTATGGTAGAAATATAGTCACATACATTAAGTTCTTCAACTTCTGTTTGACAAGGAATTATAAGGTACTGGCGGGCAGTATGATCTTAAGCTTTGAGGCCATGTATCCCAAAAATTAAAAGGAGAGCCATTAACAACACAATTGTAACATAAGTTTAATACATTTTTAGAATAAAATAAAATTAATAATTATTTTTTTGCCAACAATTACGGACTTGGAGAAAAATACCATATTATGTGCAGAAAGTATGGTCGAGGAGTTTTTTATTAGGTTTTAATGTACATAATATAGCTGGCTGCTAGAGCCTAGTCTATATTTAATTAAAATATGAAGATTCAACGTTCTGTTGTAGCTTGTCTTGTTGACAGAATATTTTTCGGTGTGTTTTATACGTGTTACTTTTTATAAGTACTCAGAATAAATCTAGTATGCTATTTTAATTATCTCTTGAGTTTCCTTGCACACATGCACTCTGCAGGGTAGTCCCCCACAGTGGTTATGGGCCCAGGAACGAGATATTAAAATTTCGTGCTTATTTATTGAATATCAGCAAATATTTAAGGTACGTTTGATTAAGTACGAACAGCTGATGAAATAAACAAGGTTGACGTAAAAGAGTCAACGATATGAGTACTGTTAAAATAGAACCACTTACTCAAGAAAATTACGAAACTTGGAGGATTCAGGCTGAAGCGGTTCTTATAAAGAACGACGCTTGGAGCTATGTAGACGGAAGCGTAAGCAAGCCTACAGAGCCGGAAGAAGCCAAGAAATGGGAAATCGGAGACGCAAAAGCTAAGTCTGATCTAATCCTAGCTATTAGTCCAAGTGAACTGAGACACATTCGCGGATGTAAAACGTCACGAAATGTTTGGCAAAAACTTGAGAGCATACACGCATCTAAGGGACCTGCCAAGAAGGCAACGCTGCTGAAGGAGTTGTTGCTACACAAGTTGGAGGAAGGTGGTGACGTTCGTGAACATGTCATGCATTTCTTCGAAGTAAAAAGTAAACTAGCTGATATGGATATTCAGATGCATGATGATTTAGTATCCATAATGCTTCTTTATAGCTTACCATCAAGCTTCGAGAATTTTCGATGCGCGATCGAATCCAGAGACACGTTACCAGACCCTGAGACTTTGAAGGTTAAAATAATCGAAGAGGTATGTTCGAGACGTCAGAAAGGAAGCGAAGAAAAAGCTCTCCTTGCAAAGTCCAAAATTAAGAAACCTTTCAAATCAAAGAGTGATACTAACAAGACGAATTTTAAATACAAGTGTTTTAAATGTCACAAACATGGCCACAAAGCTTCTGAATGTGATATGAAGAAAGACAAGGATCAGTGTCGTGATAGTGCAAAGTATGTTTTGGAATGTGATTTGCAAAAAGATAATTTCAGCCTTGTAACCTTTAATTGTATTGCAGGTGATAATGCTGCTTGCAACGGGAATGGAGGCTGGGTCATTGACAGCGGTTGTACATCACATTTATGCAACGATCCTAGTAAATTTGGCAATTCATTGATACCTTTGTCGGGTAAGCTAAATCTAGCGATAAACTCGAGCACAGATGTTAAAGGTAAGGGTACCGTTAGATTAATTACATGTAAAAATAATTCCAAAACAATCGTGGAGTTGCCAGATACCTTATTTGTTCCAAACTTGCGATGTAATCTGATTTCGGTCGCAAGAATTACGAATAAAGGGTATAGTGTTAAATTCGATAAGAATATAGCTTGTGTTAGGGACAGCTATGGTAACACTATGCTTGTAGCAAATCGTAGGGGTAATCTATATTACGTTGAGGAACAAATGGGAACAGTTTCCATTATTTCAGAAGCAGTTGATAAGGTAAGACTGTGGCATGAACGATTGGGTCATCTGAATGGAAGAGATCTTGTCAAACTCTTGAACAAATCCGGAATGAATATAAAGATGACGGATGTGAGTACATTGCATAATTGTGGTATCTGTGCTAGTGGGAAAATGAATGCATCATCATTTTCGAGGACGGATGGGCCATGTGATGAAAAATTACGGATTATTTATTCCGATATCGTAGGCCCGATGCGGCATGAAGCCATAGGTGGAGCGAAGTACTTTATTACGTTTATAGATGACTCATCGAGGTGGTGTGAAGTATATCTGCTATCCAAGAAAAGTGAAGCCCTTAAATATTTCAAGATATACAAAAGTTATGTTGAAAATATGACTGGCAAACGAATAAAATATATGCAGACGGATAATGGAGGAGAATTTTGTAATAAAGATTTTGATGAATATTTACAGACTGAAGGAATAGGGAGAAGATTAACTATTCCTAACACTCCTCAACAGAACGGGGTCGCAGAAAGGATGAACAGAACTCTTGTAGAGATGGCAAGGTGTATGATAATTTCATCCAACCTTTCACCTGGTTTTTGGGGTGACGCCGTTATGACGGCATGTCACGTTCGAAATCGATGTCCAACAAGTAGTCTTGAAGGTGGAACGCCGTATGAAAAATGGTACGAGCGGCCTGTGAACATAAACTATATGCATGTTTTTGGAAACAAGATACATGTTTTGGATAAGGAGGAAGGAAAAGATAAATTTGCACCTCGCAGTAAAGAAGGAATCTTTGTAGGCTATCCAAGAGACCGAAAAGGCTACAAGATTTGGTTGCCACAAGAACGAAAGTATGTCGTATCGCGAGATGTAAAATTTCACATAAACGAGACTCGATGCGATGAGAATAATTCTTCTATAACTGATCCACTGGAATTTGGGAATGAAGAGCTACAAGCTGATATCTGCCAAAGACCAGAACCAAATTATGTAGAGATAGATTTCCATGCAGGAAGGGCAGTTGACAACACAAGAGAGGTAGTGACGAGTTCACGTAGATTTGTTCCTGAACCTGAGAGGAATGTACAAAATGTCCAGGATAATATGGAGTCAGAAGCTGGTTCACCTCGTCATGTTAGCTCAGATGAAGTCCAACAAAATAATGAAGAAAAGACCTTAAAACGAGCCCCAGGAAGACCACGACTAGACAGAGGACATGTGGGACGCCCAAAGAAAATTTATCGTATGGTTGAAGTGGAACCTGAACTACAAGAAGAGTTCTCAGATTGCCAAGACTTTGTGGGTAATGCAGAGGTATCATTGAGGCAAGCTTTATCTGGTTCAGAAAAAGATGAATGGGAGGCAGCCATTCTCTCGGAGATACGAAGCATGATTAAAAATGATACCTGGGATATAGCGAAGAGACCCATGGGACGCGCTGTCGTTGGTTGTCGTTACATCTTAACAACGAAGCTAAATGTTGATAAAACCGTAAAGAAAAAGGCTAGACTTGTTGCCAAAGGATATAGCCAACGGTACGGGATTGATTATCACCAGACATTCAGCCCTGTTGTCAGACTAGACACCATCAGATTGCTGACTGCACTTGCGGTTGAACTTGGTATGGAAATTCATCAGTTAGACATTAATACCGCTTATTTGAACGGTACATTAAATGAAGAAATTTACATGGAAATCCCCGACATATTAAGAGAATGTCTGCAGAAGCTACTTCAGGTGGAACAAAAAGGTTCTAATATATATGAACGAGCTAAGAAAATGCTAGCAGACATGCAGGCAGGTGGTGATGCATGTAGACTTAAGAGATCACTTTACGGCTTGAAGCAAGCTGGACGCCAGTGGAATGCAAGGCTCGATACACAACTGCAAAAAATGGGGATGCGATCATCATTAAATGAGCCATGTCTATACTTCCGAGACATAGGTGATGGTACAAAACTTTTTGTTGCAGTCTATGTCGACGATATTTTAGTGGCATCGCAGAAAAGAGTATGCATTGAAAATTTTAAAAAGGAACTGGCCAGTGAATTCGACCTTAAGGATTATGGCATCGCGAAATATATGTTAGGAATTGACATTGAGCGAGTTGACAGTGATAAAATCAAACTGTCACAACAAAAATACATTGAAGATTTATTATTTAAATATGGTCTGAATATGTGTAAAGAAACGGTTTCAACCCCAATGGAGGTAAATTTAAAGCTTAAATTACCTGAGCCCCATACAAAACTCGAAGAAGAGCGATACCCGTATCGCGAACTAATTGGGAGTTTGATGTATTTATCCGTGGGGACGAGACCAGATATCTCGAATAGTGTTTCGAAATTGGCGCAGGTAGTTAACTGTCCTAGCAAAGAGTCCTGGATCGCTGCGAAACGAATATTACGTTATCTGAAGCGAACAAAAGAGTACGGACTAGTGTTCAGTAAAACAGGTAAAGCAGTTCGAGGCTATTCTGATTCGGATTGGGGTGGTTGTTTGCTAGATAGGCGTTCATATTCGGGATATGCCTTTGTATTAGGTGGTGCATGTATGTCATGGAAGTCCCAGAAGCAGAAGTGTGTCAGTACCTCGACGTGTGAATCCGAGTACGTCAGTTTATCATCAGCGATGAAGGAAGCTTTATACCTGAACAGCTTGTTGACTGAAATCGGATTACGTAAGTTTGCATCAATTACCTTACATGTAGATAATACTGGGGCAATTAAATTAGCAAACGACTCGGTATTCCATTCCCGGAGCAAACACATAGATATAAGACACCATTTTATACGGAGTGTCTTGAAGGAGAACAATAACATTCAGTTGGTATACTTGTCGACCAACCTTATGTTAGCTGACGTATTAACCAAGGCCTTGCCGAAAGCCAAGCACTATATGTGCATGACTGGATTAGGTTTATGTTTATAGTTAGCGTATATTGTTTGTAAATACTTTGTTTTGCGTCTCTCTTGTAATACATATGCACATTAAGGGGGCGTATTAGGTTTTAATGTACATAATATAGCTGGCTGCTAGAGCCTAGTCTATATTTAATTAAAATATGAAGATTCAACGTTCTGTTGTAGCTTGTCTTGTTGACAGAATATTTTTCGGTGTGTTTTATACGTGTTACTTTTTATAAGTACTCAGAATAAATCTAGTATGCTATTTTAATTATCTCTTGAGTTTCCTTGCACACATGCACTCTGCAGGGTAGTCCCCCACATTTTTTATACGCATTTTGTATTTTGTTTGAACATAATAAAGGAGAAAGTGTTGAAACCATGATGTGGTCACGACGAGTATGACCAAAAAATCATAAATAATTAGTACTATTAAACATTCGCCTTTTTCTGATAAGTAAGCTATTCTTCATATCGATGTTTTTAACTTAGACAATAAACTAAAAGCAACCGTTTCATATTATGTAAAATAAATAAAAATATTTTGAGGATGTTTTAAAATAAATCGGCAGCGATAACTGTTATGTACAGTATGACAAAAAAACATAAATAAATAGTCAAAAGTATTAAATATTCACCTTTTTTCGATAAGTAAGCTATTCTTCATATCGATCTTCATAACTTAAATAGGTACTAAAAATAACCATTTCATATGTAAAAAAAAAAAAAAAAATTTAAAGATTAAAAAAAAAATCGGCAGCGATTCTTAACCGTTATGCGGAGTATGACAAAAAATCATAAATAATAAGTACTTTAACCAGCTGTAAGGTATAAATATAATAAATATTACGGTTATCCTTGCCGTTTAAGAGATAATTATTTTTCATACTAGGTTCATATAAATTTTTCGCGGAAAAATTATAACTCCTTCGTTTTTGTGCAGAATTGACTCGGGTGTCAGTTTTGTACATAATAATAATTAATATAGCGATATCTGGTAAAAAAGCTGGCACTTGCAAATTGAAGTCCTAAGTCTATGAAAGCCGATTTTCAGCCCACCGTGCGTCTACAGGAGAAGTTCCCAGACTAGGTTGTGCAGCTCCGTGACCTCGTCGCGGCAGTCGGCGCTGCGAAAGACTTGCTGCCGGTTGTGGTGCAGTCCATGTTCAGACACGGAAGTGACAGCGCGAGGGACGCAATCGCCCCCTTCTGCGAGAAAGTGATGGTCGCAAAGGAGGCGGCCGAAAGGGAAGAAGAGGATAAAATCGCCCACCCTATCCGTAGCAGACGCACCGGGCACCGAAAAACGCGACATGATGGCCGGCTGCCACAAGGTGCCACTTGCGGGTGACAAACTAGTGGAGTTCTGCGCCACAACTGACCGCGCCGTGTTCCGCGCTTACCTCCCGAGAGAAACGTCGGCCGTTTACAGCTACAGAGAGTGGCGGGTTCCTCATCAGAGTCACATCTAGCTTTAGTGCGAATTTTTACTCACGCTCACTCGTGATGATGTAAACGATCTCTTATGTCAAAATGAATACAAAAAAAGAGGTTTCTCCTTACCGTCCCCATACGGTGCTTATCCACTTTCAATACAAATTAACGTTTAGTTAAAGTGATTGACCATGACTAAAAACTCGCAATATGGCCTCAGGTCATATGATCATACCTGGCCGGGGAACTTGGACCGATTTATAACTTAAACTGGAAATGATCACTTTCGCTTTTTTATTTTTATTTATCTGTCTCAAAAAATGTTAAATAAAATTATTCCTATAAATCTCTCTCTAAATCTGCCTCGAATTTGCGGGCAGCGGGGCGGCGGCGGCGCTGGACCGGGGCGGGCAACGCTGATCCGTTCTCGAAACCAGCGGGCAGATCGCGCGGCACTATAGCGGGCGTAGTGTTGTGTTCGTGGTTGTATCGTCGAGATTTGTTCTTTTTCGGCGACAACATTTTTTTATACAAATTTATTCCTAGCGCTTGATTTAATGTGGGCAAACGAAGAAGTGAATCCCTACTATAGGACAATGAAAAGCGAGTTTTATCGAAATTATGAAGAACAGAGACAATGTCCTGACAAATTCGACGACTACACCGGAATGAGTGTAGAAACTTTTGAATGTATTCTTGAAGCTATCAAGGGCGATTTAAAATCTAGAATTAATCCAAAACTATATAGAGGTTTATCTCAAAAATTGGTGAAATAGCACGTCCGATGACATTTCAACATGTCACAAAAATAAATTGCACAACACTGCAATGCAGACGCGCGGGCGGTCACCGCTTGACTGGAGTGCACCGCGATTGAAAAAGAATTTCTATCGTGTTGTCTTTGGAAGTTGAAGGAAGAGTCCAAGGATTTAGGAAAGACTGTTTTAAAGTTTTACCTCCAACGAAGCAGTTGCATATTTTTGACTTGTTTTCTATAGCGTCCTCTAGCGTCCTCTATGTATCCGTCAGCCACGGTACTGGACGTTGACACGGCACAGTTAACGACAACGTACAGGAAGATTAAGATGACTGTGAAATAAGACACACTTAGCCTGCTGAAGGTTGGTTGAGTTGCATGTATTGATTCCGTTAGGCTCATGTTGAAAGCGCTGATCTAATTAGAACTATAAGCGGTTCATTTGTGCTCTTTGCGTATAAATTAATAAAAATACATTGTATGTCGTTCTGTCCATTACCTCTTGACTCGAATTTAGTAGTTGTCTGGCTTGTCAAACAACGAATTTTAACTTTTGGTATTTAATTTTATTCAACGGATTAAAGTTATCTGTAGATTGATAAATCAGTTTTAAGTCGGTGGAATTTAGTAGAATAAGCGAAATCCTGACTGATATAGCTCAACGCGATTCGATTTATATCACACAAATACGCGATTTTACTTAGCGAATTTGCAAGTAGGTACGTTCACATGGACGCAATGAGATACAATTCGACTGATTTTAATTTGAAAGTTTGTTAGAAAATACGTGCGCGATATCGTCTGAAAACCGACAAATATCGTTAAACCGACGCCCAAAAATATAGTTCTTTATCGATATCGAAGATCCGCATTTTCTTTTTTTTTCTTTTTTTATTATATCCTGTAGGCTCGCGCTTGACCACTATCTCACCTGGTGGTAAGCGATGATGTGGTCGACGTTGAAACACGCTTGCCTAGAAATAACCTATTCACTCTTGACTTAAAGACCCCCAGATTGTAGCTGTCGGGAAACACAAACTCCGGCAGGGAATTCCACTCCATAGCTGTACGCATAATAAAATGTTCCTAAAACGTTTTGTGCGTATGGGTGGGATGTCCACCATGTATCGAAGGCGCATCGCCGTACGTCTGGTAGTCCGATGATGAAACGGGAAATGTAACCGATAAAAAACCGACAAGCTGTCAACTCGGCGAAGATGTTCAAGACTCTGGAGCTTTGACTTGACCAGCGCCTCATTGCCGATGAGCCTCTTGGCCCGCTTTTCAATCGACTCTAGTGCATCAAGCTGGTATTTGGCAGATCGGTCCCAGAGATGAGAACAATACTCCATGCATGATCAAACTTGCGCTTGATACAAATTGAGAAGCTGTTCCGGCGTAAAGTACCTTCTCACCTTTGCAAGGATCCCCAGCTTTTTGGCTGCCAGCTGAGCCTTTGCCTCAATGTATGGGCCAAAGCATTGCTGTAACGATATCGAAAAAACTTAAAATATCAAAACACAATGTTTTTACAAAACCATTACAATTTCTGCATAGGACCTGAAAAAAATACGTCGATATGGATCGACGACATCATTTGTCAAGAGAAGAGATGATGAGATCCGTCGGAATATTACAAGCTGGTTCCGGGCAACGTATTGTGGCTACCGCGAGGAAGATCTCGCTTCACCACTCGCAGAAGAACCGGTACAGCCAAAATACTGCTCGACGGAATCGTACCATGACCACCATGACGTTGGCTACGAGGCTCCACGGCTCTACAAGCTTGCTGATAAGCGACCAAATCATCCGAAATCGTTAACGTTAAGTGGGTCTGCGTTCCCGAAGGCCGCTGAGAGTTCCACCTATAGCACCCCACAATCGAAGGTCCGTTAACAATGGGCTCGCGAACTCAGAAATTGGGAGGATGAAGACTGGCGTTGTGATTGATTTTCCGATGAATCTCGTTTCGGTATGAGGCCAGGATACAAGACCTACTCGAATTTGGAGGACAACTGGACGTCAACGTTTGAAATTTTGTCAGGCAGTTCATTCATATGCAGGGGGAACAATGATGGTTTGGCCCGGTATTTGGATCGGCGGAAGAACCGATCTCATTTGGATCAGGGGCTACCTCAATGCTAAGATATATGCGGAGAGGATTGGTTCAGACGTGATCAACCCTTTGCGACGCCGGTTGGTAGATTTGTTTCGACTAATGCACGACAATGCACGTCCACACACGGCTCGTGTCATAACATGCTTTCTTGCCGATGCTCGCATCAACGTTCTGCCGTAGCCTGCTCAATCACCAGACTTTAACCTAATTGAGCATGCATGGGATATGCTCCAAAGGAGAGCTCTGCCGAGTATGGATACCGTACCGTGGAAAATTTGTTGTGGGGTATCCCACAACAAATTTTTGACTTGTTATAAAGAACGTGGGCGGCCATTCCTCAAAGTGTTTTTGATGAACTGATTTTAAGCATGCCAAATCGCAGTGATTGTGTGTTTCGTGTTAATGGTGGAAACAAAGATAATTACTTTTTTATCTTTACAATAAAAATTAAAAAAAGCCGCATTTTTGCCTTTTTTCTCATTTAATTGACGTCAGTAACTTAGGTTAATTTACCAAAAATTTCCAAAAATTTTAATATTTCTTATATTTATAAAATGTTTTTTATAAAGTTGTTTAGTGAAACATAGGAATTAAAGTAAGAAGCCAGTCTGGAAGACTAGATTTGGTAAATAGTAATTGGATAATTTTTAATAGTTAAAGATGTACTTGATCCCTAGACACTTTACCCGAAATCGAATACCCAGAGCTTACTTCATATGTAGCTGCACCTGTAAGTTCTCTTTACATCTCTCATGTTCGGTAAGTAGGTTCTTATTACCTCCAAATGGGGCTTGTAGGTGACTAATTAGCGCTCTAGTGTGATAATGTAGCTCCGGCCCTGGTCCAGGTCATGGTACGGAGCGAGAGGGCATGGGAAGCTGTCTCCTCCTTCTGCGAAGCAGTAATGCTCGCAAAGGAGGAGGCGGAACGCGTGAGGGAGACGCAAAGGAGACGCCCTCACGCCCCTAGCCACCGCAGGAGACGCCCCGGGCCTCGGGAGTCGCAAGCCGATTCCCGGCCACCGTAGGCACGGGCTTGCGGACGCCAAGTTAAGGGTAGCTTACCATCCGATAAGGACCAAGCCCGAGTTTACAGCGCGTAGTGTTCCACGCGCGCATCAAAAAGATGTCAGCAAAAGTGACGGGGCCTGATAGGACCGATGCCTGTCTGGGTCGCGGATAAATTTGAAAAAGAGTTACCGCGGCCCTGGCGCAAGCAACTGAAGGAACACGGGTGGGTTTTAGTCAGTAAAAGTCTGACACGCCCTCCTGCTTCACCCAGAGCGGCAGAAGTCATTGGATGATTTCCAAACCAAAAAAAAAAAAAAAAAAGGCTAATAATGTAGCTAGAAAAGCCCAAGGGCGGTAAGTAATTAATAAAAAAACACTTCTTTCTTTCAAAAAGTTCGCGTACATCTAACCATCATACTGGCAATAGACATCATGCATTCAGCCCAATGACCAAAGAGGTCGCTTTGCTATTCAGCCTTGTCTTCGTGTGAGTATAATAGTCATCAATTTTAAATATCGAACGGCGGATCCCAATTTAGTACTTGAAAAAAAAAAAAAGAAGGTTTTATTCTTGTAATGCCCGTTTTTTTCTACTTACCTCACAATCGAGATGTAAAGCAGAATAGTTAGCTCGGGTGTAAGCACCAATTGCACCCTCGAACTATAGGCGCCCTTGCTGCGCTCGTGCGCCTAAATATCTCGGGCTGCAATTGATGCCTTATAGCCCTTGGCTAATAATCTACTATTAAAAGTCACGTTCTCGAAACGTAACAAGAGATGCAAGATGATTCCAATGTGTTTAAAGTAGCAATGAGTCACTTACCAACTGTGGCCACGAGCGTGCCTTTCGCCTTGTCCAACTTCAAAGGCAGGCGAAACAGTAACTATAACTCAAAGCCGTGGCAGTAGACTGTCAAAGTAATTATTTTAAGTTATAAGCTAGTAAAAAATCAGGGCTTAAAGTTTATTTTTTCTATAAATTTATGATGGGTACATAAACAACATGAAATGCATTTTATATTTAAAAAAATATTTATTGATTTCTTACAGATACGACGTTACTTAAATAGATGAACACTTGATAAAACTAAAAGGACGTTTTGGACTAATGTAACCTTGTATTCTTAATAACACCTGCCCCCGTACCATGGCGCATAACCAGCGTGGTTCGACTGTGAAAAAGGGACAGACATAAGTCATATATACATCTGTCCCTTACGCACATTCAAAGTAACCTTACTCTAAGAGCTTTATGGTCAGACCCCATTTATTTTTTGGTATCCTTTTTTTCTGACTAAAACCCACCCGTGTTCCTTCAGTTGCTTGAGCCAGGGCCGCAGTAACTCTCTTTCAAATTTATCCGCATATAGTCACACCCCCTGAAGCTTTGAAAAATAGGACGTTAACATACAACACACCAAGGTCAACATCTAAACACGAACCTACAATACCATTACCAACAGTTACACCCACAGTACATTCCCGTGTAGGCCCGCAAATGATGATCACAGCCCATGCTAATGATGCCATTCATAGTCATCTGCATTGATATGGAGCTATGATTACACCAACTACAAGCCTGTGACGTCATCGTCCGCCATTTGTCGATGAACCTGATAGTTACCTATTGGCGCAGAATTATCACCTGATTGTAGTCACGATTATGTAGGTAATTGATTAATGGTATGTCTTGAGATGTATGCTGTAGGTTACCTAATATGAGAGGGGTAAGTTGGTTTGAGCGTTGTCGTTACAGAATGCAATTTATAGGGGTTATATAATTATTTATACTTTATAGTACACCACTTAATCATTGAACTAGGCTTTGGGATGAATTCCCTAGTCCCTTGCTTTTTGTATCTGTGTATTTCGAATTTGCCGCCAAAACCGCATTCCTACATTTCCGAGTGCGGCAAAGACTATACCTCAACTCCGCCATCTGACGGCAGATTACTAAACGATTCAGTAAGAACTCAAAGATATTCAAAGTAGGAGTGAGGCATATTTATCGAAACAGTTAAAAAAAACAGGTATTTAAAAATATCAACATGGAACTGATATCCATAAATTGAAATAACAGTTCCTGCTTCTTTTGCCTGTTCCACAAGTCCACGACCCACAACAACAGTCACAGTCGCAGTAACAGTCACAGATTACTGATATGTAGGTAACAGTCACAGTCGCAGTAACAGTCAAAATCTGTTCCGCGTGGTCACAAGTCAAAACATACCTTTGGCGTAACTAGTGTGTGTGTGTGTCTGTGTAACATAACAAGCTCTTCTCTCGTCTAGCTTAGGGATGTTTACGTTGTTAGAAAGAGATTAAAACAAAAATAATCTGCGCCTGTACCAGTTTGGGACTGGAACAAGCTATTTTCTCTTCTGACTTATTGTAATAAAAAGTGATAGCGTCTGTTCTCTGCCAGTCACTGTTACCCATTCGGATACACAATTATGAACTTACCATTGAATAAAAAAATGTGTAAACCATCGATTTTATAATGTAATATTGATTGTATTTTATTTATAATATTTTATGTAATGTAAAAATATGATGGTGAAATATTTATTTTAAACCCACAGATCACATTGTCGTGCTAAAAATAAAAATAGAACATAGTGTAATATCGTGCGTTTATCCAAAAGTGCAATAAAAGTCACATAACCTGTGGTTCTTTTCTGTGAATGTATATCCAGATTGGGTATTATTGCCCAATTTTGGGGAAAAAGTGCAAACTATCGGGGAAAAAGGAAAAGTGGGTTAATATTGGGCATATTTGTTCACAATATTTTCAAATATGTATGCCATTGAAAAATTATGAGCAAGTTTATATGATACATATTAAAGGTAGCCAAACTACATAAATAACTCTTTTATCGCAAATTTTTGTGTTTTGCTCTTGTGTGCTTATCATTTATTTATTATAAGCTTTTTTTATTACAAAATGTCACCACAAAATATGGGGAAAATTTTATGAAAGTGATATAATTTTGAGGAAAATTTATCAAGTATAGGGAGATTTCACAAAATGAATCTGTACACTGCTTTATTTATTAGTACTAGTAGCTGTTGCAAAATAACAGGCTGTTAATTTGGAACAGGATTTTGGAACTGCTATTTCCCTGGAACTGGAACAGGTGTAACAGATACCTAATTTAACCTGTTACAGCCCACCTCTAATTCAAAGCCGGCCGGCTCAAATTCACGTTCGCGAAGAAAAGCTATCGTGAAATAAGACTAAATGGACAAGTGTGTTTATGGATGTGAAGGAGCTCGTGGCTAAATAATAACAGCCGCATGGGTCGATCTTCAAGGTTAAGCAACGCTTGACGAGGTCGGTCAGTGGATGGGTGACCATTTCAACATACCGAGTTTCCTCCGTGCCTCGGAAAGCACGTTAAGAGACAGACGAGTAGTCAGAAGCTTGAGATCTGACACCAGTCTAGCCACGGGGTACCGTATTAACCAGTTACTGGGTTGAGGGGGTCAGATAGGCAGTCGCTCCATGTAAAACACTGGTACTCAGCTGAATCCGGTTAGACTGGAAGCCGACCCCAACATAGTTGGGAAAAGGCTAGACAGATGAGATGGACAAGTGTGGTGATCACTCGACTCCATGCAGTGTACCAAGTATCCTGTAAGTACCTTAATACCTCATTATAATCCTTAAGCCTGTTTTTGTAGGAATAATTACTTCAAGCCACGTCTTTGATTGGACGTGAAGCACATTCAATCTTTAAAGGACCAACATTTTAAAATAAGTGAACTTAATATTGGGGGTTTTTAGGCTTCCGTACCCAAAGGGTATAAACGGGACCCTATTACTAAGACTCCACTGTCCGTCTGTCTGTCTGTTACCAGGCTGTATCTCATGAACCACGATAGCTAGACAGTTGATTTTTTTCACAGATGATGTATTTCTGTTGCCGCTATAACAACAAATACGAAAAACAGAATAAAATAAATGTTTAAGTGGGACTCCCATATTTTTTTGCCGTTTTTTTGCAATGATGGTATGGAATCCATCGTGCGCGAGTACGACTTGCACTTGGCCGTTTTTTTTTATTCTTTTCATCATTAACCATTATTCAATACAGTATGATAATAACGTATATGTATAAAGGCGAGCTTAATTCAATGTTGAGTTCTCTCACAGCAAACCGTAGAGTGACAGAGAGAGATCACAAAAGAGGGTAGGCTCCAGTGTAGCAACTTTAAAATAAAATAAAACGAGCAAAATAAAAAAAAATATGACAAATACATTTATAAATAGTAATAATATAGTAATTATTTTAAATAATAGAGGAGCTCGTGGCTAAATAATAACAGCCGCACGGGTCGATCTTTAAGGTTAAGCAACGCTTGACGAGGTCGGTCCGTGGATGGGTGACCATTTCAACATACCGAGTTTCCTCCGTGCCTCGGAAAGCACGTTAAGCCGTTGGTCCCGGCTGACATTTGAAGATCTTTGACAGTCGTTACACCAGTCTAGCCAAGGGGTCCGTGTTACCCAGTTATTATAGGGTTGTGGAGGTCAGATAGGCGGTCGCTCCATGTAAAACACTGGTACTCAGCTGAATCCGGTAAGACTGGAAGCCGACCCCAATATAGTTGGGAAAAGGCTAGGCAGATGATGATGATGATGATGAATAATTACATACAACATTATTGATTAAATCACTGAACTTAAACACTTATTGTACGGTGCAACCGTACATTCTGCAATTCAGCAGTTTACATTTCAACTAATAATAATTAGTTAGTTCACGTTGGGCTATCAAGACAGCCAGGCGTCCTCGTAACAGCTAACAAGGGCCGCGTCACTCACTTCATTCTTCACACATCAGTTCATTAAGCTCATTTTATCCTTAAAATATTTCAGATAATACATCAGTGTTTAAATACTTTAATTCTTTTATTCCTTTCTTCCATTCATTTAAAAGTTATGTATGGCCTAACAAGAGATCATACACTTATTATTATAATAATTTAAATTAAACACCTGATTAATAGGTGCTGAACAGTTCAGAGATTTTTACCCGGCTGCAAGGAACGGGTTCCTACCTTGTATGTTTGTATATATATAATATTCTTTATTACCTCATTTCTATCAAACCGCTAGACGGATTGTTATAATTAATACATTATTAGATAGGCCTTGATCAGCAAAGTGTTCTTAGATATGCGAATAAAAATTAAAAAAATATGGCGTTTTGGGTGCCATATTGTTAGGGGTTCCAATTTTTTTCTTCCAAACCCATCAAGTGGGCTATCAAAAAGATTGGTTTTTAGAGGTGACTACAAAAATAACTATATGTATATAAGACATTAAAAAAAATACAAAAACAAAATGTAAATAAAAAAATTAATAAAATCGAAAAACCTGACTGCTTAAGCAAACTAAAAAGATGTTAACAAGAAGAAAATAATGCTGTCAGCCAGCTCGCAAATACGTATCCTCCGACTGCACAGCATGATTTTCTTCTTGTTTACATCTTTTTAGTTCGCATAAGCAGTAGGGTTTTTTGATTTTTTTCAAGAGATAAGTTTGCTTTTTCAAATCAAAAGAAGGAAATAGTATAAAAACGTTTCAATTTGATTATAGATCATACTGTAATCAACTTCTCTTCATACTAATTAGCGTCTTAAGAGCTTTTCATAAACAGGGCAAATAAAGTCTTCGATAATAAGCACTATCCATCGATGTGACCTAAGAGATTGACATCCTCCTCCGAGCACAGGTAAATGGGTTTTAGAGTGCTGCGTAAACATTCACTTAAAGTCTATACAGTGCGGTTAACTCGTTCAATTATATTGCATGCCTGTGTGCTGGACCAGCTAACACTAACCAATTAAACTAGGCATCCATCCATTAGGCCAAAACAATTAGATTCCAAATATCCAGTTACAGAATATCAGATGATGTTCGTAATTCAGTTATCTGTGTTCCACATCACCGCTGTGCACTACACTACACGAACGGGCAAAAATCATCGCCTGCCATTTAATTTTGAACCAGTCAATGAAATAAAATTGTGAAAAAAATCATTTGGATATTCAGAGAGCGAGAAACGAATGGCCACCCAGTTATTGTCGGCTTCCATACAGCCTCCAAATGGACAGCGCTCGTTCAATTTTGATACTTTTACAACACAATGGACGGGAGTAAGGCGTGTTCACTCACCTGTCAAATTAAAAAAGCACTTGCACATTCAAAATAAACTATAGGGCACGAGTCGTGGGTATTCAGAACGTGGAAATATAGCTGGGATACATGTGTGAAGATATTCATTTCATCTGTCTTTACAGTCACAAATTATTTACATATATATATATAAATGTACATAGTATAAAATACTTTAATAAAAATAAACTAATCTTTGAATACCACCCTGCCCTGGAGTGTATACGACATCCAATCGAATCACCCTTCAGTGGATCAAGGGACATAGAGGGGCTTTAGGCAATGATGCCGCGGATGGACTTGCAAGGAGAGGTTCTGAGATGAAAGTGCTAGGCCCTTATATCCACTTCTTCCCCTAACTTCCTCACAAATTCGTGCATGTATCCGCCAAAAATCAACAGAACTGCATAAGAACAGATGGTCACGGGCTACAGACTATAGACAAACAAGAACGGCCCTACCGAATGTAAACCCGCGATTAACCAAAAATCTTCTTAGCCTAAGTAGAAACAACCTCAGAATAATCACAGGGACAATTAAGGGGCATAGCTCTCTTAACAAACATTTTTATAACGGGTAAGTAAAGAATAGAATATATTCATATACTTCATTGTACACCATAAAATGATACACATTTACAAGATAACTTATTTAAACGGGTACAAAGGCGGCCTTATCGCTGACAGCGATATCTACCAGACAACCTTTGGATGGACTGAAAAATCTATACAAGATATAGTTACAAAAGCCCTAATATTTACAAGATATAACAACTGAATATTATATATATTATTTGATATAATGCACAGTTAAAAAAAAAACTATTGATATAACTTTAAAGTAACTAATTTTTATAAGCATAACATACATTGGTTAGAAAATCGTTTGATATACCAAAAAACATTAAACCTAACTAGTCTAATATGATAAAACGCCTTTTCCCTGTAAAAAACACATGAAAAAAAGTAGGTATACACCATGCATGCAGCAGGCATGCAAACAAACATACAATATACATGCAGCATGCAAGCAAACATGCAGCATGCAAGCAACCATGTAGCATGCAAGTATGCAGCAAGCATGCAACATGCAGTAGGCAGGGTTTCTGTCACGGCTCCGGCGTTTCGAGGCTCCGGCGGTCCCAAGCGGGCTTATCGTCGCAGATGTGTTTTACGCTCACCACCGCGGCTTCGGCTTGCTGGCCGGCTCCAACGGCCTGCCTCAGCCGCGGCGGCGAGTGTTAAAACCACCTGCCCCTCAGCTCGCGGGCCGCCTCGCCTCTCCGTGCCTACAAGATTTTAAATAACACTCTAGGGGTACGGCAGATAAGACTACGTGGAGTCGGTTTTGCAGCGATTCGTTTTTGTCACGCCGCTCCCTCAGCACGCTTGCTTCACTCGTTCACCTTCGCGCGTTAGTGGTCACTGTTCTAACCAAACCTAACCCAAATGATTCACCAACATAGAGGGGACCTGGCAATGCACATAACCCATCTGAGTTGTCTTGCTTTGAATCGGGGTGTTAACCATAAAGATGGTATCAATATTATATATTTTAAATCATTAGGCCTATCCTATAATGATTTTCGATAAAATAAACGTTATATCCAATAACGTTATACGAAATAAGTTTTAGAGTATATAAATGTTATATCTAAAGAAATTATATCAATAGTTGGTATAACTCGCGTTTATTATATCTTCTGAACGTTATTGAAATGAAAATATACCAAATAACTTTATATGATGTGAGACGCACCCCTTTTTAACATAGGCGCAACAGACAGCTCTCTTTGCAGGGGCTGTTTTATCGCCGAGGCATCAGCTGCCCACGTCATCCTGGACTGCGAGGCTGTGGTTTCCCAACGTGAAGAAATTCACGGAACGGTGAGGTCGCTCCGCGAAGCCTGTGAAGCCCCCAGGTAGCTTTTGTGCTTTTGGACGGAGCTTGGCTGGGTTCTTTAGCCGGAACCCCAACAACGCACAACGGACCAAATGGTAGTCTAAATGCGGAAAAGGGAGTCCCTCTTCTATTCTATTTAATAAAAATAATTATATATTTATACACACTTAAATAAAAACTGCGGACGCGTATAATACGGGCAGGTATCATTGGGCGTCAAAAAAGCTTTCCCAAAAGGTTGTTGTATTTGCGCCGTTTGAGGTTTTCTGGATAAGCAGCAGCCGCCCCAGCACAGCCCACCGTGCTAAGAAGATGAACTGACGCAAGGGTTGTATGCACACATGTTGCATCCCACACCAAAGGCCTACCAAGGTGGTTTGTGGTGTGTGTGGGCCAAGGCATTATGCTCATCCCGTCTGGTCTCTGGTTTCAAGTAACAAGTTGCATAAGATTTAATTGCTCGATAGCCGACGCTGTCCGGTGTTCTGAGTATTGATGTGTTCTCGTTGTAATCGGGTGTTCTCTTGCTTTGTGATGGTCACCGCACATTTTGCAGGTTTCGTCGACAACGAACCAATTTCATCACGGTTCGTCATCTCGAAACCCGAATTATATGCGGATTCTTCTTAGAAATTCCTATTTTTTCTTCATTCTTCAATAAAAGTCGTCAAGTATTAAAGATTCCTACTTATTTTATAGCTTTGAAAATTACAGCCTTTCACCCTAATAGGTCTTCTTAGTGAGAAGAATATGATGATTGCTTTTCTAGGAAAGCAAAGTTTACCATGAATTTAATTAACAAATGGATGGCAATTAATTAATTAGGCAGTGTCCTCGCTTAGTAAACAAACGACTTGGACTGTCTTGCGACCACCGCGTTAAAATGGTGGTTTCTTTTAAAAGTCATTTACTTTTAAATCTTTTGAACTTTGAGGTAGAGAAAAGGTTGAAAAGCATTTTAGAACTAAACTACAATTCAATTACACACATTTACAGTTGGACACATTACAATCACTAAAGTTTAGAGATAAAAATTAAGAAAGTAATAAAAATCACAAGAATTACTCAAAAAGAACTAGGTGACAATTCTAATAGATTTTGCACACAAAAAATACACATCTGTATCATATAATATTAAGCTGTCATGTAACCAACACTCAGAAAAAGGCGCTAAGAATAAGTAGGGCAGTAACAATTAGTTGAACAAAGAGTTTGTCTCCCCTATCGTCCGTCTGTCGTACAAGATTAACGGACGTTTAAGCATTTCCTCCGCAACAGATGACCAATTGTTCGTTCTCCCATAACGGCAGCTAAAAGTTTTCCCATTTATTCAGTGCTCATACGTCAAGAGACGCGGCGCGGCGGTACGGCGCGAGGGGGCGCGGGAAGCGTCGCGCGGCCCGACGCGTTCCGGCGCGATAAGGCGGCGCTATTGTCGCAGCGTCGGCGCACGTTTCCTCCGCTGCCGTCGAGCCTACCGCTTTGTTCCCCTCGTAATGAACAAACTTATTCCCAAGCCTAATGCTGCAAAAGCGCTGCCGACTCCCAAATTCGCTCAGTTTCACGTTATCTCGCAATTGTCAAGTAGTACCTTTACACTGTACATTACACGCATCGCGACAATGTCTCCATAATAGTCCGAAACCCAGCGGCCTACTTTTGTTTGAATAGTGTTAGAGGAGTATTGGATGTGTACTCACATTAGCACAACTTGAGAGGGGTTGTTTGACGAGACCCGAGTCTATCAAGATTGAAATTCAGTTAAGTACTTATAAAGTGTAATTGATGTCACGTTATGTTGGTTATGGAGAATCTATTATTAAATAAATAAAATAGGCAAATGTTCCAAAAAACACAATAATACTTCATTTCAGAGAATCATTGGTGACTCTACAGCTTGTAATGTGCCTGTACATCTGTTCAGTTTGCGTGACATTGTGCCAAATCTTTTGAAGTAAACCACACATAAATTGCCTTTAGAACACTTGAAAAGAACCCAAAGCTAGACACTTCAGAGAGTGGTTAAACTTTGCTAAATGAGAATTTGATAAATGTTCTAGTCCTTATGATCCCGTAATGTTTAATCGACTACAACTTCATTATTTAGCAATATCCGCTAAAGGTTAATTGATCATCTTATATTTCAGTAAACAATCTGTTCAAGATCCAATAGAAAGCTTCTTTACCGAGCGGATTCTATTTGTGTATTTATTTCTGCATTTGAAAGCTTCAATATCAAAGACGGGTGTACGAGCAAACAATTACGTATATTTTTATTAATGGTCGTGCAAGGTCTCCGTGGAGGCTCTATTATCCGCCAGACGCCCGTAAGATACAGCCTCCCCTTCGCCCCTCTCCCAGCCTACGTATTATGCATTCTCCGTGGCGCCAAAATTTCTTATTCATTCGAATACATTCAAAAATGTCCCATAGTAGTAGCTCCATTTTCAATGACGAAAAAATTCGAGACGAGCGGCAATAGCTCTGAAGGGAGAAAATCGTATTTCGATCGAAAAGAGGGGCAAATCTTTTATGTAATATGAGATTGTCATCGCGATTATTACAGGCAAATAGAATACGCCGGATCAGTAAGTAGGTTATCTTCTTGCTTCCTTTGGCCGGAATCACTTTATTGGATGTTGTCGGGTGCTCACTTTATTTTTGCGATTGTCACCTCTAAGTAACTAGGAAGAAATGTTCTCGTCGTAAAATGAGCACAATTTGAATTCCACGTGGGGAAACGGTTTAAAGCAGTTGGGGGAAAGGCGTTAAGGTAATGATTCGGATAATTTATTACATTTATATGGCAAACTCACTTTACTTTGTGTTTTATTCAGCTAAATAAATTCCTTCAAATAAATATATCTGCAACATTTCTTTTGGGTACGAGTATATTTCCAAAAGTACAGTAGCTAAATAGGCGAATGAACTACTGCGCTTTCTTTTTTCTTTTACAAGAATCAAAACTTTTATCGTTCTCGGAGTGACATCAATTTGTGAGAAAATGCTTTTCCGTCGCCGGTGAGTCGAATTACTCCCAAACAAATGCCTGTCGCGGGGTTGTTATCTTGTAAGTTTACAAGAAAAAGTGTGTACCGCGGAGGAAAAGTTTCCACTACGAGTTGATTTTGTAAAATCGTTTCGCTGTAAGAATTTTCCGATAAAGTGAGATTGACGACAGAAGCGTAACTCGTAACGATATGTGAAACACGTATTTGCAAGTCTTTTATGCATCGAATCTTTAATTGCAACGTGTTGAAGGCGACAGTCGCACAGCGTCGGCGTCGCGTCGCTGCGCCTTGCGCTAAGGCAGCGAGCTGGGGCAGATGTGCGGAAAAATCAGAGATTATTAGCTGGCTCATACGGAAGCGGTGCCAACGACATATTCATATTTAAATGTCACGTTGCGACTGCAGCCCCGGAGAGTTAACTCATGTGTGCGCGACGACGCGGTTCCCTTAACTAGGATAAAATGTGTCGTGCTAAAGAATTACATCGTTGTTTTTGTACGGCTTCAAGAGTCTCCCTGCACGACGCGAGCAGCTGAAATTAATTTTACCTTTTATATGAAACAACGTATTTTATAGGATTAGGAGCTGAGATCACGTGGAAAATTATTAGTTTTCTTGTAGAAACATTGTACTTTTAGTTCTTATATCCGCTGTGGCTAGATTTTGTGATACTGGTACTTACCTGAAACCTTATTGAAGGAGAGAGATCAAAATTTTCATTAGCTCTTTGAAAATTACCTTTTTTACCGACCAGCTACGGCGACAGGAGAGATAGTCGTTACTTAATATAGAAAGGAAGACTTTCAAAGAGTAAATTGAATGAAATTTTATTCCCGGTAAAATAAATATTAAAATAGGTGCGAGGTAGCTATTTGGTATATAGGCGCTGAGATGTAAATAAATTTACTTTCTAGAGAAAAATTGTGTTCGCAAACTTAATTTGGCCCGAGGGGCAAACATTTCCCCGTGTTTTGCTAGACAACCCCAGACTAGACGATCATTATTAGATGTACTTTTAACAACTGGGATGAAACATAAACCTTCACTCTAAAATTGAAAAGTTCATCTAATTTATAAATCATTGTATTGTTGAACTGAGGAGCTCGTGGCTAAATAATAACAGCCACACTGGTCGATCATCAAAGTTAAGCAACGCTAAACGAGGTCGCACCGTGGATGGGTAACCATTTCAACATACCGAGTTTCCTCCGTGCCTCGGAAAGCACGTTAAGCCGTTGGTCCCGGCTGTCATTGGAAGATCTTCGACAGTCGTTACGGGTAGTCAGAAGCTTGAGATCTGGCACCAGTCTTGCCAAGGGGTACCGTGTTACCCAGTTACTGGGTTGTAGAGGTCAGATAGGCCGTCGCTCCATGAAAAACACTGGTAGTCAGCTGAATCCGGTAAGACCCCAATATAGTTGTGATTGTGAAGAGGCTAGGCAGATTGATTGATTGTATTATTGATCTAATTTATAGATTGGTTATTTAAAACATATAGTTGTTATTCATTTTATTTATAGTATAAACTACGAACTTATAACAACAATTCTTCGAATCAATTACACAAAACGAACGAACGAACCAATATTTATTATAAAGGCACAAAATGAACTAACAGGCATTATTAATTCACAAAACAGAGGTTTTAAAACAAACAAGAACATTTTAGAAGTTCCACAATAGACTTCAGAATCCTTAACCACAATGAAAATAATAGCTAACTGCTTTGCCGATAGACAATCAGAACGAGTTACAGAATTACAAAGAATAGAGGATCCGCTCTTAAATTTCCGAAGTACAATACAAAGGGATAAAAATGTTGGGTGCAATTTTGCGGAGAGTCAGAGACTCAATCCCGCGCCGCTCCGGGGAGCTAAACCGAATTTATGGTTGGAAAATTAAACTTAAATTGGATATTGCTGGGTTATTTTTAAGCATTTGCATTTAGTTATTCATTAAGGTTGTACTAATATTGCAGTTGCTTGATTACTTTAATGTTTGTCAGTTAGAAATGACAAGGTTTTTACAAATAGTCAAAATTAACAATCTGGCGATACATTTTGTCATTTTATTTACGGAATACTTAAACTGCAAAGAAATCAGGGTACGCATTATATCCTTACATGTGACGCACTAGGAGCATTGATATCAGCCATGTAGTGTTTTTCCAGGAACTTTCTGCTCCACATAAAATATTATGAAAAAAAAGAAAAATTGAAAAGAAGAAAAAAGGAGAAAATCTTAGTCAGAATATGATCTACTTTACAGAATGTTAATGATAATGTTAGTGAATGTAAGAATGATGTGTTAGTGTGTGTGTGTTAGTGAATAAAATAGTCATTCATCGAGTGGTTAAGAAAGAAAGAATGTGTATATGAAAGAGAGTGCACTCGGCCTAATTGTGGTGGTTTCGCATGGTAGCACCACTGCCGTGTGTACGTGGGACTATGCTGTGTCAACCGCAGAGGCTTTGTGCTCACTGGTCGCACTACTGTGTTATCAACATCATTTTACATTTTCCTTTGTATATCAGTGAGCGAAAAAAATTTGTTAAGATATACAAACTTAGTATTTTTTGTGTTCATAAGTAAACTCGTAATTACGTCGCTGAAATTCTGGTCCATTTAATAACAACGATAAAAAACTTTGTCTAACTCTCGTAACCAAAGAGCATTCCTAAGTATGTAGTTCAACAACTGTGAAAATTTTGCAAAAAGTGTGAGCGAAGGAAAAAGAAGAAAAACTGTTGAGATTACTTTTGTACAGCGTGTTGACATAGCAAGCTTTTATCACCCTTTTTATGGGGGAGAAATCCCTGACACATATTTAAATAGGCAAACAAATAACACTTTTCAATGTCTATTTCTGTTTGTTCGCCGCGGTATGCGAACAAACAGAAATAGACATTGAAAAGTGTTATTTTGTCTAAAGAAAAATATATCGTTTGCCGTTTAAATATTTATGCTTGAAATGATTTGATTTAGTTTTATTTTCTTCTAAGAATATTAAATTTGACAGACACCTTGATATGGATCTTGTTTATTGAAACACATTTGAAGTTATATTTTATCGTCGAACATTTCAGAAATCTTCCAGGTACGATCGCGCATAAAATAGACTGACATCCCGTCACATAGACGACTCAATTATTAGACATGTGTCTGAGTCTCATGAAGGGGTCCGCTTACTCAAATGTAATCACTTCTCCAAATTATAAATACCGCGTAAGCATCAGATTACGCGAATGATTTCCGTTAAACAACCATAGGACAAATCTCAGTATACAAACGAGTAACCAGAGAAGAGGAAATGACACGCCATATTTTAAGTATCGGAGGAAAGTCGACACTAAGGAGACACCTGGAGGAGGAGACAGGTGCAGCTCCCCTGTTCCGCCTTCCTTCGCCCTCTTTATTGATATTACGGTCGGCGCATTAACCACTCCACGCGTTATGTATTGGCTTTCACATGAGGGCGCTACAATAAAACTAGATCGTGCGTTGAAATAAACGAGGTGGAGACCCGTCAGCACTCACAACACAAATATCTATTGTGATTTCATTTGAAAGACCAACGTTATAAGCAAACAGAAGTACCCGAACAACCCGTTGTTACTCTATTGAATTTGTATTAAAGAGTATCGAGTTGCATCCAATAAAACTGTAATAATATTGCTTATTGTTTCGCTTCCATAATTCGCACTCAAGTGGAAATAGGAAGCAATTGGCAGAAATGCAAAAAGGTAAACAGATATTTCGTAAAGATACACAAATTGACGGAAAATCTGAAACGGGGAGTCTTGGATTAGTGTTGTGCGGGATATGAATAATATGAGATTTCAAGTCGATATTCAAAGTGTGGTGTGAGGTCGCGAGCCGGTCCGCCGGCCGTACAGAGCCGGAGCGTCGCCGGACCGCAATAATGAAAGAGAGCCGCTCGATTACGGATAAGAGAGCTTATATTTCCACGGTACGGTCGCCGCGACGATTGCCGTCTGTAATTGTATCCGGTTCGTCTGCGACTGACAAATACGCAGCTCTTAGCTCCAGCTTTTCGTTACCTTTGCGGTAGTTTCAATCCGGAAGCTATAATTTCGTTTAGCGATTTAACTCTCATGCCTGGAAGTGGACCCTCTGTCATTTTGCGAACAATTGCAGTCATTGACTTCAATATCAATTAGTTGTAAGTGGGAGACTACAATCTACCTGATGAGTAGTTCCATGTTAAATTAAGTGGCAGTCTGGAGCGGGACTATTTCCTTGGATTGCAAGTTGGCCGTCCACCAGGGATAAAAGTTTCCACATAGATGGCTTCGTCTGGCCGCGCTCACCACAACATCTGACAAACTTAGGAACACTTTAATTAGCATCTCCTTTTACTACGTTAAGTTATTCGTTTGATATGTACTTACAAGTTGGAAAAGAATTTTTTCCTTCCGAACTTAAGTTGTCAATTTTTTAAATACTCAAAGTTCGGAAGGGGAAGTATGCGAAACATTTAGATCTTTGATTAAATAACAAAGCAGAAAGTTTGAAAGGGACCAGCTAATCAATTTGAGAGTTACAACAAAGTAGGTATTAATGATGTTATTTTATCCTGTTGGAAGTTGATTAATTTAGGTTGCGTAAAATTTGACCCGAATTTTAATTTCTGTGTTAAAAGCGATCTTTAGTCTTTTACACGGGCTTTTTAGAAGTTTATTATCTGTACCAACAACTCCTAGGAATAAAGATCTTATACACACTTGTTTCAAATCTGCTTTCGACCGAATCGCAACACAAAACCATTTACCTGTAAATCCGCCCAATAACGTTGTTAAGCAGAAAGTTAAAAAATAAGTTGCGAGCAGATATTATTAAGTTGAGCGCCGTCTACAAGCTACTCGGGATTTCCCTGTAAAGCCGTTCTCAATAGATGGCGTCGGGCTTCGATGAAGTATACACCTAGATTCCCGGTCAGCGCTTCAAAAACGGGCCGAAAAATTGGGCCACAAATACGTTTGTGGCCCTATTTCAAAATTAGTATGGTCCAATCATAGCCAACATTAATACGTTAAAAATGCCGCAATGTGCGTTCAAAAACTGTCAAAATAAGCACCGTAACACCTTGATTTTGGAAGGAATATCTTTTTTTCGGTAAGTTTATATCATTAAGTGTTTTTCTTATAGTAAAAACCGAATTAAATAGAAAATATGAATCAATTACCAGATATTATGATTGTTTGACCAACGTTTGCGTCGACAAAGCGAACGCGCCAACTATTGTAACAAACATTGACTGTTCTGGAACAGAGAATGCATGGAGTAGTTTGTAAAGCTATTTTTTTTAAATTATTTAATAAAATACTATTGTGTTATTTTGGTCCGACTACTTTTTTAAATCAGTCAAAAATATTTGACACCATAGAAAACGAAATAAAGTAACCCCAAAATTTCCTACATAGTTTTTTTAACCTTATTGCTGAAATTTTAAGTTTCATTTTTTAATAAATATTTTTGTACTTACATATAACTGACTTTTAATTTTCAAGTTTTCATGCAAACCCTACCCTACCTAACTACCCTACCTACCTACCTACCCACAAATCTATTTTTTTTAACTGTCTCTATTCGAGCGAACAAAACAAAAAAATAATAATTCAAATCGATCCAGCCGTTTTTGAGTTTTAGCGAGACCAACGAACAGCAATTGATTTTTATAATATAGAAAGATAGGTAGGTAAGTGTGTGTGGCCATTTGAGCGACTTATTTTCGTTCCTGATTCTTAATCTAGTATTTTTAAAGATCGATGATATAAAAAAAATAATTGAACGTTTCGACTCCACTCATTCCTTGTCCAAGCTCAAACATAAATTTTAAAAATTCGAATTTCGAATTGTTTTTTTTTGGCACATTGTGATTTAGACTTTAACACTTGCGTGTAAGACTAAATTTTTATTGAGCTCATAAATTTTTTATTGCTTTTTGTACATCGTTTTGTGAATGCAACTTTAAACATTGCGTTTAAGGTTGAATTTACATTAATGTATATTTATTCCAAGTAGAATTCTTAGAATTACCTAAACACAATTGGCGTCAGTTTTAAAGATAAGTTTTGTATGGGATCCTCAATCTAGGTGTATACTTCATCGAAGGCGTCGGGTAATAAGCTCAGCGATGGGCTATTACGAGGCTGCGAGAGAAATTCGTATCGCACGGAGCCTACGGGGTATCAGTAGCGTAGCGTGCAACTTTTATGGAGCAGGGGCGGATTGAACCATGGAAGCCGGTCACAATCGAAATCGATTAGAAATAGCCGTAGACCGACTGTCCGCAAATTACAACAATTGTTCGCGGCGCACACACTGCGCTACACTGCAATTTCATCTAAAATTTGTGCGCTATATGCGACGTGTTATTATTTTTTACTACCGAACACCTTTCTAACACCTTTTTTATTACGTGCTGGTTCAACTAAGTCCTTGTATTGTGTCTGTGGTTTTTCAAGCGGTTAGAGGTTCTAAATCAACAATCCCCTTTTCTTCAGCAGGATAAACACGACTTGGCTAATGGTGCGTTGTTATTTCAAGGTTCCGGCCGCGGGTTTGGTATTTCTTACCTGATCTCTCTGTTCTTCAGTAATTTTGGTTAAAAGCTTAAGAGCCCCAAAGACTTGCACGGAGTGCCAATGGATTCGTCAAATGTTTTGAGCCTATATTACATTACTTGTGAAGATGATTATGCTCATTATGTATTTTTATTATTTTTGGCATGTAAATTAAATAGGTATCCTATTCTGTTTTTAATAATTTAAATTGCCCGCACACTGCCTGTACACTTTGTCACCGCAACCACGATATTTATGCTGTGGCCAGCTTTAATACTGGTTAGTGTATATCAAATAAATTAACACTGAATTTCAACCTAGCCAATCAAATAACACAATGAACAAAGCGTGGGCTGTCACCACGTTATCCTGCTCTTAAATGAGCTGCCTGAGATTGCTATAATGTCGCCAAATTTAATTGAATAAGGCTCGCTTACATTTTACGACACGGCGGCGCGGCGAGCTAAAGCCGCGGCATTAATCTCCTAGGTAAAATCAATTGCCAAAAATTGTATTTACACAGACGTCAACCGTTCTATTTAAAGCCTTACCAGGCAGGGTTAGGTTATCTTTTCGCATGACCGGCATGTACGGAAGGAGAATCATATCAAAGTAAATTATTTTCTCGTTTACCGTCATTTATGAAAGTGCACATCTCTCTCGTGTAGTTCGAGCTCGGAGATGGGTTTTAGGGGGCTTGCTGAAGGTTCATTTCAGTATGACTGGATATGAAGCAGACTTTTTATTGAGAAATTTATAGAGCTGCGTTTAAGAGCGTCACCGTGCGGGCCGGAGCCGCGCCGCAGCCGCCACGCCGCGGTTGTGAAGACATCTCACTGCCCCTTTATTGCTTGCCTCAAATTAATGTCTCGACCTCAACGAAGGATTTTCTACTTTGTGAGAACGTTTAACGGATTTTATTACGCAAATATTTTATGAGAAAAGGAAACAAGTATTTATTTTGATAAATCTTTTGGATAATCCGAACCTCCACAGGCTAGATTATGATAAAATTGTTTTGGTAATAATTAAAATTGTGAGCTCGTAAAATACGTGACGTATGTTGTAAAATGTTCATTGGCGTATGAATTTAATGACTGGAAAGTATAATTTTATTAACATATATACAATTGAATATTCTAAAAACAAAAACAAACCTATATACAAATACAAAAGCGAGACCGGAAAGACCTCATTGTGCATCAAAAAATTCGTCGATCAATCGTCATCGATGTCAATGGGAAACGTGCCCAGAACGCTGGCAGCATTACCACGTTGGATGGCAATGCTGATTCTCTGGCCGAAAGAGAAAGTTGAAAGTTGTTGAGCGTATGTGGTTATCCTGACGTTGGCTTCATACTGAAGGGGTAGTTTGTCAACGTATTGTTCGTATGATGGGCCGTAAGGACAGAGGTGGGCGGGGTGAGTGTAATTTTCAGATTAGTTTGTTCAGCAAGCTAGGCTACGGCGAGCCGCAAATATGTGGCCAATAATAACAGGCCAGCCGTGCGGGTGCGGCCGTGCCCTGGGCCCCTGACGCGCCTGAAGCCGGCGAGTGCCGACGTACACTAACGAATTCTTCTGCTAAATTGACGTATAAATTTCTGAAGCAATTAATTAGATTAGAAGAGGTGGACATACGATACGGGGTTTGTTTGGCACTTATTTATTTATTTATTTATTGATAAGGCACACCAACGACTTTTTACACATTAATATTACAATTAAACATTTAGAAAAGATCCCGTGTAAGTAAGTCACTTACAGGCATGCACATCATTTACAAAATATCAATTAAAATCATAATAAAACAATATAAAATAAAAAATGAAATAAATTTTGATTAAATTAAAATTGAACTATTACACTTGTCGCCTTTGTGTCGGTTTTTTGAGACAGATTTTTTTTTGTGGAAACAGGAGTGTTATTTTACATCTATTTTTGTAGATGTTTTAGAGAATTAGTTTGTTTCGCTAATGCATATATCCTATCAACTTTATCTATACCTGAGAAGAAGAAGAGGCATAGATTTTTTCATATGGCAAATCTATCGATTTCTCAGTAGACGGATGCTCAAACAAAAGACAGTATAAAATCAAACCGTTCCTAATATAGTTCTTGAAAAATAAATAGACGCTCACCCAGATGTTTATTATCAGTTTCGATGGCAATAAATAAACTCGTATTATATTGTTGAGCGGACGATCTCGTGGCTCTATAAATCATTTTTATTGTGCTGTCGAAGGGTCCTTGGTAATGGCGGAGTTCGACGCTAAATTGGGTCGACTCTTACAGTAAATAGATAATGCTTTACACTACAGAGCATTAACAGGCAACATGACGAGGGGCTTTTTTGGTTAAATTTTAAGTGTAATATAAGCAGATTCTTTAGTCCGGATATTGATATTCGTATGAAAAAAATTTGTGCTATTTAATTTACTAATAACGTCAACAATTAATAATCACAATCAAATACTCCATAGATTTTACACACAGCGTTATTTTCTTTTTAATATCGTTGCATATGTTGAGATAGGAGCCTTTTTGGTCTCGCACGGGGTTATTTATTTTTATTTTTTATTATTGTTTGTATTTTGCTTAACTCGTGTCTCCTGTGCGGGTCAAAAATAAATATATTTTTCTCTTTTCTTTCTTTCTAAATAATAAAAATCTCGTTAATCAGTACCCGTTTAAAAATACAGTAGGTACTTTATCCACCACACCCATTTATTGCAACAGGAAGTCAATTGAGGACATCGTAACAAATCACATACCAAATTTATGAACCAAATCGATATAAAATTCGATCTACAATCCATAACAAACTACCATTCGCGGTTCACTAGCTCTATACAATTAAAATCAGTTCACAATGTAAGAAAGAATGTTCATATTGAGGCGCGTGCGCTGGTCCCGCCCGGAAACAATGAAAGCTTTGACGTTACTTCCGGTAGTTGCGTCGCGCGCTATCCGCCATGCCTCATTTCATCTTTCTCCTTCACAGTGCACATCGAAGGACTTTATAGAACGGATGCCGTATATTATGTAAATAGCTATGCATTCGACATAGATACACTATGTAATGGAGAAGGTGTGGTTAGAAATTTTTATAATTGTGTTTGAAATAGTATTTTGTAAAGTTGCATAGTGTTCTTTAGGCAAAGATACTCTAAAGGACATCATTTGTCTTAATTGTCAATAGTTACCCGGCTAGGTTCTGATAATAAAGAAGAACCTGGGCGACAAAACCCTGCTCGGGTGAAAATTGAGAAAACGACGTTTTCTTAAAATGAAACCTAGCTAGATCGATTTATCACCCACGAAATTCCCTTCATACTAAATTTCATATACAAGAATTGCTCGTTTAAATATATTAGATAACGACGACGTGCTGCAAAGATCCCAATTAAATTGGAGAAAGGCAAAACCCAAGCTGACTAGGAGAGAAGAAGTACGGAAGAAGATATGTTGCGGAATCCCAAAACCAATCAATTCAAGACAAGAGAATGATGACATGCTGAATAAATTAATTGCCATTTTCATCATTATAGAAGTTTCAATCTTATATGAAGCTTGCAAATATTTTTTTTAAAGCTTTATTTATAAGAAAAACTGGCCAAGTTCGTGTTGGACTTCGCACATATATAATAAATAAAAAATCTGTTTTATCAATATATTGATATTTGTTAGTAAAATATACGTAATATTAAACATTATCACCAAATTTCAAGTTCACATGGGCAGTAAAAAAATCTTCGGAACAAAATTGTGTGACAGACGACGGACAGACAGACACGTGAGTGACATCAATAGGGCTCCGTTTGGACCCTTGGGGTACGGAACCCTAAAAACCGACGAGGTTCTAGACATGTAAGAGCTAACTTATCATTGCTCTAAATAAAGGCTAAAATGGTTTTTCAAAAGTGTTAATAAATAGGTAGTTTCATTTTCCTAACCACATAGGGCCGTGAAAGATTTGATGCTCATAAAACGCTTAATGGCCGCCTGGTCGCCCCTGCTCGGTATATAAATGCATACTCGTTTAAAATATAAAACAAAGTATGTTTATATTGTTTATATTACGCTGGGAAGGAGATGTTAACGGGGTGTAAGTTATCGTCGGTAAGGCTCTGGTTGTGCTACGTACAACCATTAGACGTGGTCTTATATGAATATATGTATATGGATTTTGTAATATTCTCGCTTTCTTGGTTGAGATTGAAAAAAATACTATGTTTTTCTTATTTGAAAGCTCTCTTCTTAAGCATCTTTTCTTTATCCATACTAATATTATAAATTAAAAAGTAACTCTCTCTGTCTGTCTGTCTGTTACCTAACACGCCTAAACCTCTGAACGGAATTCAATGAAATTTGGCAAGGGGATAGATGGCGTCCTGAGGAAAGACATAGGCTACTTCAAGAGTCGGCGCGGGAGACAGCTAGTACTTTATAAATTTCCTATTTATAAAGTATGCAACACACTTAAATGGAAATGAGCAGGACATAATTATGCTGAGAGGGAAAAGGGGGTTTCTTTATTATCTCATACTTTCAAACCACTAGATAGATTTATATAATTAAGACATCGTTAATAGGTCTTGACCGCCCAAGAGTTCTGAGTTAAGTGAAGTTAAAAAAACAACAAACATGGCGGCTTTTGTACGCAATATTGTCGATTGGCGCCATATCGTAGATCCCAATATCTTTTTTCTTCCAAATCCATCGAGTGGGACATAAAAAGATTAAAAAAGTTAATAATAAAAAAGTAAATATAATAAAAAAAACCGACTGCCTATGAAGCGAACAAAATCGTTTTACGATTAGATCGTTTTTTCATCGTTCATTTACATTGCTTAGTTACAAGAAGAAAACCATGCTGTACAGTCGTAGGATATATACATATGGTTTTGGTCAGCCAGCTCGTGAATATTTCATAATGAGCTACGTTCTTTTAGGTTACTATTTAAATAATTATATAGATTCAGTGACCCACGACTCCTTTATAAATAAAAATTGGAAATGAACGGAATTGCCGGAAATGTACCAATAAACAAACAATACGTTATTGTTCTGGTTCGCGAAGCACCATCAATGGAAATTGAAAAATGACCGTTGATTGATTACTATCCAATTTAAAAAGAGCTCTAATATCTACCCGACCACCTTTACTACCACCAGAACTATCTTTTATACTTTGGATTGTATCGAGAAGAGCAGATAAATGCATTGGTAGGTTAAAGAACTAAATAATAAGTTGATAATAAAAAGCAGAGTCACCCCTTAATCCCCGCCATAGATATTAAACGACCACAATGAAGATGATTGAGTAAATTGGGATGGGGCAGAAGGATGATAAAGGTAATTTTACTTGTCATTTTTTTCAACCTATGCTGTCCCACTGCTGGGCAAACATCTCCCCCATAACCTTCCACTGTTCCTGATGTCTTTCACGTTAGTTTTTTGTCTTATTAGACACTAGCAGTGCCCGTGGCTTCGCTTGCGTCAACTGACTGCCTACCCTACCCTACTTACCTTCCTGCCTACCATTTTTTACTAGGGTCATCATTCTTTCGCGGAATCTTAACACCGCCATTCAGAAAATGACTTCAAATGCACAACGCCATCTATTGAATTTCGAGTTCAACTGCCCGAGTGAACGAGAATTACACGTATAGTGATAATTTTACTTCTTGAACACTTTACATTCATTCTAACTTTTGATATAGTAAACCAATTGCGATGAAACAAAAAATAAAAAAAAAATACTTCAAGTTACGCACAAATTTTATGTATAAACGTAATCTACATTGGTTTCGTATTTTTATGTGATGCGAGTACAAATAAACAGATAAACAGACACACAAAAATTTAAAAAGATGCTGGAAATGGGTTCCGTTGGTTATCCTGAAACACCTTGCCTATTTTTTTGTAAATATTTTCAGTGTACAAAAACGACTTTTCTACAGATTTATTTTATGTATTGTGATAACCACATTTGAAAAAAAACTGAAAGTTCCTCTTATTCATTAAACTGCATCAGTGCATCACTGACACATTCAAGTAATCCCCACTTAGTACGAGTTTCAGGAGACAATAGCCAATTGCATCGCATCACGAACGTGTCTCATTTAAGACAACTTTACAACGACTACGTGTTGTTATCTACTGAAATATCCATTTCGTTTATCGAGTGGACCAATAAGCCGCTCGATATAAAACTGGTATAAAGGGAGGTTATTTGGTTCCGAGAGCAATAAAGTGGTTCCGTGAGGACAATGGATGCTGCACTTGTCGTCCCGACGGACGCTCAGTTTGGTCCACTAACTTCAAAATATTATACTTCCGATGTCTCCTTTATGTGCTATTGTTAACTGATAAAATGTCTCTTGACAATATTTTTCTCTGCGGTTTTTTTACCCAACTGTCGAAAGAGGGTAATGTGTTTATCAGTCTATGTATGTATTTTTGTTCCTATGTGGCGTTCTAGAGATCAAACGCGTGGGCCGATTTGATGATTCTTACGTCAATCGATTCGTCTTAACCTTGCGAGTGTCAAAATCGGAAAATATAAAAATGGTGGATTTTGGGGCCCCGCAGGCCCCATTTTTTTTCCCTTCCAAACATCTTGTGGGGTAACAAAATAAAGGGTTTTAAGAGGTGATTTCAAAAATACGTACACAAAAAAAATTTAACTAAAAAGTTATAAATAAAAAACTTAGTTATATAAAATCAAAAAACCCGACTGCTCAAGAAGCGAACGAAAAGACTTAAACAAGAAGAAAATCATCTGGTTTTGGTCAGCCAATATGTATCCTCCGACTGAGCATGATTTTCTTTTTTTTTATTTCTGTTTAGTTCGCTTCTTAAGCAGTCGGGTTTTTTTTTATATGTAAGATTTCTGATTTGCGTCACATCATAACAAACGTGCATAGCATGTATATGATCCTAGTAGAGTTAATTAGACCCTCACCCTGAGTTAGAGGATCAAGTAAATAATTATTCCTACCCTGAGTAATTTCTAGGAATCTGTTCTGTAATCCACTATTACAGCATAGCCGGTACCGTAAGTAAATTGCGGGCAGATCGAATTTTCATTAATTAAAGTTATATATCAAGATAAATATGATCACAATACATTACAGGTACACAATTTCCTTCGCAGGAAATCACTTAGTATTAAAATAGAGATCTATATCTAATCCTTGAGGCGTCTAAGAAAACTGTTCACGAAAGTGCAGTAGGATTGGGTCTGTTGCGGCGGCACAAAGGGCTGGCGTGACTAGCTCGTTAGTGCAGAGGTCGGCTCGACACAATCACGCCGACCTCAACTAGGCGACTAAGATTTCACCCAACTACCGGATAAATTCGGCTCTTCAAATCCTCGAAGCGAATCTTAGAACATAAATGATTATATTTATCAGCCGTCTCAGTTATTAGTTTAAAGTTATTCAGGTATCTATTTCAGTCGATTTCTGCGAGTTTCAAGGTTTTGTGACGTAGGTTTATCTAATGATAGTTTGTCGATATATTTATTTTTATCAATTTAAGAACGTGATGTGGAGATTAGAATTTGTTAAGGTGCAAATCAACATATATCGAATAGATAGTTTTATTTGAAATTCACGGTTTTTTTTTGAAATTCATTCAATTTCGTGTTCAAAAACTTTACTAACAGTGGACGCAAACCAAATAGTTACTTAATCCGCACTATGTGCCATTTAATGAACACAAAACCTCAAGTTGTAAAATAAAATCATATAAACGAATATTGCTCAGATAAAAACGGACAGGGCAGTATTTTTGATAAAGCAATTCCAATAAGCGCACGCACGATTACTTTTATTGAGGGGATTAAAGTGCACCGGGCGGTGTAACGAAGTTCATTTATGAATGCGGTGGCCACTGCGACGAGGAAATCTTAAAAATCCTCTAAATGTTTCTCTCAGGTCGCCTTATTAAGCGATCGTAGAAGTAATTGTGGCAGACTTACAAAGTTAAGCGAGCGAGGTAAGCCTCCCGAGCGTGAACGCTCATAATCGTTATTTCGTCTGCGGACTTTACAAATTGTAACCGGCCTATGTCTGTGTTATTATTAGCCCCTTTAAGTTTTAGATGCGGTTCGCTTTAATAATGTTAGTTAGCGGAGCGAAAATTAACTTTTACATTTCGTTGACCTTCGTAGCGGATTTGCTACGAAACTCGTAGCGAGATTTTAAGGAAGTATCGTTTTGAAGGCGATGTTTTAGTTCTTTTAAATTATCCTGATATACAAACATGATTGTTTTTTTTATTGTGGTTTGAAGGCTTATTACATAATATTAAATTTTCCTTGATTACATGATTTTTAGGGTTCCAAAGGGTAAAAACGGGACCCTATTACTAAGACTCCGCGGTCCGTCTGTCTGTCTGTCTGTCTGTCACCAGGCTGTATCTCATGATTCGTGATGGCTAGACAGTTGAAATTTTCACAGATGATGTATACCTGTTGCCGCTATAACAACAAATACTGAAAACAGAATAAAATAAATATTTAAGGAGGGCTTCCATACAACAAACGTGATTTTTTGCTGATTTTTGCGATAATGGTTCCCCTTCGTGCGGGAGTCCGACTCGCACTTGGCCGGTTTTTTATATATATGTCCCTCTGTAAATCTGAATCTGAATTGTTGCCCATAATAAAATGAAATGTTTCAAAAGTTGTGATAATCCAGGTGAACGCGATCGGGTTACGATACAATTACGAGTGCTAATTAATGGGGCGCGTGTATTTACGAAACTTTCATTATGTCGATCACTTGTTTGTAAAGCGGATATTTTCGCCCGGGTTCGTTTTACGTGGGTATGTGCTGTAAGTATATAATTATCTTTACAAAGTTATTAAATATGGCTTGCTAACATGTAATATAAAGGGTAAGATGGCTCTTGTTTGCAGATTAAAATGTTAAGCAAAATTTCATTATGTTTTATTTTTTACATTTTAATCCTGATTCTCAGAAATTCATATTCATTATTAGGTATATTTATATTCATTTTTATTTATAAAAATTGCTTTTGTCTTATGATTGGTTTAAACACCAATTAGTACATTCCTGATGAAACTTTCTATGGGGAATTTGAGTTAAGAATCTGATAATCATTATTTAAACCAATCATACATATACTCAGAAATTAAAGAACTCTACATTCTACAATCTTTACATTTAATCATAGAATATTCTTTTTATAAATAAGGTTATTATACCTACAGTTTGGATTTATCTGTTTTGTTTAGATACCTACTGATAGATAATAGTAAAAAGTTCAAAATAAAATCTAAATTTGACGAGTCGTACACATTTATACGACTGCTCATCTTAGCTATTGAAACATAGCACCTAATACACGCAATATCAAACAGACGACACTCAGTTCTCAACTCTCCTCCTATTATCAACGTCCGAACCTCAAGTTGCCTTTGCCGTTACAATTCAGATTGACGTAGTGCGGTATATGACTCGTTCAAATGGTGCAGTTATCGAATCATGGTGCATTCGAGAGCCTGCATGACACCTCGTGACGGCGAGCCGGCAGGCCTATTCATGCCCCGACTCGTCTCGTGCGTTTGTGAGCGACTATGTGTGACTATGTGCCTCTAGTCGTACGTGTCCACAATACAGGCAGGCAGAATTCGATCAATCTAGCACCGACTGTACCGAACAGCAGAACTGCTTCCATATGCCGCCCGAGTAATGATTGTGCGACGTTCATTGTCCGGCTCCTATTAAAATGACAATGTATGGGAGTTGATAACGCTTGACAGTACGATATATTATGTCTTCGGGTGAATAGTTGATGTCTCTGTAATTTTGATATTTGAATATTTATGGAGATTTTTATATGGTTTTCATATTATGAGAGTATTTCAGTTGAATGTGCATTGATTTATTAGAAAGTTATTATTTAGTTATCATTGCTAGTGATGTAACGAATATTCGCGTTCGCATTCGCGGATATTCGCATAATTTTGCATATTCGCATTCGCAATATTTCTGCGAATGTTTTTCGAATATGCATATCAGAAAAAAAAACAATTTGAAAATAGTAGGTTAATAAAATCCAAATCAATTCATTTCTTAGGTTTTTTAATGCAAGGGATACTAACTTAACCTCGTTAGAATTCGATCTATCTAGCTCCGACTGTACCGAACAGCCGAACTGCTTTCATATGCCGCCCGAGTAATGATTGTGCGACTTTCATTGTCCGGCTCCTATTAAAATGGCAATGTGTGGTAGTGATAACGCTTGACATTTTGAGTTATGTCTTCGGGTGAATAGTTGATGTCACTGTAATTTTGATAGGTGAATTTTCATGAAGATTTTTATATGGCACTAGTGTTATGAGAGTATTTCAGTTGAATGTGCATTGATTTATTAGAAAGTTATTATTTAGGTATCATAACTAGTGATGTAACGAATATTTGCGTTCGCTTTCCGGGATATTCGCATAATTTTGCATATTCGCATTTGCATTCGCATTAGCAATATTTCTGCGAATGTTTTGCGAATATGCATAACAGAATAAAAAACAATTTGAAGATAATAGTAGGTTAATAAAATCAAAATTCATTCATTTCTTAGGTTTTTTAATGCAAGGGAAATGAAATAAAATTAAGTTAGCACATTATCAGTCTACACCTTATCATTTGGTATTATTTATTTATTATTTTACTTTGGGCAATAAAGCTTAGTAATTAAATTTTCATTAGAACTTATAAGACGAAAAGTATATGCATTAATATAATGCAATATAAACAAACGCGGGATCATAAGATGGACACAAATGCTTCATAAGTCTTACAAATTTCTCGGAACAAAATACTAACGGAACGCACATCGAGACTGAACCAAACCATAGACAATTTGCGCTAAATTTGAACAAACACTGAACATTCGTATTCGCATCTGCGAATGTCAGTAGTAGATATTTGCATTTGCATCCGAGAATGTTCAAAAAATGACATTCGTTACATCACTAATCATTACATTGCTATTTCGATTGAACTTAAACAAAATGTCAAAGCTACCAGAAATAATGCAGAAATCCAAAGTATCAGTTTTGTTTTCATAATGACGATGTAATTTCTGAAGTCCCGGCTAACGTGAGAAAGTTTGATTGGTTTCAAAATCACACGAAGTCGATTCGTCAAAACTCATTAAAAAGTAAACAGAAATGTCGCGAAACCAATCAGATGTACGAATATGAATGTTTGTACGTTTTTCTACAATCCTGCCAATATTTGCTTGCGAGTGTACCGGTTTCCACAAAACAGGTAAATTATATCTCTATATATAACTACATTTTTATTTTTTATTAAGCCTTTATTGCTGGTACTAAACATACATTAATATCAATCTGTTTTATCTTAAATTTCTAACATATCGGCTTGCCCGGTTTTGTGATCAGCGTGTCCTGTGACACATAGGCCTGTTCCAGCTGTTTCCACTCTTCTCTATTATTAGCCTTCCTTGACCAGACTGTCCCTCCAGTAATCTTTATATCGTCTATCCATCTTTCAGCTTGTCTGCCTTTCTTCCTTCTGCCATCACGTGGTTGCCTTTCCGTTATAAGTTTAATCCATTTTATCCTGCTGTCCCTTGTCATGTGTCCTGTCCATCGCCAATTCAACTGTTTCATTTTCTTCAGTATTTCTTCCACCTTTGTTGTAGATCTAATATCTTCTGCTCTTTTTCGGTCTTTTAGCGTCACGCCCAAAATACTTCTTTTAATACCCCTTTAACACGTTCTCAGTTTTATAAATTGTTTCTGAGTCAATGCCCAAGTTTGGCATCTATAAGTGCGACAAGATACATGAGTTAAACACTTTTTTCTTGGCAGTCATAGGAGTGTGTTTACTTTTGAAAATCTCTTTAAAGGACCTGTTTCTATTTCTGTATCTGTAGGATCTTTGTATGATTTAATTTGTCTCAAGTATGTGTAATTTCTAACATATACATAAGAGGCATTTATTTTCATAAACAAAATATTTGTTTTTGATATAACCACCGACCGAAAATGTTTTATTTTTGTTGTGGGCTGTTCCCAGAATTTATTTATAAATAGCGGAACTAACCGTTATGTTCATTTCTCTCATAACTGTTTGTACAGCAAATGTTTAATTGTTTTTTTTTATATATATGCAGGATTTATTATATAAAAAAAAAATATCCAAATAAAAGTGTCGATTCAATATCATTTACTTACTAATGTTACTTGCGATGCTTTTTTTAGTCTTATTTATGAAAAAGCTCCTTTACGAGTACATATATTTATATATTCAGTAATAGGACTGGACTATAACAACAATTTTCTATACAGCCAATTGTGGTTCTGAATGCATTTTATGGTACCATAAAGCGTACATAATAAAACACTACCTAAGTATTCAGTGAGTGAAAATAAAAATGAGGGCGAGTTTGTGTACTGTCGGCTTTGGAGTGGCTCAGTTACAGCCTGCTGTTTCATTACTAGATGGCTCTCGGCCGATGGGTGAATTTCCCTTTGTTATAAAGCATTTTGCAGCTGGCCTGTACTGCTAGATGATTTTGAACTCGAATCTCATACGCAACAAGATCATTTCTTGATTGCGTGCGCTCTTTGTTAATCATTGTGTAACGTGGAAGCATTTTCATTTGAGTGATGATTTTTTTTTGTAGTTTTTTTTTAATAAGTTTTCTTATCTTTTACTTTACAGGATAATATCAGACTGGGTCTGCCGAACGTAGTAAATAAATAATACCTGATCAGATAACCAAATACGAGTGAGAATATTAATTAATTACAATGTCAATGATGAATTGATAAGTTACACGTTTTTGGTAATAAATATTGGATTTTGCAACATTTTGTTTTAGGGAAAGCGTTTTTATTTTATTCATGATCAATCTTTTTAAAGTTCCCTACTTTCTTTTTTATTTGGTAATAAAAATAAATACTTTTTTATTTTTGAAATACTGCTCCATCATCATCATCATCTTTTTATTCGGTGATATTAAGTATTTTTTTTGATAACTTCTTCATTATCATCAGCCTTTAAATGTTCTCACTGCTGGGACTCAGGCCTCCTTTCTGTGAGAGAGAGAATGGTCCTTAATCCACGCGGGCCCAGTGCAGGTTGTTCGAATTTATGGTTATAAGAAATGCTGGTTTTCTTAGGATGTTTCCCTTCACCGTTTTTAGAGCAGAGTGGTGATGAAATAATTTACACAAAATAAAGCGCCTGCCTGGCGACGCTTGGAGGAGGCCTATGTCTATAAGTGGACGTCTTTCGGCTGATATGATGAGGATGATGAAAGCGCATGCCTGGGTTCGAACCCACAAACAACAACTACACGTAAGTCGGGACCGTTACCACTGGGCCAGCACTGCTCTGAAAATAGCTTAATTTATAAAAACTCGCTAACCAAATGACCGATGATCCAGCAATACATTTTCTATTGTGTCTCGTTTTCTGGCAGTAAAGGTGCTAACAGATTTTAAATTCAAATTCTCCACAATATTTGAATAATGAGTCAGCTAATCTGTGTTTAAACTAATCAAATGGTTAGAAAGTTTTTATAAATAAGGCTCATAGTTTACGTATAACTATCTGAAACTATCTAAATATCTAGGATTTTTTTAAACTTCTTTGTATTGAACTAATTTATTATTCTCTTGTAAGAATGAATTAATATTGTTGAAAAACTTATAAACAACAATTCTAGTAAACTAAATAATAGAGATAAATAATAATTTATTTAGATAAAACAAGTTTTGTTTCGTTCATAAGAAAGATTTAGGATTACTTTAACAGTTTAATTTGTCTATGGATATTCATGAAATATTGATTGTCGATTATCTTTCATAGTATTTAACTTAAATAATAACTTTATTCCAGTTGAATGATGTACTGCCGAGTAATTCAGGTTTATATTTTTGTAATTAGATACCTCGTTAATTCTTCTATTAATGCAAAATCTTATTTAGTATTTTAGAATTACGTATTTCCATAAAATATTGAATTATAATGTGTTACTTATTTATTTATTCATTATAAGATACACCAATACATACAAAACAGTTTGTACCAAACAATGTTAAAATATGGGTGCTGGTATGTATGCCTATTACAGGTATAATACGTAGTTTATACCATATGCACAGAAACACTAATTATTATTTTAAAATGTCTAAAATATATATATTAATCTAAACTAAAAACATAATAAAAACAGAATAAAAAGAATTAGTGTGTATAAACTCGTAATTAGCTTAAGTTGAAGGATTTGCGCACTTTCATACCTCCGAGACTGCTCTTCTAAACTTATTGAGTGAAACCTCTTGTAAGTCGGTGTCTGGTGTTGTACTAAAACTATTGCAGCTTTTGCACATGCGGAGTTACAAAACTGGTATACCATTTACAAGCAAACTTCTCGTAAATGGCGTACTTCTGTTCAACCCTTCAGGTAAATACAGACGTAATGGTATATGTGGTTGATTTATTTAGGTGCTAAAATAAATCGAATCTCAATTTTAATAATTTCAAAATACGTTGATGATTCCGAATTTATGAAAACATAACCCTTTAACAATTTTGCTAGCAAATAAGACGCCAAATAGGATGTAATCCCGATTACATTATGAAATTGATTTTAAATGTAATCGGCCGCAGATAGAGAGGGAAATGCTCAATAAATTGGATATCAAAGTAAACATAATTAACGAGACTTATTGTTAAATGGAAGCGTTTGTACTGAACACGACTGATATCTTTACTTAATGGAAATTATGTCTTCATAATTAAGCCGACCGTTTGATATACAGTGGTTGCTTGGTTATAACTTATAAGAAATTGTTAACTGCCCGTTATGATATTTTTTTTTTTATAAAACGTGTTTAAAATATTGAAAAATAATTTTAATTGTATATAAATGTTAACGATACTTAGGGCGGATTTCTGAATTAAGAATTTGGAGTGAAGAAGGAATCAAACCCTATTTTAATGCCAAATTTTGACAGGTTTTGAGTCGAGTTTAACAAATACTCAACTGAATATTACGTACGTAATTCAGAAATCGGGGGTTATTGTTAAATGGAATCGTTTGTATTGAATACGATTTATGTCTTTACTTAATGGACATTATGTCTTCATAATTAAGCCGACCGTTTGATATACAGTGGTTGCTTGGTTATAACTTATAAGAAATTGTTAACTTCCCGTTATGATATTTTTTTTTATAAAACATGTTTAAAATAATGAAAAAGAATTTTAATTGTAATATAAGGTTTTGTTAACTTCGTGTGTCGCGTAATGATTTTTTATGTTAAGCAAAGAAATCTTTAAAATCAAATGATAATAATATGATTTTAAATACATATTTTTCGTAACAAAACCAAATAACCGGTCGATGAAAGTTAAAAATATCTAAGTAAACTGTATCTTTTTTATTAGGATTAATTCCTGTTTAAACAACTTCCGAATAAGTCATGTTTAATTTGTGCAGCAGATAATACTGTCATCTTCACGGTGTTTCAATTAAATAAGTGTATGAAAACAGGTAAAATAGCAGTTTTATCAGGTTTTTTCTGTTTTTTTTGCCACTTCCGTATACGAAATGATTAATTTGTCTAACAGACAATTTTGTGATCCGAAGTGTTTAAAATCAAATTAATTTATGAAAACAGTAGTTTTTCCTGTTTTTCACTTCCGTAATAGTCGCGACTAATTTACCTAACAGATAATAATGCTATCATCAGGTTTTGGGTATTTATGTTTTAAATAAACTTCTATGTTGTTTTTATTTATTTTTGGCATGGATCCCCATTAATCCATATTCTATACGAATAAGACACTTTTAACCGAAAGACAATTTAAGCCGAGAAACTGTACAATATAATCTCAGAATTAATTCTATAAATACGAATCCATCAACCCTTTATATCTTGAAAACATGTTGATGCTAAGAAAATAAGGGACAAATAGACAAATAGGTTTCAATACGGCTACTTATTCAGCCATGTTTCAATACAGTCCTGTAAATAAGGTGCTGTAAGAAGTAGCTCAGTCGATGTAGGTCATGTAAAACTCTGTGAAACAAACATAGGTGTGCCGACTGCGTAGATACCTTGTTCCGCGAAATGTATCAATTGCGTTGATTGCGAGCAAGAGAAAAATTTGATTGATATGTTAAGGGTTGCTCATTGAGATGATTTAAAGTTATAAAACCTGGTCTATAAATGTTTTTTTTGAATACGTTTTTTATCTTTTGGTAAGAATAAAAAAAAAAGTAAAATATCTAAATGTTTATTTTTATTGAGGATTTGAAACTGAACCGATGGAAGCATCAAAGATTTTGAGTATACAAAAGAATTATGTTTGCAGCAGAAAGGTTTTTTTTTTATTCAAGCGATATTTTTGCTCTGTATTTAGAGTAGCATAGAAAACCGTGCATACTGAAAATTATGCTTCAAAATTATAAAACCTGGTCCTTAGACGATTATTTTTTATTCTAATTAAAATTATTGGATATGTTTGTTTGTGGATTCGAAATATATTTACTGCATGAAACTATTTTAAATGCCGACGAATTTGTGCCCGGTATTTAAGAGTTGCACAGAAAATTTACAACCATGTTTTTAAATGATTTCTCGAATTATTTTGTTTTTAATCTCTTGATTTTTTTCTAATTAAAATTGTAAGGATTTTCTGAGGGTCTGAAACCGCAATATTTATTACGTAAGTTTTGTATTTCCCGCAGGAAACTATTTTCATTACAGCCGAACACCGCAAAAAAAAAACGCTGATTGAAGAAAACCCTGAAAAACAATTCTGCAAACTTGTGGCACTTCAGTTTGTGTCTTGACCAACTCTGCGTCTGAAAAAACTTTACACAAACAATTTATTTTCTGAGAAAAAGCAATTTCTTTTTTAGTGCGGTTATATGATTTACTGAGGAACATTTTTATTAGAACAATTAGGCCTTTCATTTACGCAACATCAGTTTATCAGACGTTTACGAGAAAGGCAGTTACGGCTCCGTAACCTATATTTATTAATGTTTTACGCGTAATAATCAAGTTTATAATTCCCACCTTATCCAAATTGAAGGTAATAAAGCTTAGGCAAAGGTATATGAATCACACTTCTCAGGAGAAATTGCTTTTTAATCGAATAAAATGTTCACTTACCCTCGAGGCGGGCATCTCTCGACGAGGCGACCGGTCTAGGCAGCGGCACACAGCCGCGCTGCTCAACCCCGCAACCACAACTGATATTCCAGCGCGAAAACTTCCCTTGAACGCGTCATCACTCACCCCATTCCCGCGCCGGCCAATCATCTGTGGGCGACATCGGCGAAGCCTGCCGGGCCCACACGAAGGCCCCCGAACGTTAGGGTGGCGATTGGATCTTTTAATCTGAAACGTAAATGCATACAAAAAGAAAACGACTGAGGTGTAAGCCACCGTGCACGGGCTTTAGGCTGAAACGAGTCGTGCAACAGGTAAAGCTTTCAAACGCAATCTGGAGGTCTTCGCTGCAGTGATTTGGTGTCATTTGTCAAGTGGCTCTTTTTTTATTTCTTTAGGGGAATGAACAGGGTGAACTGTATTTAAAAACCTCAAAATTGACTTCTTTCTTCATAGATTGATTTGATTAATTTTTTAACCGACTGCCCAAGACGGAGGAGGTTCTTAATTCGGAAGTTTTTTTTTATTTTTTATAGACGATTTTTGTTTGAAAGGGTATACTCAAGGTGGTCCCTTTGTCACCAAGTCAGAATCTAATGATGGGATCCCATGGAAAACGAGGGCACTCTTCAAATATTATAGACAGACATATTTCATTTTCGGTATTTCCATAAACATGGCAAGCACTTTCACTCAGAAAGTATCACTTGGTGAAGTGGAACTGACGAAGAAAATCATAGATGGCCACTGGAACTCCTTAATAAGTCTGTCGTGCATGGGTACAAAATATCTCGAATAGTTATTGTAAGCGACTATGATGAAGCAAATACAGTGCAACATAAAAGAGTAGAAGTTAAATATTTGGGAACTAAAAGTTTTAATTTTCTGGCAACATCTAAAATGAGTACTTGAGCTGTCAATTCATCTCGATCGGTTTCGATTTTCGTAAGAATTTTGGTTTTTGTGTGATATTTCTGTGTGTGGATAGAAAAACAGTGGAAAAACATGAATAAGGTAATTCGTGGAGGTGCCCGTGATATAGTTTACAAAGTTTATATGCGGTGTATAGCCGAATTCCAAGCTGGGAAGCTTCTATACAACTTAAAAGATGTTTGTCATCGTACAGCAGATTTTACTGGTAAGTAACTATTGAAAATTGCACTAAACGTTAATTACAAACGATTAATACATTCAGGGAGCAAAATTTTCGAACCAACTATCATTTTCAATTTATTTGTTTACCATTTTTGAGGTTATGCTAAGATAAACAAATAGCGTTGTAGTTATAGCGCGACTTAACAACGTTGATGGTAAGGCAACAAAAAATAATGTAGTTTATTGCGAATACGATTTTTTTTTTTTGCTGTACCGTATTTGTTGATACAAGCGACTAGATGGAAAGAAACAATTTTAAAATATATTCACGTTTATTTACCGCGGAACTTCGTTATTCGGTCTGACAGTGATTCTTTTCTTTACTTGTTTTAGGTGTTTCTGTAAGCACAGTGCGCAGAATCGTGCAACACGGCATTGAAAACGTTGGGCAATTCTCAACACCAGCTAAACACAGGAAGGGTCGTCCCCCAAAGGTATTGGACGACTTTATATTGAATGCAATTGATTATTAAAAATACTAATTTTTTGTGAAGTTGTTGTTTTATTACTACTTATATAATAAAATATAAAATATTTAATAAACATACTTATTTAATTTATTACTATTTTTACTTATTTACTCATAATTTAAACCCAATAAATAAATAATACTATTCAAGTATCAAGATCAGCTGGGCCGTACTAACTGGGTTGCTATCTGAGTGATTGTGGCGCCCTCATTTATTTTCTACACTTTTATGTCGCACTGTACCTACATGTAAATAAATGGTAGGTACTGGTGAAAGTGGTACCTACCTTCGAGCTGATGGCACTGGAACTCCGTAATGAACCAATGTATCCTAGTCCCTCTCACAAAGAGAGGAGGCCTGTGTCCCAGCAGTGGGAACATTAAAAGCCTAATGATGTGATGATGATGATGTGATCCTAGTCGTCGGGCTTATTGTAATCGAAAGGATATTTACTATGGCTTTAAATGATTTCCATAATAATACGAGATACCAAAACTAAAAAAAATAAAAAAAAACATTTCTAACAATAAAATTAAACCGACTTCTAAAGCAAAACACTACAAAGCGCAAAATAACTTTCTTTGCCGAAGAATATACATTTTTCATAAAATCAAATATTTGTATGACCGAGTTTAAATGTATGAGAAATGCCTGGAATGAGTGATCGTTTAAAAAAAAATCCAAATAAATATTAACGACTTCCAAATAAAAAACTACAAAGTGAAAAAATAAGTTTTCATCCCACCATCTCGGAAAGAGTATTTTTAATCTTCAATATCTGAGTGGAAAAGCCGTTTTTATTCACTAGAGGATAAAGTAAATTGAATTTAGAACATCGTGTGCACTAAGTTTGTGAATTAAAAAAAACATTAAACCTATTTACTGCTACCTCTATGGTGCCGAATATATCATACAACTTTTTTTTAATTTGTTAAAAACACAGACTCGGAACCTTCTTGGTGTTCTTTTTTCAATTTGCTTTGTACGCGGTTCTTTACGCGGCATTTTTTCACGTCATTGTTAAACCTTATATTAAAAACAAGAAACTTGAAAACAAGTGAAAAAACTAAAATGAGTGATTCTAGCGACGAGGAAGTTTGTTTGACGCCAACAGAATTGACTGAAACTGTTAATTATGCGCAAATGAGCTTTCTCCCTCAACAATAACTGTAGCAATGTTACTTTAAAATTTTCTTAATTATACCTTAGTATTATTTTGTTATAATTTAAAGATTATTCTGTAATACTTACCTGTTATAATGTAGTAATTAATATCTAAACTGAAATAAAAGTGTACCTATCTTGTGATTGTAAACGTCTTTTTTTTGCATTTAGTCATTTCCTCGCTGAGGTGGAATGAAAAGTTACGTGTTGCACTCGAGTGCAACGATTTTTCACCTCGTGCTCTTTTTATTCCCTCGCTAACGCTCAGGATTCTAATTTTGAATCACTCGCTGCGCTCGTGATTCAATTTTAGAATTCTTCGCTTGCTCGGTCATAAAAATTGAACACGCGGTTAAAAAGCAACTTTGCACTCTTGTATAACAAATAACTATTATTTTTGGAACTTGGTGTCTTTCTTTTTCTAATTTTTTTTGCGATATGGTAATGTTTTTTGGAAAAATGTTTTTTTAATTTTTTCTTTTTAGTTGTACTTACCTAAAATAGGCAAGTTGTTTAGTACCTATAACGCCAGATTAGATTAGCTGAATAACAAGAAACTTTAACATAACCGGTGAAATGAGAGATCTGTACGCAGATCTCTCATTTCATCGTTTATGAAAATTCTGGGATTTTTGAAAACTCAATAATACTTACTATAATACTTGTCAAAATAACTTTAATAACTTACCCATTTTTTTTTATCTTAATATTTCGCTGTTTAATTTTTAAAATAATCTGGGAGAAGATTTTTATGAAGCAAGTATGGATTTGTTTTGCAGTATATCTAATGGAATCCTTAAATAGTTACACAATTAACTAAAATTGTTTGCCTTTCAATCAAATTAATTAAACTACCTCCAAAATTCTAATACCGCAGAAGACGTGCTGTGTATGTCAAATTGAAATCCTTTCAATTAGATTGTTTGTAGGGACACATTAGATTACTTGTTTAATTCTTGACCAGCAGCGCCGTAATCTAAGTTGTAAACTAAATCTTGGGATCTGTCTCACATATCCCATAAGCCGGGCTCGGCTGCTATTTGAATGCTCCTCGAACGACCACGAATTAGTATGCGTGCTCCATTCGGGCCGGGGCTCCCAATGGGACGTAAGCGCCTCTATTCTATACCACTTAATCGCGGCCGCATTTTTGATTTAATATTGTTGTTGTTTAATCAATAAATGTTTTGGGTTGTTTGTTAAGGTGAGCTTTGTTCTTTTTATTTTTAGTATAGTCATTTGTTAGATATACATAGGTAGGTCTTCTGAGATTTTATTGTCATTTTCTTCTAAATGAAAATCCTTTAAAATAACTGATACGTGAATTAAAAAATCGCGCACGAAGGGTTCCGTACCATTATGGCAAAAACGGAACGAAAATCACGTTTGTTGTATGGGAGCCCCACTTAAATATTTATTTTATTCTGTTTTTTTGTATTTGTTGCTATAGCGGCAACAGATATACATCATATGTGTCAATTTCAACTGTCTAGCTATCACGGTACATGAGATACAGCCTGGTGACAGACAGACGGATAGACGGACAGTGGAGTACTATTATTAGGGTCCCGATTTTACCCTTTGGTTACGGAACCCTAAAAAATAAGTACGAGCCTAAGAACCCGTCCATCTATCAACACTATACAAAACTTCATTCTGCAACAAAACTATACTTCCAACTCTAAAATCATACAGACCGTTGGTAATTTTAATGTGTTCCAAACAGCAGTAGAGGGAACGGAATAGTCCATCGCCTCAGTTCAATTTGTAGGTGGGATCTTGGGATACGTTCATTTTGTGTAATACACAACTACGGAATGATTCCGGCGGTGCTTGAATTATGTAAATATGAAGCCGAATACATATTCGTGCGAATAAATGTCGCTACAACTTCAACTTAACTTGTTTAGATACTTATGGTTTGAATGTTGATGTTTGTTTATGACGGGAAACATTTTGTCAATGGATAATGTTTAGGATAAAGTTTGCAAATTAACGAAAATTCACGTAGGGTTGAATTGTTTTATTTTTAACACCCTTTTATTAGCTTTGTATCTATGAAACGATATTTGAACGTGATTTTCAACCCTTCAAAATGTCGGATTGATCTCTATGACAATGAGGTTTGCTGTAAGAGAACCCAATTATGGGTTAAGCTCGCCTTTGTACATAAAGCTGTCCTTTTGTATTTGTATAAATGTGTTTTGTGTACAATAAAGAATAATAATAATAATAAGGACCGAAGACAATGCAATAATTTAAATAGTCTGTTCAATTATCCTTACCAGGATCTTCAGGTTTTGCGATTGAACTAAACAGTAAAAAATGAATAATAGTTCAAAAAACACTAAAAAACAAACTTTGATAGAAAACCAAACTAAAAAGTAGAAAATAATTTTCAATAAATTTATTTACGAGTATTTTCTTGATAAATAAATATACATTTGATTGATTTGAATTTACAACAGATCTCATAAGCCTCTTCCAACCAATAATAATTTGACATGTGCTAGGATTGACTTCATTCTTTATTTCAAAGGGTTTTAGTTGCAAATTGCAGTGAGTAAAAGGATCCCTTCCAATAACAAAGATTTGGGTTTTTATTTTATTATACTTTTTAGAGGCTTATTTCTTACTTTTAGAGGCTTATTTTTTACTTTTTGGAGGTTTTTATGTCGGGGATGTTAAATAAAAAGTATTTTTTTAATTAAAAACTACAGTACTAACTAGCAGTAGCAGTAGAATTTTGAAACGATATCTAACGGAAAAACTCCGATTTAAAGAGTAAAATACGCATAAGGATACGCTAAGGAATGGAATTCCCTGCCGGAGTCTGTATTTCCTGATAGCTACAACCTGGGAGTCTTTATGTCAAGAGTGAATAGGTTTATTCTGGGCAAGCGTGCTACACCGTCGACCACATCATCGCTTACCATCTGGTGAGATAGTGTTCAAACGCGAGCCTAACAATAAAAAATAAATATAAGCTTTTGTATGGCAGAACCGACATTGGTCAAACATAGCTAAGAACATTCTCGACAAATCATGGTTAAAAAACCGGCCAAGTGCGAGTCGGACTCGGTTCCGTACTTGGTAAATTGCGGTTTACGATTTATGACGTATTAAAAAAAAAACTACTTACTAGATCTCGTTCAAACCAATTTTCGCTGGTAGTTTACATAGTAATGTACATTATATTTTTTTTTTAGTTTTATCATTCTCTTATTTTAGAAGTTACAGGCCCCCCCCCTGTAACTTCTAAAATAAGAGAATGATAAAACTACACACACTTTTTACCACTTTGGCAGAGTCTCTCGCGCAAACTATTCAGTTTAGAAAAAAATGATATTAGAAACCTCAATATCATTTTTGAAGACCTATCCATAGATATCCCACACGTATGGGTCTGATGAAAAAAAATATTTTTGGTTTTAGTTTCAAGTATGGGAACCCCCAAAATTTATTGTTTTATTTTTATTTTTGTGTGAAAATCTTAATGCGGTTCACAGAATACATCTACTTACCAAGTTTCAACAGCATAGTTCTTATAGTTTCGGAATAAAGTGGCTGTGACATACGGACGGACAGACAGACAGACAGACAGACAGACAGACATGACGAATCTATAAGGATTCCGTTTTTTGCCATTTGGCTACGGAATCCTAAAAACTGTCCGCACATCATATTTATAACATCCTCTTTTTTATGTCGGGAGTTAAAAGTGATCATAAACAAATGTGGTCGTTATATTTCATATTTAAAAATATGTCAATTTTGGTATATCGAGAACATTTGTTTTGATGCGACACTAGTCTGACTCCGGAGAGGGTTTGCGCTGGAATGTGTCCATCACAGAGTACATTATACTTACTATACTGAAAGTGTCCATCGGAGTCACGAGGCCATAGACAAGTGCCATTCTATCAACAAAATCGTGGCGATAGCAATTGGAACAATGTCTAAAATGTATGAGAATGTCAAATGCTATTGAATTGTCTCGTGATCAATTCCCTACATTTTGTCATTTCAGCCATCGCTATCGCTGACATCGAATAGTATTATGGTTTAAACTACATACATTTTTATCTGGCTAAATATTTTCCGTATATTAGTTTACTCTTTGCTAAATATAAATTTGCGAAGGTATTATAAAATAGATTATTTACATCGCTTAGTATAAAATAGATTGTTTACATCGCAATAGTTGACAATTCGTGGTTTCAATTTCAATTTTGTAGTCGTAGTTTTATATTTTTGTTATAAATTATACCACTGGGAATGACGTCATTACATCTTAGGTAGGTAAGTAAATATTATTTACGTTTATGTTTTTAAACATCTCAGGAACCTGGGGTCCTGAACTTTGAGGCCTTGTACATATTGCCAGATATCATTAAGTAAAATGTGACACCAACCGATGATTATCCCTGTACGCACTACGTAAGTGCAAGAAAGGGCAATCCCCGGTTTGTTCAGCATTATTGAAAATTTGGATATATAAGTATTTAATTAGACATATTTACGTTTTAAACCGCGGTTAGAACTAAATCTGTCGTAACTATTTTTTTAGTTTTTCGATACGATTAAAACCGTCGTATTTTGTCCTTAGAAACCATTCTTTAAATTACAATTTTAATCGTTTTAAGCAACTATCCTGTACCTACCTAAGTAAATTACCAAACAAACAAATAAGCCTACTCTAGCATAACAGAAGTCGCGGTATAGCAACACAAAGTTCCGAAGTAGGCTCCCAACGTATCTTGATGTAGTTTGCGTTATCTTAGGCCCGTGGCGTCGCTTTGTTTCCAGTGCTTGTGTATCTAGGCGAATATTTAGACTAGGCTAGATATGAGAAAGCACTTTATTTAAAGGGATATTTTGTGATGGGTTTAGTTGAGAGGAATATGAAGTTTTGTTGTATGGATTGCAGAAATGGCCGACTTATTCGCCTATTTATTTTTGCTTCATTATGTCGAATAACTAAAGAAGATTGTCATCATTTCATTCGTGGTAAAAAATACTATAACGTGATTATTAAAAGCTGTACTAACAATAAATTAATATCAACTAAATATAATTAAATCTTATACCAAAATCAAAATATTTTTATTTCAACTGAACCTTAAATAGGTACTTTTGAATTGTCAAATAAAAATTGAGAATTCTAGTTGCATTCGCAAGCGTCCGTAGGTCTCTATGGAGAAGAATGTGTATGAAACGCCACGGACACTCTTTTCCATCAGTTTTACCTACCAACGAATAGTCAATGTATTCAGAATATAATGTATGTCTATTTTTTGTGAGTTGCAGAAATGGGCAAATACATCATTACTAATGAACATCGTTAGTAAGCGCATCACTTGAGAATAGCTGGTCAGATATATCTATTTATCTTTACTTCTATACTAATATTATAAAGAGGAAAGATTTGTACTTTTGTATGTTTGTATTTTTGTATGTAACGAATAAACTTAAAAACTACTAGACTGGTTTCAAAAATTCTTTCACCGTTGGGAAGCTACACTATCCCCGGGTGACATAGGCTACTTTTTATCCCCTTATTCCCACCGGAACGGGCACATTCCAGGTGAAACCACGAGTCGTCCACTAGTTATTGATATATTCGTAAGGATTTTAGGGAAAATATAAGACAACTTAAAAAAAACCTGTTTCTATACAACTTTTGTATGAAATCAGTATGGACGTCTTGGTCTGGCCAGCCGGTTAAGAAAAGAGATAAGTATAAATTTATACAGGTTTAATTCGATTAAAGAAGAGATTAATGACCTGTGTGAAAGATAACATTATCACTGAAATGACGATATATAGAGATGAACGAAAGAAAAGCACATACTGTATCGACCCCACAAAAATTGGGATAGAGGCAGGACCATGATGATGAAGCATTCTCGTATCTAAGATCCACACATATTTTTTATTCTGATAAAATCTTAAAAGGGGCGTATTTTATGTGTGGGTAACGTTTCTCTGGGCTGATATTATTACGCTTACTCGTAATAATCCGGTGCTAAGGCCATGAATACACGTGTCTCATCTCAACTTTCACACGTGTAATACCTCTGTTGAAAATATAATTATCATTAGCGTAGAAATTAGTTTACTGAGAACGATTTCTGAGAAATGAGAATTAAAAAACATTAATGGAAAACATGGTTGATGAAATTGCTGACCTGCCGTCAGTCGGTACTGTAGGGCCAGGAGGCAATTTAAAAATTTGTCCCAAGGCGTCGCCGTCCGCGTCGCCTAGTTGTCTATATTATGTGGCGGGATATGCAGGGCGCCCGCCGCGTCGCCTCCGCCCGCGCGCCCGGCCTACAGTGCTACGACGCTACGAGAACTGCTACGAGATTTCGTAGCAAGGTTTAGTAGCGGGATTAAGATGGATCTAAATGTAATTGTATATTTAAATATTGAAGTTAGTATTAATAATAGCAAAATTAAATTACCTAGTAATATTGCGAAAAAAAACCTTTGTGAAAACACAAATTCCGTGAGCATTTTATCTTCCTACCTGGCAAAGGCAAGTTTTTATTCATTTAATTGTTTATTTATAGCTAAACATAGGCTTATTTATAACCGAAATTATATTTCTCCATGTAAAAACATGCACTGTTTATCTTTTCTTCATCTAAATTTGAACACGACTTTTAATTTTATTAAAGCAACAATACTTTTTTAGACGGGGCGGGCTGGCAGGGTTTTTAAGCAAGCATATGTATGGCGAAAAGTCTATAGATACGGAAACACCGAGGATATTCTTGAAAAGTTTCAGATAGGAAAGCCCTTTGGTCAGTGGTGCACTTTCAGTTTTCCAAAAATAACACTTAACGTGCTGGGCCGTTCATTTTCATTTGATCAGATGCGGATTGTCGCAAAATTACATAAATAGGCAAATCTGAGAAATTGTGGGCTTTCCCTAAATATGACGATGACTTTGAAAACTTCGGTTTGGACAATTTTTAATGATATGATGATGATCTGCAACTTTTCTTGTTGAATTTATAGTACTTTAAAGTTTTGTTTCCTGTACACACTATATATCTCATGAACATGGAAGAAACCAAGGTGATGTTGAATGCCCATGTTACCCCCCGAAATCAAGGTCGGAGACTCTACACTCGCAGTTGTGGACAATTATGTCTACCTAGGACAAACGATCCATTTAGGTAGGGTGAACTTCAAGAAAGAGGTCAACCATTGAATACGACTCGGCTGGGCAACGTTCGGGAAGTTGCGCGGTATCTTCTCGTCCAAACGCAGTGTCTCAAGACGAAAGTCTACCAGTGTGTTGCCAGTGATGATCTATGGCTCTGAGACGTGGTCGCTCATTATGGGCCTCATCAGAAAGCTTACAGTCACCCAAATGGCAATGGAGAGGGCTATGCTCGGAGTTTCCTTGCGTGATCGAAATAGAAATGTAGAGATCCGCAAGAGAACCAGGGTTACCGACATAGCCCGAAGAATTGCCAAACTTAATTGGCAGTGGGCAGGGCACATTGATTGCAGAACGGATGGCCGATGGGGCAGAAAGGTTCTGGAGTGGAGACCGCAAACCCGAAGACGTTGCGTGGGAAAGTCACCTACTTAATGGACCGATGACCTGGTGAAGGTTGCGGGGATCCACTGGATGCGAGACGCACGGTACCGGTCAATGTGGCAACGCTTGAGGGAGGCCTATGTCCAGCAGTGGACGTCTTTTTGCTGATATGATGACTATATATCTCGAAAGTCTGACCGAGTGTATATATTGTCACCTTTTAAAAGTTGTTAGGTCTGTGGCGTTTCCTGCGGCGGGCGCGAGCGGGGGAGGGCGCGAAGTTGACTTGATTGGAAACCCTATTCCATATTTATTATGGGCCTATTTTGTCATGTTTATTGACGCGCCTGTCGGGATATAACGCCGGCTTATTAGGCGACTTTCAAACTTACTTTATTCAATAACATAAGCGCGATGTTAAAACGTTTTTTAATTTTAGTTTCGTTAGTCAATTGGTTTGTAATTGTACGTCAACTACAGGCCCTATAACAGGAGTTTTTTAATTCTAGTTTATAGTTTTTCTGTGTTTGTTTGAGCCGCTACTAAAACCTGATAAAATAATAAGGTTGTATGGTTTTAGAATTGATGAATAAGTCATCCAAATCCTTCACGCCCTGATCGGGAAGAGATGGTCTATTCTTGGGAGTTAAGAAAACCGGCCAAGTGCGAGACGGACTCGCGCACGAAGGTTTCTGTACCACTAACGAAAAAACCGACAAAAAAAGACGTTTGTTGTATGGGAGCCCCACTTAAATATTTATTTTATTCTGTTTTTAGTATTTGTTGTTATAGCGGCAACAGAAATACATCATTTGTGAAAATTTCAACTGTCTAGCTATCACGGTTCATGAGATAGACAGACGGACAGACAGACAGCCGGATCGTGGAGTCTTAGTAATAGGGTCCTGTTTTTACCCTTTGGGTACGGAACCCTAAAAATATTGCTTTATATTTAGGTTTCGTTAAATTCTACGTGTAATAAATAATATACATTAAATTCATCATTATGATGTCACACCTTATTTTACTATTAAAATAGTACCTGGGCGACCGAGCTCTGCTCGGGTGAAAACGAAATTTTATAAGAAATAAAACTTAGCTAGATCGATTTATCGCCCTCGAAAACCCCTGCATACTAAATTTCATGAAAATCGGTGGTGCCGTTACATACATATACACGGTATATACACCAAAATATTTGTTTTACAATTTTTGTCTGTCTGTCTATCTGTTTGTTCCGGCTAATCTCTGAAACGGCTGGACCGATTTAAAAAATTCTTTCACCTATGGAAAGCTACATTATTCCCGAGTAACATAGCTTATAATTTTGACTGTAGCGAAGCCGCGGGGGTCAGCTAGTATATACATATATATATACACGAATTGCTCGTTGAAAGGTATTATTATTATTAGATAGATAGATTCTATGAATTTTATAAGGGAATCTCAGCAAAACATAGCAAAGTTTGTCTAGTAAAACATTTTACGTTTAATAGTTGAAAACAGTACCAAATTGTGCCGAAAACATAGTGAAGATGTTGTGTAATACTTACCAGATGTTAGGGGCTTAGAGAAAACACTTAATGTGAGGTCGAAAGTCTATCAACAAGCGAACAGCATGACTTGAAGGCGGTACGGTCTCCGAGCCTCGTTCTGATCACTTGCTACTTGTAAGATGTTTAGTTACGAGTATAAAAAAAAATGCTTGTTAGTAACTAAATCTATATCTATACTTATATTATAAAGAGGAAAGATTTTTATTTTTGTATGTTTGTATGTAACGAATAAACTTAAAACCTACTGTACCGATTTCAAAAATTCTTTCACCGTTGGGAAGCTACTCTATCCCCGGGTGACATAAGCTACTTTTTATCTCTGTATTCCCACGGGAACGGGCACTACGCGGGTGAAACCGCGAGGCATCCGCTAGTTAATAATAATTTGAGATAGAGATATATGACGATTATTACCATTAGGTGTGTTTGATTTTATCCATATTATTAAAATGCCAAATGCGAATTTAACTATGTATGTCTATCTGTGTTCGGGTAACACCTGTTGACGTTTTAAGTATTTGGATGAAACTTGAGATACGGTTACACAATGATCTGGATAAATTATAAGATACTTTTTAGTAATCCAGGATCATATTCACGCGGGAAAAGCCGCTAGCAGAAATTTGTTTCGCCTAAGTAACATTTCTAAGTCATGATTGTACACGGGTCAACAAATCTTAAGAATATTATAGGAATTATATGATATTATTATTAGTGTAATAATTATATCATAATTATTTTTCTGTTATCTTTATTATATAGCGGAACTGTTAAAATGAACCAGATATAATGTGAATAAAAAATAAATGTAGCTTTTGTAACTACGCACGGTGACTCGGGATCGTGTGGCCAGTGATTCGGCCGGAAAAAAAAATAACATGCTTTTCCTTTTTTTCTGCGACAAGAATAGAAAATTAACGACTCAATAACACTCAGTAAAACTCGCAGAATAAATATTATACGATTAGATCATTTCTAAGAATTTTTTTGACTATCGGTCGAGAGGTGTAAGACGTGTTAATAAAATTATATCGTGGAGATAGTATGATTCAATTGAACTTTGTCGAAATGTGAGACATTTTTCATAGTTAAGGTTGCACTAGTCGATCATTCTTTCATACAAACGTAGTCTGGCGATTAATCCGATGTTTGACGATGTACATTTAAAATAAAAAATTATATCAATTTGTCTCATCATTATCTAGCCCTGTATGGAAACAAAAACTGAAAAAAAAGTTATTTGAAAGTTATGAGCGTCGAAAGTTCCATATTTCAACACTAATTTTAACGCATCATTGGGCGGAAAAAATACCATAAGAAGAAGGAAATTGAAAAACAGCCACCATAGGATAGATTAGTAGTTCAGCAATGCAATGCATTTAAAGAGATCGATATACTGACTCTACCTTCACTTTATATTTTAGAATGTATTTTGTATGTCCGCAAAAATCGAGGGCTTTTCAAAACTAGAAGCGACTTCCATAATTTAAATACACGCAGTAAACACGAAATTGTATTACCTAAATTCAGATTAACGAAAACTAGCAAGTCTTTTCTTATAAACAGTATACGCTTTTATAACAAGTTGCCAAAGTCAGTTATAGAACTGACCGACGGAAAGTTCAAAAATCACATCAAACGTGTCCTTATTAAAAAAGCATATTATAAAATCAAGGACTACGTTGAAGATAAAAATATTTGGTTTTAGCTCCTTCTGCACATGCGGCTTCCCTGGTAACTCATAAACGGCACAAATATGTGGATGTCTCTAACTATTCTCAATCTAATTTTTCTTCATTTAATAAGACTTTTTACAAAGGTTTTCAATTATCTTTATAGCCCTTTGCTAAGAATAGTTACAGCACTGATAACAACATCTGTGCCACATGTTAAATTTAGTCTTGTTATACTTTGTATAGATTATTTTACCGATTGGTTTGTGAATGTGTGAACATTGTAGGCCTTCTAGATTGTTAACATTTTATCTCGTTTTACTTTTTTTAATCTTTTGTTTGTTTATTATATAATCACTTCTTGTTTAAGTTTCTTACGACTTATTATCGGGCCTGCGTTGTCCCCCCATCTAAATACTGCTGTAACATGGAAATATTGTAAAACCAAACAATTTTTTAAAAGAGTAACCATGGAGTTTCTTGCCGGTTCTTCTCCATAGGAATCGACCAACCCGAACCGTGCACATTGACGACGTTTTATAAGTGCCCATGTAGGCCTATGTGAAATAAAAATTATTGATTTAGATTTTTTTTTTTGAAATAGTTTTATTTTGAAAATATACATTTAGTCGTTTTTCATGATATCCATACTCCCAAAGGTTTGTTTATAAAATTTCGTGCGCTCGTTTTCGCCCTAAATCATTATTCATTTCGCTACAAATTTGCAAAAGCACTAATTCGTACGCGAACAAGCTTCTTACTGCTCATCACGGCATCTATCTCTTTCGCACGTGTTGTCGGATGAGATAGTATGCATTTTAACCCCGCGCACAAAATAGTTTTTGCCGTTGTTGTGAGTAGAACTATTATAATCTATGGTTGATGTTAATAGAGTCTGTGATAGGAAAATGGAGATTACTCTATGGTAACATGTACGTGAGGAATAACCTAAAATACAAGTACTTTATAATAATGAATATTCTTTTATTGTAATACATAACAGCCGTCGACTAGGGCAACCTTAAGTAACTTTTTGCGTTGGTTTTAATAAATAAAATATTAATCGAACTCTATACAATTCGAAATTGACTACGCACTAATATTAATACTAATGAGGACTGCCGACAGAATGGTACGGAAACGGTACGGTATGGAACGGTTCATACAAGAACACAGTTATTCTGGCACACGTTACATTAGTATGTCGATGACGTTGTCCCATTAGCATGTCACTGACGCGAACCCACTTTACTTCATACATTGAGGTCGGACACAGAACATGGAAGCTGAATATTCAATGTAACTTTCAAGAACAAATAGTTTATCAGTACAATGTTAAAAAAAAACACAATTTCCACTAACAAAAGTTGCAGGCAAGCCCACTGTCCCGTCAGAACGCGGCTCGGTGCGCCCAGAAGCGTTGTTAAAGGTATTATTATCCGGACGGTCGCGCTGCAAATAAATCGTCTGCCGTGCGCTCGCTCTTTCGATTATCTTCAAATCTTCATTACACCGACGTGTGCTCTTACGCCTGCACCTACATTTTTATTTAAAGGAGGAATTAAATGCGGGTTATGAAGCCTTGCTGTTAAGTGATGTTTATTTGATGGCGTTTTTAAATTGTACAAGTCACTACTTTTCAATATTGTTGCTATAATATTTTATATAACTGGTTTTTAATGATGTCTATTAAGTTAATCGTCCCAATGATGGCTGAATATCATCGCCGGCCGCTAGTGAACGGCGTCGTTTCGGTAAAAGTCTGGGCTGATGACTAAATGGTGAATTAAGCTGGCTGCAACATGCATTGACTTATTTTTAGTTAACGCCAAAAGAATCACGTGAGCAAAGCCATTGGTGCAGCTAGTATTTTATACATTGTTTTTAGGATACTTTTTAAGGTTCCGTAACTCAAAAGTTAAAAAAGGAACCCTTATAAGATCACTCTCTTGTCAGTCTGTCTGTCCGTGTGTCACCACCGATTTTCTCAGGAATGGGTGGACCTAGCAAATTGAAATTTATACCAGATACTGAGGTCTATAGTCCCTATTAGGTGTTTAAAATCAGAGATAAAAAGATAGGGCAAATTTAGTTCTTCGCGAAAACTAGTTAGTATCAAAATTTACCTTAATTTTCAATTTCTTTAATTATTCAGCATATTCCCTATACCTGTAATACCTTACGTTTAACAAAAAAAAACAATTCTATGTCAACCGGAAGTAGCGTATAGGTTTTGGGTCGAAAAGCTAAATGGTAGTTTCCGTTGACCTAGAATCACGAAATTTGGCAAAAAGTAAAGGTCTTACAGCACAAATAAAGTAAAAATACTGAAATTTAAAAAAAAATAAAGTTAAAGGGTGTCCCCATACATACATAGTTGACGCCACCATGGGTACGGAACCCTACGTGCGCGAGTCCGTCTCGCACTTGGCCGGTTTTTGGTGTAGCACCCCTGTCAAAAACTATACAGTCACTATTCGTGAGGCGGAGGACCCTAGGCGACGTTACATTGTTGACACAAAAATCTAGTCCATACACCTACGATGATGGAAAACAATAAAAATCGATACAAGCTTGTTCCAGATTGTATGAGACCTAATTCCATTACATACACAATATACATGTGGTACATACGTATGCGTAGACGTGCACAGATACACGTTACAGAACACACTGTATCTACAAGATATTGTAGGCGTGTATGTACGAGTATTTATATAGTGATCAATTAAGTTCTGGTAACTCTGAACATGTCAAATATGCCTACCTTTTCCCAAAATGTAGGACTCAGCTTCCAGTCTAATCGGATGCAGCTTAATACAGGAATCCCCCCCTTGGCATAATAAAAATAGGCTTAATATTTATTGACATAACGTTTTCGCATAACTTTTATCATCATAATAATACTGTGGCATAATAACACTTTGGTATAATGCCAAGGTTAGCATAACTGACATTTGGTTTAATTTGTTTTGGCATAATTAGGTGTTGCATAAATTGTTAAGGCATAATATTTATTGTGTACCTTAATTATTTATCATTATTTGGGAATTATTCTGTTGGTTAAGGTGTGGCGGGAGTGGCTCTTGAGCCAACCTTCCGCCGCGAATATCTTTGTTTTAGTATGAGTTATTAAATATCAACGCAAACAGTAAAAAATGTCATGTAGCAAATATCATTATGCGTTTGTAACATTATGCTTTATAAAATTATGTTTCATTATTATTATGCCAACAGTATTTATGGCAATAAACATTATGGCAAAACATTTATGACCATAATATTATGCGTAATGATCATTATGCTGATTTTCGTTATGCCAATGTAAATTATGACACTATATTTTATGCTTATCATTAGTAAACCGCTGAATAGCAGTATTCGACATAGAGCGACTACCTATCTGGTCTTTCCATCCCGTAAGACTATACACGTAAGCCCTCAAAAACTTGAGTTCGTATTTTACCGTGACCTAAGATTTTCGACGACTATAAAATTCCCAATGCTGCAAAAAAAAGTTACCAATACTTCGAAACATTTGTCGAAAGCAACTTAGCAAAACATGCATTGATTGTTACCTCACATCACTTACTACGTATGAGCCCAACTTAGCGCTTGCTTACTCCTATTACGAATTGAACATTGCAAGAAAATTCCACCCGACATGTTTCGAACTCTATGAGGCAATGAAACTTCAGTTCAATAACAAACTTTTAATGAAACACGGGTAGTTGATCTCTCTTCAAGATGTTTTTGATTAAGTATAATAATGTTAATAAAACCTGGCTATATGAAAGGGAATAATATCGCAGTTTTATTTACATTTATGTTTGTTTACATTTTTTTGTAAAATACTGGGCGTTTTTATAAAAACTTTTTGACCAAATGATTAGTTTAAGTATTTCGTGCCCATAGCTCTCGCTGGACCGCCCATACTGATCTTCTCCAACTTCCGGTACCTAGGGTCACTTGTCCAAGGGGATGGCAAGGTAGACCGAGACGTAACGCACCGGACAGGTACGCACTATCAGGATGGATGAAGTGGTGACAGAACAACTTGCGACCCACGGATGCCTCAAGTTAAAGAGGAAATCTACAAGTCCGTGATTAGACCTGTCATACTATATGGATCAGAATGTTGGGCTGTGAAAAAGATGGATGAAAAGAGATTGCATGTAGCAGAGTTGAAAATGTTGAGATAAATGTGCGAAGTGACGAGAATGTCTAAATGAGAAAATAATATATTAGAGGAAATTTGAAAGTGGCGCCAGTGACAGAAAAGTTGAAAGGAACCTGTTTGTCCTGGTATGGTCATGTGATGAGGAGAGGTGAAACGCATGCTACTAAAAGAATTTTTGAATATAAATGTGGTAGGATGGGGAGGGAGAAGAATGCCGAAGAAAAAATGGATGGGCTGTGTGAGGAGTGACATGAAAGAAAAGGGAGTCAGTGATAGCGTGGCGGAGGACAGGACGGTATGGAAGAAGAAAACGTGTTGCGCCGACCCCAAGTAACATGTGATAAGGGCAGGAAGAAGAAGTTTAGCTTAAGCATTGATTATCAAATTCTTAATTAAAATTGAGACACGAAATGTGGGTTTACTTTTTGTGTACACTCTAACCTAACTCTAAGGAATGGAAAAATAATAGAATAGAAAACATTTATTCGACATAGACATAACAAAACAACACAAAGTAACAGAGAAGAATTAAAAAATAAAAGTACAAACAAGGTAAAGGGCAAGGGGGGAATACAAACGTATGTTATTTCGTAATATATATGTTTAATATAAATATTCTATGGAGAATTAAGAGTCAGTGTTTCAACTAATCATACTAACCGTATGTATTTTTTTTATTAATAGGGCTGACTGTGATTGGTTAAAATTAGGCACGGGGTCCACTAATGAAAAAAATAACCGTGATATTAAAACGTAACTTAGCAAAACGTTATTTTTTATATTTAGCGCCACGATTAGGAAGATACGAAGGGGAGGTTTAATAATAGCATTGACATTTTCATATTTATGACGAAAAAAGGTGTGCGTTATTTTTACCTTCATAAATGATTAAACAGCTATATTACCTTTGGACCTGAAGAAAATACGGAGTGGGTTGTGGAAGTGGAATTATATTTTTCATCAATATTTATATTAAAAAACTTCTCAGAAGTTAAAAATTGCATATTGTTCTCTATATTACGTTTTAAAAGAATTATCTCCCGTTTTGCCTCCGATAGCTTAAAGTAACATACATAAATGTATATATTTTAGTCTACAACGATTATTAAAAACATTTTCAGGTAACCCAATAACCGTGCATCTAACAACAAAATTAAGGGCACCGAACATCCCTAACTCCACTGCATCAAACTTGAGAAAGTAGTTAGTGATTTTATTGAAATGGCAGCAAAGGCCCGAGATAGGAGTGCCCACCGGATATTGATTTACCGAGTCAATGGCAACCAGTTCCGGCTGCACCAGATACACTACCAGATTAACTTTGTGACTCATTTACTACCTAATTAACTTCCTCGTTGTTTGGTAATGGATGTAGAGGTTAAATAATAACAAACGCAGGGATCGATTTTCGAGGTTAAGCAACGCTTGCCGGGGTCGGTCCGCGGATGGATGACCATGCATTACATACCCAGGCACCTCCAAAAGTACGATAAGTCATTGGTTCCGGCTGTCATTTGATCTTTGACAGTCAGAAGCCAGAAAAACTGAGTAAGTAAATACAGTGTTACCCAGTTACTGGGTTGTGGAGGTCAGCCCCCATAGCCAAGTTACAAACGTTTCGTATCGAATCTCTTTCTACAATAGATAACGCCTTCTATTTACGTCTGATCACGGTGTCATTCACATACATTGATTCGTTTTTAACTAGCGTTATCGATTGTAGATTGTCAACTTGGCTACAGGTGCTGATATGCATTGACTGTATGTGTATCTGATACACAGCTGCATCTGGATAGTCTGGGAGTCGACCTCAATATGGTTGGCAAACGCTAGGCAAATTTCAGTTTAGTAGTGGAACGCCAAGATCAAATGCAATTTAGCTCACGTCGGACATTTTTAATTGGCCGGTTAGTTGAGTTAGTTTGAAAGCTTTGACGAAGAAACTGCGCGTTATTTTATTAGTAAGTCAGTTACAAAATAAAACGACCACAATTTTGTAACATAATATATCACCTGTCCTTTCCTAAAGGTATATGTAAGTTAGTGTGTAGGTAGTACATGCCAACAACACTCAAATTTCAGCAGCAATATTTTGTCCAGTGACCAGAATTCTCCTATTTCAGTAAACTATCATCTTGTCTTCGTTTAAATTGTGTTACAAACGTAACTATAGCAAAAGATGGGCAGTATAAACAATTATATGCTCGTCCGAATTTTACAAGCATTACCACAGGAAGCAGAAAATCGGAGTGACCGAACGAGGGTGACTTCTGGATGGGGACAGTTCCACGAAAATCCGATTTCCTTTTTGTTTGTGTTACGTTATTTACTCTAGTGAAGTTTAGGGTTAAGAATGTTGTATTTACTGACTGTATCAACTCACATTTCCCACGCACGAGATTTTAGACAAGGGCTTTTAAAAAAATATATTAAAAAAAACAGCTAAGTGCGGAGGAGTCCAATCGGACTTACTCACCGAGGGTTCCATACAAATAGCTACATTCATCATAAAAGTTAGGTAACATTACTGAAGTTCATAAACAATGAAAGCTCCGAATATTGCTCTAACTAAAATATTCAGAGGATTGAGACTGACTGTGAGGGACAAAATTATCTTTTCCGTTGAAAAACTGTTGTCCCCATAGATCGACATAAGCCCCGGTCAGTTTACCAACTGTAAATAAATTAATAACAATTAGGCATTGCTTCTTGCCAAATTGCATTGTTTTAGGTTAACGGGAAGTACTCTATAGGTTTGATTTAAAAAAGAAAGAAAGAAAAGAAAGAAAGAAGAAGAAGATTCTCTTGCAATTCGTCAAATTTACGGCATAAACGGCGACATATTTTGATTCCGTTGATCTAGAAGTTTGATTTTTTCGTCGTTAGTTATACGGGTTGCAGACCTGAGTTTAAGTTATTTATTTTTAACTTGATACCTCCAGGCGTTACAGAGAACACACGGATAGACAGACAGACAGACACAACGAAGTGATCCTATAAGGGTTTTTTTTTCTTTCTTTGGGGAACGGAACTCTAAAAATATGTAAAATGTACGTAGTTGTGGGTTGCCTATTAGTACGCGTTTATTTGATGTTTCAATCGAATAACCAAATAAGAACACTGTCGAGTAGTAGGGAGTGTCATAATGTAATCTCAGCTTCTGAGTACGTGACCACCGCTCCCAATACCTAATCCAATTATTCAAAGCAGCACACCACAAAAGGCTCCATCGCCGCTGATCTAATCAATCGACGATTACATAACTAATAACATGGCCCAGCTTGACCATCAGCAGGTAAATCCAAACAGTTGGAATCAGTGTAATGCTCTCTAAACGTTTGATATGGAATGAATAACATCAGAGGCGCGTTACAAATGGATGAGCCGGCCGAGGCCGACACACGAATGTTTACGAGTACTCTATTTGTTTCGAATCAGTGGATGCGGCGTTTCAATTTAGTAATGTGTCATTGTTTGTGCTTGGACGATGTTCCAGTTTGAGAGAGTGTAATTAGAGCGCTGGTAATATCAATAATTTGTTATTGGAGTGCTAGATTGATGGTCATTGGTAAAGTAGTGAATGTTTTGGTATTTTAGATCTAGGTGACACTAGAGCAAATAGTGAATATAATGGTAGATTTTACTAACCCACTGTACAAAAACACAAAGAACTACTTTATACATATTTCAAGAACACACCCCATGTATATAATTGAATAACAATTATTTTCAAAACAAAATAACAAATTCCAGCACAGCACAAAACATTTAGTAGTTGCTTGTCGCGTGGGGCGAGCAGAGCGGGGACACGATTCTCTCACTCGACAGATCACCTGAAAGTGTACCACTTAATAACTCACATCCTCTCGCGGTTCACTGGGCACCGCTGGATCGTCACATATCTCTAAATATGGCCGGCCAAGCGTGACGTCGCCTGCACAGTTACAACACGGGATTAAGCCCACATGCCCACACCGCGGCTCCCGTACGACAGCGTCACGTGTGCCGGCAGCCTTTGCCGATTAAATACCAAATTAACACGAAGCTTTCATCTTCCATTTTGTGTTATACAATATTTTTTCAACTGTAGGCACAGCTTTGGCATGAAATATTGACGCTGGCACACGTTTACAGCTAAATTGAATGATATAAAAGCTATTGTTGTTTTCACAATGCTGGTTTTATGTGCGAATGCAATTTATTTGATTTTAACTGCGTAGTGCTGCAGTGTTTCTCATTCAGTTTTTTTTTGCGTCCTTGTTCTGTAAGGTCATCAACATTTAGTGTTCATAATTATAAACACGAAACAATACTGCGCAACTGTCTAGTCCTAACTAGAATAAACTACGTGTATCTATTGAAGAGTATAATAATATTCATTGGGCGCGGGCAATTTTCCGGGTGAGCGGCGACGCGTCTTTGATCAGCGCCGTCTATTTCCCGAGAATAGTAAAAAATTAAGGATTAACTTTGGCTTTACAAGTTCCTGGTAAAAATGACATTATTTTCCATATTCAATTTTAGTATAAACCTAAAAGAAAGCAGAAACATTTATAAAAAAGATCAGTTTTTCTAATAAAAACTAAAGTGTGTTTTCCGTAATACAGTTTCCTCAATTGAAAGCCGTGTCAGTATACATCACTAAAAGCATTTTCCAAAATACTTGTTCCCCAAAGTAATTCAATTTTACACCCCAAATAAGTCGTCCGCGAGCACGTGTAGGCTGATCACTCGTCGTTTGTCTATGGACACAACATGGCGGCGCGCGGGATGGGTTGACTCACACGTCTTGAAAGCTACGCGCCACCTTTTAAGTATTACTTCCAGTATGTTTACTGGCAATTATGCATACAACAATGCCTCGCAAAGACAGTTTAATCAGGTCGTTAGCTTATTATGTGATCATTATAGAACAGAAAATGACCCTAAGTGTACATATTTATTACATATTTATTCTACACCTTATAGCGAAATACGGGCTCTCTATTAAGACAGTTTTTAGGAAAAAGGAAATTCAGTTACGCGATGAAAATAATCCAATGTGATACTTATTATGTATTTGATTTTACCGTCGGTCAGCACTTTGCTTTTAGTGAAATATGGCTGTAATATATTGAATCTGTTGAGAAATGTAGCAAAAATTGGTACGTTATATTTATTTAGGTGACTTTGTAAGTTTCTAGGAAATGTTGGTTGTTTCAGGATCACACTTTATTGTAACATGTTTTAAATGTTAGATTATTTTTAATAGTTGAATTTTAATTAGTTACGTATTAAATGCGTTTATTTGTTTGTGGTAAAAGTGAACCTTAAACTGTTACTAATTTTGATTTTTATGCATTTAATTGTTTTTCTGCTCATTACAGCATGTAGTGTTTACTCCTTCCACTACATGTACCAAACTGTTGTGATAAAATAGAATGTTAATCTCACCTGTCCACTATGTTTAGAAGGTTCCGAATTGCCTCTCGACGTCAGGACGAACTGAGCAGTGGCGTCAAGTGTCCTCCACTGTAACACTTCTAATTCCGTTGATGTAGTGGCCTAGAGCGACGTCGAGATGTGTTGGCGATTGTTCTACCGCAAGTTGGGAACACTCAGGTTTGGCATTTATGGCGAGTAATTGTTTCCTTTGTTTGTGTGTATACTTAAATTAAATTTTAGATCTTTTCGCTTCAAGTTTAGTGGCATCACTGAGGTTTAATTTAATTTCTAGTTTCCACAGTTTGAGAGGAGATCGCGTGTGTCACTGGTGGGCCACAAAGCGCGTGTGCGCACGCAGGTCGCAGTGGTGGGGAGGCTTCCGCTGCGATGTCGCACCCTTCCGGTGTGCGCCGGCGCCGACCGTGACCGACCACTGCCGCGCACCATAATATCCTATTGTCATCTAATAAATGAACTCTACCTATCCATAAAATCATTTCATGCATACGAATAACACATAGATACTCCACAACATATTATGAGGCTCTTTCGGGTAATAACATCATCAAAAGCTTTCACATATTCAATTTATAGAGACCTCATTTTATTTAAGCACTTAGTACACCAATTGACGGAACGTAGTTGCGGTTTCGTATCATTAGTCTTAAATGGAAAATTCGTTTTATCTGTTGTTTATTACAAGGCCCACGATATAAACCAATTAGTTGGTACGCAGACACCAGGGAAAAGCTTTTATGATATGCAATTAATACATTACGGTTAAAGTATTCTGAAAAACAAAGGGGTATTAATTTTAATAGTGACATGCTATTTTTAATGGCAGGCGGCCATCTGTGCGGCTGCTTTAAAATATTTTTATTATGTTTATTGAGAATTGCAGTTTAAATTTGCCTTTACCACAGATAATATAATACTAGCATACAGATGCCTCATCCCATACAAAGAAACCGTGCCGACGTAACTAGCGTTTTTCGTCTGATTAAACTGATTATTTTTCTAAGAGCGTCGATCACGTTCGGTTTCGTTCCACGGATATAGATGGTGTTAGCAGCGACTTGCAAATAAGATGGTTTATTCGATTTGTGTTTTTTTTTTTTTATCTTCAATAGGCTTGCGCTTGACCACTATCTCACCTGATGGAAAGCGATGATGTGGTCGACGGTGAAGCACGCTTGCCTAGAAAAAACCTATTCACTCTTGACTTGAATACTTTTTTTTTAAATACAACGACGATTTGTTTTATATAATTAGTTATTAGTTTCATTGTAGCAAAATGTGTTACAAAACAAATTTAAAAAATCCCACCGCGCCATCTATTGCAATAAATTTTAAGTGATCCATTAAAATAATCTTTAAAATGTGAATTAAGAACCCAATGTTTCTTAATTTTGTGCTTAGGAGAGTTAATTAAACAAGAACATATTTTTTTATGATCGTTTCAGGCAAATCTTAATATTTCACAAAACTCAATAACAAAGCGAAGCTTATGACGCCATCTATTGCAATTTATTTGAACCAAATTTTCATTCTTCGCTTTGGATACCCGTGCCTTTACATATATTCTGGCAGGCTTCAATCGTAATATTGGTACGGCAAAATCTGGTATAAAGTGAAAGATCATTGGAGCATTGAATACCTTTATCAGCCGTCAGTCACGTGTTCAAATCCAGTCAATACAACGCGGTGCTTATTCAGAAGAGATCGGAAACAATTAGACAACAGTGGCATTGGTCAGCGGAGCGGAGATCCGTGCGTCGCGCTGCCCTACTGATTTACTCACGAATATTTTCCAGCATGGAAACAACTACACGCTTAAACAAATTTAAACCTTAGCACCATAAAAACTAAGCATGTTATCTCTTCTGAAGTGGACGTGGGATGTTTACTCCTTTTGTAAATGAGTTCGCCTTATTTTAATTCAACGTATGAATATGAATATCGGTCAGCGTGTTTGTGTGTGATGGCATTTAATCAATGCTTATATAAAGTAATGGCAGGTATCGCACACTCGGAATTTATTTATTGTAATATCAGGAGGATATTTATTTAACACAATATTTCTGAAGTAATTAAGTTGAAAGGTACTCAATAAGTCAGTTTTTCCATTAAATAATCAACATCTTTCGTTGGAGGTCCTGAATAAATAAATCATATTTTTATAAAGATCGCTGATTTGATTTGTTGTTTGTGTTTACAAAAGAGATAGTAGGTAATTTTTTTTTTTTAATAAATCCATATAGGTATCTGTAAATCCTTTGAGTGTAAAGGCTAACGCACTCATATACCGTTCAGTTTGGCCTCTATTTTTTAACATCAATTAGAAAAAAATTTGCTTGGCGTATACTATAATATACCTAGCCCAATTATTTTGAGATACAAATACGTTTATTGGTTCATATTATTATATCTTTCTATGTCTTAATATCTTTAAATTGGTCAAAGGGAAATAAAATATAGATAGTTACTTACCAGCAGCCATGCGAGATGAAAGACGCGATGTGGATTGCCGTCTATAAGATTTGTCTATTTTCACACTCTTTGCCCTTTCCCTTGCTGAATTTATTAAGGCTGCTGGTCTTTTTCTTTCGTGTCGATTAACTTAAACTATAGTCTCAACTATTAAGATTTTGTCCAACCAGTATGTGTATGCATAAAAGGAGCCCCTCCAAGCGGCGTTAAAGCGATATATAGGCCTCAATGTTAACGCAGTACTGGCCGTGCGCCCGCTCGATGCCAAAATATCAATATTGAACCTCCTTTTGAACAGTTTTGTTTGCAAAATATTATTTGAATTACATATGCTACGTTAGTTATGAAGAAATTCCAGCCATCCATTTCTCTGTGTAAAAATATTTTTAAACATCCAAGTCGTTTTGAAGGAGTTTCCAACAGTTGCGAAAAATGTCGTGTTGTTATTTTTTTTCTAAGCAAAACTATTAGTTAAACGAAAAAACCTTGTGTTAAAAGTCATGTACATGAATCAAAAATATTTTTTTATTTTTCAAACCTTTAGCCATTACTAATATGCTTAAGAAAGTTACCGTTTTACGGCACTAAAGCGGATGTAGGCCCTTAAATATATCGTATTGATTCCAAACGCCCATCGCACCCTGGAAAGCTAGCACCCGTAATGCAGGGTCTAGCTGACAAATCCTTTCACCACGAAGACTAAAACTAACCACGTATGAATGGTAAAGATGGTGCTACATCAAGCTGAACCGTTTTTTAAAACTTATTGGGGCTTGCTTACCGCTGAGTAAGGACTGTGGGAAGGTGATGTTCATTTAAGCTAATCAAATCTTTTTTACTTATAGGAAAAGTGAATAGCGTTGAAAATAACATGAAACATACATGCATCTTTCAAACAAAAATTTCCTTGCGGATCTTCGGTTGAATCTTTTGTAAGTTTAAGTTTTTGACATTTATTTTACGGTGTATTTTTGGAAATGGAAAAAGATGGTAAATGTTCAATGTGTTCAATTAATTATAATGAATAAAGAAATAGAGAATGTATAGAAAAAGTTGGCCGAGGCATTGTAAATGTTTTCTTTCATTGGTAAGTAAATTTGTTTTTAAATTGTTTGTGAAAATGTGGCACGCTTAGTTTCCATACAGATGGAGGGACTTGTGAGATTTGTGAGTTTATGTATGCACACTGTGTTCGCATATACCTAAGCGCGGTCGCAGTAACTAGTTTGTATCTTGGCCGTCGGCTAAGTGCGCTGCGCCTGACTGTCCGAGTACTTAACCTAATATTCGGTAATTGCGTTAGGGGCCGCAACATAATTAACGGGCTCTCTCAGTTGGTCAGGCAGGTCGGCTAAGACGGTGTATCGATACGTGCTTTGTGGTGGCTAGCAACCGCACCCAACTGCAGTAGGTGCTTTGATTAGCTTGATATTACAGCGCAGTTACTATATGTCCGAAAAGACTTATGTATATATATCCTACGCTATTCCCGAAAAAGTAAGCCTTATTCACTGTATAGTAAGAACGATACCTTGGATAATTTCAGTACTAAATTACGCTAACCTGAAATTATTTTTCACCTCTATTCACCGTTTTTAAGCGCACTTCGCTCGATGTTTTGTTACAAGTGAACTTCTCATTATTAAGATTTCTTTTCAGGAATGATAAACAATCTAAATGATGATTTAATTAAATACCTAGTAAGTTTAGCAGATATATTTTAAAGCAGTCAGTAGGACCATGTTAAACATCATATTTCTTGATTGACAATATTCATATTATCCATTAGTATAGTCTCTTTTATGACTCCCACGTGTGCAGAGTGGGAGGGCTATTCCCGGATCTATAGTAAAAATGGGAGTCCCGCAGGGCTCGATTCTTGGTCCTTTCTTGTTTCTTATTTATATTAATGACTTGCCTTACCTCATAAAGGATAACCAAGACATAGTGTTGTTTGCAGATGATACTTCACTTTTGTTTAAACTTAAACGGCAGCAGCTGGTTACTGATGAAGTAAATAGCGCGATCTCAAAAGTAGTTCACTGGTTCAATGTTAACAATTTACTCCTTAATGAAAGAAAAACCAAATGCATTAAGTTTACCCTACCTCACGTTAGGCAGGTGAAAACTGATGTGTTGATAAAGGGCGAAGAATTGAATCCTGAGAATAGCACAGTATTTTTAGGCTTAACTTTGGATGCTAAGCTTCAGTGGGGCCCACATATAGATAAATTGTCAAAGAAGCTAAGCTCCGCAGCATATGCTGTTGGAAAAATTCGTAATTTAACTGACATAGAGACAGCCCGTTTAGTATACTTTAGCTATTTTCATGGTGTAATGTCGTACGGTATTCTGTTGTGGGGAAATGCCGCCGACATCCAGAATATCTTTGTTTTGCAGAAAAGAGCTGTTCGATCAATATATAAATTAAGCCCGAGGCACTCTCTCAGAGAGAAATTTAGAGATTAATGTAATGACTGTGCCCTCTCAGTATATTTATGAAAATCTTTTATATGCTCATAAAAAAAAAAAAAATGTTTAAAAAATACAGTGATATCCATAACATAAATACTAGGAACAAACACTAATTTGTAGTACCTACAACAAGGCTCAAGAAGATAGGTGGCTCGTTTAGATGTCAATGTGTACGCTTTTATAATAAGCTTCCAAGCCACGTACAAGATCTAATAAATTCAATACATTCAAACTCTTAATAAATTCAAATCATTCATTAAACGTAAGTTGTGTCAGAAAGCGTTTTATACTATTAAAGATAACGTTGAGGACAAAAAGGCTTGGGATTGAGCTGCTCCAATTAATTTTGATTTTTTATATTTTGCACCGTGAATTTTGTTTTTAATTTTGATATTTTTTTTGTTTTCTTGCAATGACAAGTATATTTACTTTTTAAAGTATTATATTATTTTATTTTTATTATTGTGAATATGAAGACTATGTGGATTTTTGTTTTTTATTTTATCTTAGTTAGTTTTTACTCATGGTCTGGCAGTTTGAGTAGTTATGCGGCCTACCCGAATGTCCTTTCTTTGGTATTGTTCGTCGAATCGTTGAGCTCCTTAAATTCTGAGTTGAGCTGCTCGGTTATTGACAAATGCGTGCACTGACTGGACAGGTCCACTTAATCTGGCTGGTTCTTTCCTCAAAAGACCATTTCAGACATCTGTCTACATGGTCTTCACATGATATAACCACAAAGTACTTAAGCGGCGGCGCGCTTACTATTTTGGGATATAACCAAGATTTTGTCAGGACTTTAAAAGAGACTGTGACCTCTGAGTTTGTTTCGGCCTTTCTTCTCAGAGTAGTCAGATAGGAAACGCCAACCTCATCTAGTTTTAAAAAATATGATCGACATGTAAAAGTGTTTGTACAAACCAACTTACAGAAATAAAATCATTTATCATTATCATTTATCATTTATTTTTAGCTGAGACTGAAGGCTGTAAATAAAGGTATTTATGCTACAAGTGCGGAAGGTAGGTGATTTCCGATGAGTGGATAAATCGACACGAGTCGGAAATCATCTTACGTACGTGTATCATACAACATTTTACTAGGCATTGTGCGAGGAAATAAATAAATGAATAAAATGAAATTAACAAAATGGCGGGCTTATTCAAGAGCGTTCAACATATCCACAGATTAACTAATAGTTCCTCGGGCATATCTACTGCGCATGTGCGAATAGCTGTCACATCGTAATGCAATAAGGCACGAGCAAAATATGCGTTCTGCCCAATGATATTCAAATAAACAGATACGTTATACACTCACAAAACAATTGAAAAAAGTGTTCCGCGCAGCAGCGGCAGCACACATACACACTTTTCATTCATCTGACATTTCACTACAATGTCGAAAGGGATGGCTTGATAAAACAAACAAGAAAAAAAGAGACAGCTAGTGTTTGTCACTTGCGTGTGAATGTAAACAAACATTATTCTGACAACCAATGTTTTTTCTTTTTGTAACCTCCAAATATCAGAAAATTAGGAAAAAAAATTGAAATAAATTAGTAAATTGAGGTGTATTGCGTATTTACATATGGTATGAGATCCCTTCTGTTTTATGTAATTTGGTATTATAATTGGTACACTTTCTAAATACACACGATGGCATTTTTTTAATTTTGTTTTTTTTTCAACAAAGCGTATCGCTCTTCGCCATGCGTGACATAAACTAAAGACTAAATCATACAATTGTCTACTATTCGAGTCTTCACAATGCGCGCGCTTATAACATATCTGTTTATTTGAATATCATTGGTTCTGCCAAACATATTTAATAAATATTTAAAATTAATTTATTGATCAAAATCTAAATCTAGAGTAATTAAAAACGCCTAAAATAAAGTATTAGTTTTATTTTACCTTTTATATGAATGATAATCTATACATAACTAATTTTTAAAACTTTTCTCAAATAATAAAAACTCTATGCGTCGGGCTGACGTTGGAGTTAAAAATTAAAAAAATACAGGAAAGTAAAAAGCACTAGTGAAAAAAAGTGACACTCTCCGCACAGTTTGGCTGCTTGGAAAACCGCTCTTTTCAAGGACATGCATTGTAAATATATATTCCACCTCCATCTCAGTGCTACACAACCTTCTTGCGCATTAAATACTCGATACAAACTCCTTGTGCAAAGAATACTCGACTTTCAAACTCCTTCATCGATTTATTTTGAGTTTGTTTATATTTGGGATTTTAATAATGATTTTGATTTTAGTCTAGGATGTTTAGTGTATACTTATTTAGATTGTAATTCTAATATTAATTGCATTGGTGTTTAATCAATTATAATTATGATCGTAACGGAGGTGGTCACTGGCCCCTGAAACACAGGTGCTGTTAACTAGCTCAGCTTCAATTTCAACCATGGGGTAACACATTTTTTGTAAATTTTGAATATAACAAACCATTTATTTATTTATTATTATTCCTTGTGCTTTTTGCTTAAATCTTTCTTTTTCTCGTAGTCATGGTATAAAATATAGTATGCAACTCTTGAATAAAACGGATTTATATCGAGGGCCATGAATCACTCGCGTTGTTCAGGATTCTAACACTTGAACCACTCGCTATGCTCGTGATTCAATCATCATGAATCACTCCCTACGGTCGTGATTCATATGTTAGAATCCTTCACTTGTTCGTGAATCATCTACGGCCCTCGCTTTAAATCCGTCCTTTATTCACTAGTTCCATAATATACTATTGTTCGTCTACTGTGATGAGTAAAGTTGACAGGTTATTATTTGACAGGTTTTGTTTTATATTTTTGTTTTGTGAGTGGACCTTTTGTTGTCTGAATAAATAAATAAATTATTATATTATTATAAAATATATATAAAAGAAACAGATAATTAAAAAAAATAACCATTATAATCTCATGAACTTTATAATTGAAGACTTCGTGTAAATCGTAAAACTAAATAAGAACTAAAAAAATGATTTATCTTAACTAAACATCTTATTTATTTATGAAAACACTAATAACACTAAACACAGAATAACATAATCTCGATTAATTATCTATTTATAAATAACATTGGTTTATCTACTCCTGACTATTTACAAACGTTTCCACATGAATTATGATACAATTCCTATTGATTATATAAATTATTTAAATATTGCTGCAATACTAACTTCATATCCCTATAGTGCAACTATGTCTTCTTAAACTACCCACATATTTCGCAAACTGAAGTTTGTTTGTAATAAGAAAAATGATACCGAATAATTAACCTTGATTCAAATATTAACTATTGATGATATAAATCCATTCATTTGCTATCTAATTCGATAAGTGACTACTTACTGGCTAAATAAAATTTCATTTCAATTTTCTTTTAATCCATCTAATCAATGTTCTGAGCCGGGTTTGTAAGCAGAATCCCAAATATCAGCAAAGCATACACTGGAATGGAACCGATAGAACATGATGAGAGGCAAACTTATGTGGCCCAAAATAGTCCAGATGACTTTGCCGTAGAACTCATATCGCTCGTCAAGGCTGTCAGGAGACTTGTAGGAGAAGGTGTTGAAGATCCACATGGCAACGTTGGCGATGAGGAGGAACATCAGAACTTCACGACCAGGCTTCTTCCTACGAAGCTTCTTAGTGTTGCTGCAGCGCCTGAGGCCGTCCATGATTAGTGGTGTCTGGATCAGGACTTGTATGACCTGGGAAACGATAAAAAAGTATTTAGGCTTCTATGAGGTAATAGGCAAAATTATTGAAACACGAGGAAATCAGGAAAATCTATACGATATGAAACGTATAGAATTTTATCACTAACAACCAATTATTTGTCCGAAAGATCGTACTTACCATAACAATAAAATCAATGCTCTTGATAATATTTGAAAATGTGATAGTAGCTATCAAAGAGAAGACAGTCTCCATGAAGAAGGCAGGCAAACAGATGAAAAGCAGTACATCATCGAGGAGTGAGATGGGGTGCTCGTTGATGTCCAGCTGACGCATCTGGTTGAAGGCGATGACGACGGCGAATAGCAGCAGAATGTGGAGGCCAAGTTTCGTGCAAGAGTTGAGAAGGTAGCCAAGCTCCATGAAATCGCTGAAAAAATTATTGCTTAATTAATTTAAAGATTCAAAAATTTCGATTCAGTGGTTCTGTATTTATAGTAAGAAATTATCTTGAAGCTATCTTTTTAATTTTATTTTAGCCTATACTGTCTGACTGCTGGGCAAAGGCCGGCCCAAATCCTTTCAAATATTCTTTTCCTGAGCCTCCTCGGACCAGACTCTGCAGTGGGCGTCTAGGTATAAAAAAGAAGCTATCTTAAAATAGATATTTAATAAACATTTTTGACTTTATAAAGTTTTGGCAATAACATATTTATGACTTACTCTCCAACGCTGCTAAAGACGAAGCCAATTATCAACATTCCAGAGATGACGACCACAACGATGAGCCCTAAAAACAGGCCGCGGTTGGATGCGTGGCAGTCGGCGTAGATCACGATGTTGCTCGTGAAGTCATTGTCTTCGTTGGCTGTTGGGAGCCTGGAAATACGGTACTAATTAAATATACCACACACAAACTGAGCTGAGAAAAGGTTTTCATAAAAAGAAAAGTTTCCATATATTTTTGATTTTGTGTCAATAAATTATGAGTATAATAATAAATTAATCCGTACTTGCACATGTGGTAGTTGTCTTCGCTGTTGGAGTTGACATCAGAACCGTTGTCTTCGTTGTCACAGTTGCCGATGTTACTCCAGATAATGTAGTAAATAGCAACTGGAATGATAGAACATAAGCTATATCAACATGCTGATATAATACTATGAGTTGCAAAACCAATTACAAAAAAGTAAATCAAATCGAAGGCACTGGCTTGGCCCACGCATGAAATTATTTAATATTTGTATCTTTTGCATTGCCTATTTCATTTGCAATTTACCAATCAAAGGAAATTTGTGATACGTACCAATAAGAATATTAAATTCCACGTTGAACGGATAGAGGTACGGCGAGAAATTCTCATATATCGAATTAATGGCCGCGGAACTGTTGCATTCGGGGTTATACAGATTGCTTATGTCGATGAATCTCTGGTCCAGAGGTTTGTCTGAAAAATATGTTTCAAATTATTATCCTATCCTATACCATTAAACGAACAATATTAGTATCTGACGATGATGATAAAGGGCTAAAAATGAATCCAAAATAGCTTTGGATTCATTTTTAACCCATTATAAATAAAAATACTTTTCGTTGGTTAGCGCATCATTTGAGAACGGCTGGACCGGTTTCGTATTTTTTTTCAAAATATTTCTTAATAATTTGTGTAAGGTTCTTTTTAAGGAAATTAAAAAAATGGAAAATTGACCGGATCATTGGAATACTCAAGAAAAACTGATAATGTTTTTCTATGCGATTTTTGTTTTAAAGCACTTAATTAAATCTCACCATGTTCAGCAATAGTGACGTTTTTAACATAATAATCTGAGTACGAGTATTCGCCGGAACCATGCTTCGAAGTGGCGTATAGCGTCAATCCCAAGATGGTCTCACGACAGATCGCAGATATCCAGAAACACAGGCTGCTGCCAATTAGATGCATAAATGCCATCTGTGCTAGACCCTGAAAATTGATTGAAAAGTATTTGTAACATTTTGTACTTTGCAACCTCACTCCTGCACCTGTAGCCAAGTTGACAATCTACAATCGATAACGCTAGTAAAAAAAGAAGTTTTGTCAGTACAAAACAGCCTCATAAAAAATTTTTCGATCTAAATCCGGCGGCATAGTAAGTATATTATTGGAATGATTGGCAGCATGTTTGCTGTTGTGGCTTTATGGAAGGTAGGTTATGAATAGTCAAATTTTTAAAAAATACATCGTTAAATCGTGCTGTTTTAAGAGTTTTTTTTTTTCCAAAAAAAAAAACAAAAAAAAGACACCTGGCGCAAATAGCCTCTTTTTCTTTCTTTATTTTATTTAACATGGCTACTACATTCATTGTTATTGAATTATTGCATGAATACTTTGCTTTGTTAAATGTAATATGGTCCAATACATTATCTATTCCAATATTATAAAGAGGAAAGATTTTTTTGTTTGTTTGTTTGTACCGAATAGGCTCCGATTTTAAAAATTATTTCACATATGGAAAGATAAATTATTCTCGAGTAACGTAGGCTATAATTTATTTTCCAAAAAATATATATATCCTTATGAAAATTGCAATAATGTAATCCAAAGTAGCAAAATTTTGCCTATAAAATTCATTATTTGGCGTGCGCTGAGAAATCTATTGATGATACATTAAAATTATTTACTCAAAAATGCATGTAATGTGGTCATTATTTTGACAACCTTGTTTGAGCAAAGTCGACCTTGCCGTTCTGTTTCAAGGAGCGGCCGGCAAAGTTTTGCTGGCCGCTCTAACAGTCCGGCAATGTTTTGCCGGCCGCTATTTTGACGTTTCAACGTTTTAAAAAATCAAATCCAAAACAGATTTTGTTTAAAACACAGCTGTTTGTATCTATAGAGATAGGCACAAAAAGATTTTATTCAATATTAGGCTGTATAGTTCCAACTACCATTGCTCAAAAAAAAACAAAGAAGTAACAAAACGCGGTTCAGCGAAAATTTTGTTTTTATTTAGTGACTTTTTTGCTAAAAATGAGCTCTCAAAGCGAAAATTCTTCCGATCCAATGTGTTTAACACCACCTGACATTAAAAATGAAGCTAAATTAGTGGTTGAAAATTTGATACCGCGAAACTCAAAGGAAAAATATAAATTTGCCTATGAAAAATTTGTGCAGTGGAAAATCAGTAGGAAATCTAAATCTTTATCCGAAAATGTTTTTGTTTTCAATAATACAGCAGTCAAACACCGCATTAGAATTATCGCAAACTATTACTAATATCAAACCGGGAAAGTCGGTGTTAAATTTTAGTAACTGTTCTTTTCATAATTTTCATTTTAATTAAAATTCTAGTTAATTAATATATTTTTATTTAAATTACTTGCTGGTTTTATTTAGATTAGGTACTTGCATTTTTGAGTAAAGCACTATACAAACCTTGGCCAAAAATGACTGCTTCGCTGGTCACGCTATGATTGCCTCGAGCTAGCCTAGCTACGCTCTAGGCCTTTCAGCTTGGCCATCATTGCAGCCCTTGCTGTCCTCGCTGTAAAGGCCTCAACCTACGGTTTCGGCCTTTATCTCAGCTCGTCCATCAAGTGCTGCACGCTGACCGCGCTGTGTCGGCCTGGAGCTGCGCTACGCTGCGCTTTCGGCCATAATCAGCGCGACCAGCAAAGTAGTCATTATAGACCGCGGCAGTAATGTACTATTACTACATGATTAAATTACTCATTATTACCTACATAAAAGTCTGCGAGAGAATATATCTCACTATCATAGTTAAGTCACAACAGCAGCTTTTGTGTTCTAACATTTAATTAGATCGCCGTGTCGGTAGAAACAAAAGTTGGTTACATTCCTTTTTAACCCCCGCCGGAAAAAGAAGGGGTGTTATAAGTTTCACGTGTGTTGCTGTGTATCTGTGTATCTGTGTATCTGTGTGTCTGTCTGTGGCATCATAGCGCCTAAACGTATGAACAGATTTCGATTTAGTTTTTTTTGTTTGAAAGGTAATTTTGTCGAGAGTGTTCTTAGCTATGTTTGAATAAAATCGGTTCAGCCGTTCAAAAGTTATGGGCATTTTACTGTTTGAATCGGGGTGTTTTCGCAAGATAAATGCGTCGGGGGTTTTTAAATTGTGAAATTTTACTTGTGTAGTATGGTATTAATTATTATTCAAATAAATAGTTTAAAAAATTGGTTGGTAGGTAGGTAGGGTAGGTGGGTAGCTAGATAGGTAGGGTAGGGTAGGTAGGTATGTAGTATAGGGTAGGGTAGGTAGGTTAATCGGTAAGGCAGGCAAGTAGGTTGGTAGGTAGGTAAGGTAGCTGGCTAGGTAAGCGGGTAGGTAGATAGGTAGGTGGTAAATAGGTAGATAGCCAGTTGAAGAGAGTGAAGCCGCCGGGGAACAGCTAGCGTGCAATATAGTACCATGAACGTTTATCCATGTATGCGTACATCTATATGCTATATATAAGTACGTAGATCTATATATTATCTGTATGTTCATGTTCTACTATTATTTAATATTGAAGTTCGTTCCATCATATCTTCCAGATTTAGCATCCTCTTTAATATTGCTAGATTTTTATCAAATTTATCCTATCATTTTGTACCTCCGATACTATAGAATTTTAGGTAAGTAGTGTTAGAAAATAAATGGTACACTTTTTATGATGATCTTTACCTGAGCTCTCAAGATGATGACGTTGGAGTATTTAAAGATGAAGTACAGCTGCAGGAAGCAGTAGAGCGGGAACATGACGTCAAGCACGACTTGGAGCATGTTCACACATTCATCGTTATCCAGGTCGTCGTCGACTAACTGGCCTATTTGTACTGCTAGCAGGAGGATTGAGTGCACTAGATGGCCGAGAGCAAAACCTGTAAGAAAAAGACAAATAACTTAATGGGTCTGAAAAGCTGTCATCAAAGATGAAGAAAGGAACAAAAATATATTTTCGAGAACCAGAGACGAGTTTGCACATAAACAAGCCACAATGTGACTATTTCACTTTCTAATGTCAAATAGTAAAATAATCTCTTCAAAGTTAGAGTGAACAGGCTTCTTCTGGGTAAGCTCACTCCATCGTCAACTCTGTCTCTGTCACCTCTGACCTAGACTAGAGTCAAGAGCAAACCCAACAAATTAAAAAAAAAATATGTTGGTATTTTTTACCAACTTTTGTAACATCATTTTGGATTTCACTGACTAACATAAGTGAAGGAAGACATGGTGAGGCAACTAGGAATTTAAAAAATTCTGAACTTTCCGAAATGCAATCACTGATGTGTATAGCCAATCTCTTAAGTCCTTTTTTCTTTAAGAAAAAAGGACTTAGTAGGAGAGGTTTTTTTTTTATTTTTTTATTTATTTATTCATTAACACATACATTTGTTTTAACAGGTAAGACCCAAGCTTACAAAAGTAGTCATAAATTGTTAATTATACAATCCCAAACTATATATACTAAATATAGAGGCACAAGTTATACAGTGTACAACACACTAAGTGTCACCCTCTGGAATTCCGTCATAGAACAAGAAAATATGTCTAAACGCAGAGAGATGCTATTAAGGCGGTACCCCGAGCAAAACGCCGCGCAAGCCGTTTTTTGTGCTGTTTTTAGGAGCTATCTACTCGTTATATAAAAAGAAATATCAATTAATAAAAATACATTAAACTTCTACATAATATTAATTCTAAAATGGTAGATTTAGTTTTTTTTTAAATGTTGTATATATTTCACTAATCTACTTCCAAAAAAACATAAAAATGAGAAATAATTATTGATATTATGCATCTCCTCGTAAAGTGTTCATTGATTATTTTTTGTACTAACACTAATGGATAGACAATTTAATAACGAACATTTTTGTAGAATTATTTTTTTCAAAAGACCAAAATTCGATTTTATAAAGATTTTATTCTAAAATCTGGGCGTATTCACTACTGTAATTCATGCGCCACCAGTGCCGCTAGACCAATAGGAACGCTCATATCTCATGCCGATTTTTTGGTCAGGGTACCGTCTTAAGTATTCCTACTGCACGAATCACTGGTGCAAACTTTAATAAATTTGTACGGGTTGCCGGGACTTTAAAAAGCCCCTCCCTAGGTCCTAACCGTAGCCTCCTGTTTGGAACGAGCAATTCCAATGATTCCAATATTTGTGGATCATTCAGCATGCCACGAAAAACCATAAAAACATATTTTGCAAGAGCGAGGTTGCGCCTTACCTCCAACTTATAGTACCCAACCATCCCTATAACAAAAAGAGTTGGATACATAAGAGGGTAGAAGGGATATACACCAAACTGCTTCATATATAGGTATCGGGTAAATTTGTTCTGCATCTTTTCCAGCATCAGAGAATACTTCACTTCATAAGGATTCCAAATGATAGCACTAGTTTCCAAGTTGCTTCGTACCAACGCATTATAAAGTGATTTCACTGCCGCCATGTTAGTGAAGTCCCGGGTTTCACGCATGACAAAACCAAGATTTTTAAACGCTTTTTTGCACACCTGTTAGTCACCAGTTAGTTGATGTTATATCCAATGACTAATTAATAATTATCGATAAAGTATAGGTCATTCATAATATTGTATTTATCCCGGCAAGCGTGGTATGTGCAAAGGATATATGATATATGGGATATGTGCAGGTCCAGTTGAAAACCAGCGTCAGGCACTAGTTGTCTGGCATTTTTGCTGAACTGAGCCTTTTTCCTTGAGGCACACTTTCCTGCTAACTTCTTACGTCAGACTTTAGACCTTTTTTATTTTTTTGAATTTTATCTGATGTATAATATTATGTTGTGTGTCTTTTAGTCTGTGCTAAATAAATGTATTTTCTTTCTTTATATTTCGGGCCATAGATAAATAATATAATAGTAGGTACGTATAGTAAGTATAGTGCGGCGTTTAATCGATGTAAACTATATAGCTAGGTACATAATAAGTTGACATCTCTTTATAAATAAAAGATTTCCATGCATAATATAATAAAACCAAGTATCACATGTGATGATATCATACTTTTATATAGACATCAAAATAACGGAAAAGTGTTGATTAACAGTATTTGATAATGACAATGCACGTCATGTACCATGATTTAAATGATCGCTAACTTTTATCTGATCATAATTATTTATTTATCATTATCAGTCAACAATAAATGTGCGGATCTAAAACTGTCGAAATGTGCCAGAATTACACAATTTTTACGCAATGCTAACAATGAGTAATAAAATGGTCTATAAAATTAGTTTCAAAGTAGGAAAGTTTTAATAACGCATTTTGTTTGGTCATAATAATTGTCACATGACACCACTATATATATGAAACATAAGATGTAATGAATAGGGTTTTTCCTTTCTTATTAGGCACAAGAAAGGAAAAACCAGAGCAGTGGTGGCCCAGTGGTTACGGTCCCGAATTACGAGTTGTAGGTCGTGGGTTCGAATCCGAGCAGGCGCTTTACTTTGTGTAATTTATTTCATCACCACTGCTCTCAAAACGGTGAAGGAAAACATCGTGAGGAAACCGGCATGTCCTAGAACCAAAAATTCAAAGACATGTGACATCTACCAATCCGCAATGGGCCCGCGTGGTGGATTATAGCCCACTCCCTCTATGAGAGGAGGCCTGTGTCCCAGCAGTGGGAACATTAAAAAGGCTGATGATGTGATGTGATGATTAGGTACAATAGTCATATAGTATTATTAAAACTAATGAGTCAGGAAGATTCTGTTCAAATGCATAGGGTGCGCCCGACCGATAAGATAAGGGATGAAAACACGCGAAGGCTCCAAGAGCCTTCGCGTGTTTTAAACACTTTTAATACATAAAGTCTTTTGACGTTTTTACGTCATTTGACGCAAAATATGGACACCATTTCTAAGATCTTTTGAAGAAAACTTCCTTCACTCCACTCAACTCAGTTGCCATGCCAACGAAAAAAAACATTACTATCGATTTGAAAAGAAAAGCTGAGGAGAGGTTGAGGGAATGACGTAATTAGAATCTGCCTCTAGGTGAACACTCTAACGAATGCCTTGTTGGCGCAGTAGTTCCTAGAATCAATCCCTGGGAATTGAAAAGTTTATTGAGCTTTGCCAGTAAGCCAAGTATTCAGCTAAGGAGTGGAATTCCCTGCTGGAGTCTTTGTTTCATGATAGCTACAACCTTGGAGTCTTTAGGTCAAGAGTGAATACGTTACTTCTAGGCAAGCGTGCTTTACCGTAGACCACATCATCGCTTACCATCAGGAGAGATAGTGGTCAAACGCGAGCCTATCGATAAATAAAAAAAAAAGGTTTGGCATCTGGACTTGTACTCGGTTGTCCTCTACTAAATCTTAAAACTTAACTGGCTATGACCATCCTGAATATATGTATACTATTGTTAAGTCTTACCAGCGGCTCCCATCTTGAGGTAGAAGCTTCCAGAGTGCCTGCCCTGACTGAAGCAGTACATATGCTTGGTTGGTATGAGTACCGGTGGTGGCATGCCTGGCATCCTGTAAGTCCCTGTGGAGTCAGGGGTGCGGTCGCCTGGCGTTACTGAGCCCATTTGTTCCTGTAATTTTCGAGGAAAATATTTAGAAAAATATGTATGATATTTTTTATTTTATTTTTTTCTTTTTAGTTTTGGTAGGTACCTCCAATTATCATGAAAAAACATTTATAGCCAAAGTACATCTTATGAAGATTCCAATAAGCCTAATCACGACTAGGATACATTATTTTATTTCGGAGTTCCAGTGGCTACCTTCATCATCAGATCAGTTCAATGGTACCATTTTCATCAGTAACATTTATTTATAAGTATTTGCTTCTTCATAGTCGGTTAACGGAAAAGTCGAGATATCTTATACCCGATGCATACTTAGCATTAAGGAGTTCCAATGGCCATCTGTGGTCTACTTCATCAGTTCCACTTCACCAAATGATACTTTCTGAGTGCAAATGATTGCATTGTTGATGAAAATACCAAAATCGCTATATGTGTATGCCTGTAATATGTGAAAAGTTTCCTCGATTTCTCCAGTCTCCCATCATCAGATTCTGACCTGGTGACCATGGGAAGTATACCTTTTCAAATAAAAGAAGAATTTCCCAAATCGGTCCAGGCATCTTTGAGAAATCGGAGAACACAAATAAAAAACCGATGAATTGAGAACCTACTCCTTTTTTGTAGTCGGTTGAAAATCATTTCGATTAAACAAATACAAGCACAAAGAAAACGTACCTCTTGCTTTCTAAAATATTCCATGACTGATTCTTCATGTTGAGCTTTAATTCTGTGATTTCTGATTGCAATTCCTTTATATCTGGTAATATCTACTATTAGGAACAAGATATATACCATTCCAACGCTACAGAGAACTATGGAGTAAATCTGGAAAATAAAGTAAAAAAACTTATAAAAGAAAAATCTAGAAAAATACTTTTATCTATAGAAGAAATAGGTAAGTTACGGCGGCAAACCTAATTGCCGTCGTAACTTCCATAAGTTATAGAAACTTTTTATTTTATGTTTCCTTATAATGGTGGGTACAGACGAGAGCAACGTTTAAAATCATCAGAGGCTCTCTATCTGGTTAAGATAACTTTATTTGAGGAATTGATAATTATGGCGGTTTGACATTATTTTCTATACAAAAACTGTAAAACCATCATTTCAATTTGTCAGATAACAGTTATCCTGTCAAACGTTAATTATCAGACAATGATATTCAAATAAACAGATACGTTATACACTCACAAAACAATTGAAAAAAGTGTTCCGCGCAGCAGCGACAGCACACATACACACTTTTCATTCATCTGACATTTCACTACAATGTCGAAAGCGATGGCTTGATAAAACAAACAAGAAAAAAAGAGACAGCTAGTGTTTGTCACTTGCGTGTGAATGTAAACAAACATTATTCTGACAACCAATGTTTTTTTCTTTTTGTAACCTCCAAATATCAGAAAATTAGGAAAAAAATTGAAATAAATTAGTAAATTGAGGTGTATTGCGTATTTACATATGGTATGAGATCCCTTCTGTTTTATGTAATTTGGTATTATAATTGGTACACTTTCTAAATACACACGATGTCATTTTTTTAATTTTGTTTTTTTTTCAACAAAGCGTATCGCTCTTCGCCATGCGTGACATAAACTAAAGACTAAATCATACAATTGTCTACTATTCGAGTCTTCACAATGCGCGCGCTTATAACATATCTGTTTATTTGAATATCATTGTTATCAGACACAATTCTGACTCGAAATATATCAAATAGTCAGCCCAAATAAAGAATCTTTAAAAAGGCACAGAATAAAATTTTATTAACAAAATATAAGTTCAAAGTTACGTGTTAAATCTATGGTAGGTGTTGATGGATAATTATGTCAGTTTCAAATAAAACATTTCTTAATTTTATATAAAACTAGCCTTTGCCCGTGGCTTCGCTGCCGTGGCCCTAACCCACAGGACCCCTTTTGGTGATACGTAAAAAACGGCCAAGTGCGGGTCGGACTCGCGCACGAAGGGTTCCGTACTTTATCGCCAAAAACGGCAAAAAACAGGATTGTTGTATGGGAGCCCCACTCAAATATTTATTTTATTCTGTTTTTATTATTTATTGTTATAGCGGCAATAAAAATACATCATCTGTGAAAATTTCAACTGTCTAGCTATCACGGTTCATGAGATACAGTCTGTTGACAGACAGACGGACCGCGTAGTCTTAGTAATAGGGTCCCGTTTTTACCCTTTGGGTACGGAACCCTAAAAATAGCCTATGTCACTCAGGCCAGGAATAAAGTTTTGAGTTTAGTTATCCATTACAAACAAACTAACAAACAACCAAATCTTTCCTCTTTATAATATTATTATTATATTATATATGTATATTATAGAGTAAATACATTTTTCAATGAAAAAAATGTGTGAATAGTTATTTATTTTTTTGTTTAAAGAAACAATTATGGGATCATTCATGAATTAATAAGATAAGATAAATAATTCAACGCCATTGATTCCATTTGCAGCTCCATCGTTACGGTTTCACGTTGAACTCATCTGTACCAACCTTAAGGCCGCCATAGCTTAGCCGTTGAAACTAGAACAGGCCGGGAAATCAGGGACCTAGGGATAGGCACTTAGAGATAAAAGTAAGTCTTACCTCGGAAATAGATTGGTTGACGAAGGAATCGCCGAGGTACACCACTAGTCCTAAAGTGACCAGCAATATCGCATACATGCAGCTTATAATAAGGGTCAGGTACTTTCTGGAAAACAATAAGTTGATGGTATTATTCACCGGTAATTTTAGAAGGCGTATACTTGTTTCTACTATGTGTCTACTAGTGAACCGTGATCTCTTCTAGAACCCTATAATTTTAGAAGGCGTATACTTGTTCCTACTATGTGTCTACTAGTGAACCGTGATATCTTCTAGAACACTATAATTTTAGAAGGCGTATACTTGTTCCTACTATGTGTCTACTAGTGAACCGTGATATCTTCTAGAACCCTATAATTTTAGAAGGCGTATACTTGTTCCTACTATGTGTCTACTAGTGAACCGTGATATCTTCTAGAACCCTATAATTTTAGAAGGCGTATACTTGTTCCTACTATGTGTCTACTAGTGAACCGTGATATCTTCTAGAACCCTATAATTTTAGAAGGCGTATACTTGTTCCTACTATGTGTCTACTAGTGAACCGTGATATCTTCTAGAACACTATAATTTTAGAAGGCGTATACTTGTTCCTACTATGTGTCTACTAGTGAACCGTGATATCTTCTAGAACCCTATAATTTTAGAAGGCGTATACTTGTTCCTACTATGTGTCTACTAGTGAACCGTGATATCTTCTAGAACACTATAATTTTAGAAGGCGTATACTTGTTCCTACTATGTGTCTACTAGTGAACCGTGATATCTTCTAGAACACTATAATTTTAGAAGGCGTATACTTGTTCCTACTATGTGTCTACTAGTGAACCGTGATATCTTCTAGAACACTATAATTTTAGAAGGCGTATACTTGTTCCTACTATGTGTCTACTAGTGAACCGTGATATCTTCTAGAACACTATAATTTTAGAAGGCGTATACTTGTTCCTACTATGTGTCTACTAGTGAACCGTGATATCTTCTAGAACACTATAATTTTAGAAGGCGTATACTTGTTCCTACTATGTGTCTACTAGTGAACCGTGATATCTTCTAGAACCCTATAATTTTAGAAGGCGTATACTTGTTCCTAGTATGTGTAAAGTTAGAAAGCGTCAATGTGGATAAGGTATAATTTCCACTAATTATTAGTTTAAAACGAGTGAACCAGCACAGATAGAGTTCAATGTCCTTCTTTCTGACGTTAAATGCAAAACACACTGTCTATCTATCCTTTAGAATCAAACCTAAGACCTCTCTTTCAGCAGACACGTTTGTGATCCTGGACCAGAGGAAGTCCAGTCCAAAATATTTCGTTTTACACCTCAGTAGGTTAAAAGGTTAGTGCGTGAATCCGGCCGTAGCGATCAGTGAACTATAGCAGTGTACCACGCCCGGAACAAACAATATGAATGTAAATCAGCGCTAACTGTTCCAAAAACTAAATTTAAAAGGACGTGATCGTTAAATGTGTACAAAAAAAAGGCTTTAATAAAAATACAGAAGTTTCAACTGTGCTTTTAGGACACAGTATGATACTAAAATTGCGATAGTTTATGGAATCAGACTGAAAATTAATATACTTCCATCTTATACCCACATCATCGTCATTCACAGCCCAGCTCTACCAGCAATCAGACACAGAAAAAACTCTTTCTACACGACTGCCGAAGGAGGTAATGTGTTTATCAGTCTATGTATGTATGTATGTTTGATTCTATGTGGCGTTCTAGAGACCAACGCGTTGGCCGATTTGGATGATTCTAACGTCAATAGATTCGTGACCTTGCGAGTGTCACGGGCTACATAAAATTTGGAAAATAGAAAAATAGCGGCCAATTTTTTTTTCTGGCAAACCCATTGTGTTGTATCAAAATAAAGGGTTTTTAGAGGTGATTTCAAAAACATATAACGCTTATATGTTTAAATGTAAATAATTAGACAAAAAAATAACTAGAAAGTTATAAATAAAAAAGTTAATTCAAAAATCAAAAAACTCGACTGCTTAAGGTTCTCATAGTCGACGGCACGAACTATTTTGTGCGCGAGGTTAAAATGCATGTTATCTCATCCGACAACACGTGTGAAAGAGATAGATGCTGTGATGAACAGTAAGAAGGTAGTTCGCGTACGAATTAGCACTTTTACAAATTTGTATCGAAATGGATGATGATTTAGGACGAAAACGAGAGCGCGAAATTTTATAAACAGACCTTTGGCAGTCTAGATATGTTGACAAAACGACTACCTAAATGTATATTTCCAAAATAAAATTATTTGCATTATTAAATTACTAATATATCCCTGTATGGAGGCCGTTTTGCAATTCTCCTTCTTCTTACGGTATTTATTTCCGCCCAAAGATGCGTTAAAATTAGTGTTGAAATATGGAACTTTCGACGCTCATAACTTACAAATATTTTTCTTTTTAATTTTTTGTTTCCATACAGAGTTAGATAATGATGAGAAAAATTGATATCATTTTAAATTTTGAACGTACATTGTCAAACAGTGGAGTTAATCGGTAGACTACGTTTGTATGGAAGAATTTTCGACTAGTGTAACCTTAAGAATCGTACTAAAAAGACGTAAACAAGAAGACACTCATGCTGTGAAGTTGGTTTATACATCTGGTTTTGGTCAGCCAACTTGCGAATATGTTCTTATCTTCCGACTGCACAGCATGATTTTCTTCTTGTTTAGCCAATATTTTTTTTCATGGTTGAGTAAGGGAATGTAGGTATATATATAGGCATATCTACCTATTAAATACCCATGTTTTCCCATAACTCTGATATTTAACTTACTTTGTAAGCTTCTTGTTGTCTTCTGGACTGGTGGGAGGTGGGGCATGGGTCTCGACTGAGCGTATGGACTGAGCATCCATGGTCGCCACAGACCGCTTGCGAGGAGTTGCTGTCCCTCGTAAGTCGCTTTGTGGCATGTATAGGCGGTAACTATCTGTTGAAAATAATATTTTTTTAAGTAGGTTTGTCTTATTTTCCTTTACGGGTATGTGTAATGTATAGGCCCAGTAGCTGATCACGTTAATTGCAGTGTGAGTGGCATTCATTAAGTCATCAGTGCTGGTATTTGGGCACTTGGGGCACTCCAATGTTTGGTTCATGTTCTGGATATGGGTACCGCACTCAGATTGGGTAACCGACGGTTCCATGAAACCCCTTTTTTGCCAAGTTGTGTTTGTAGCGGCCTAGCTAGCTGTACAACGTCATTCGATGTCAGTGATGACAGAAATGCCAAAATGTAACGGATTGATCACTTGGCATTTTGATAAATTTTTACATTCCCATACATTTTTGTCATTTTTCTAACCGCTATCATCACGTTCTTACATGCTTTTATTTAACTTTCAATGTATTGTATGCATGTAAGTGTGTTCGGGTCAAATCTTGCAACTGAATTTTAAAGCAGTTAGCCTTCACCGATTAAGATTAAATTTTGCATACACGTTTAGTTTGGATGACAATGCATGGTTAGCTAAGTGACGTCATTCTAAATCAAATATGGCGGACGGCCCAAGATGGCGGACTAGTTATGTTTATGCAATGCCATGATATAGGTATTAAGTAAAAGGGTTTACTGAGAAGAAACGAATAAAGGCTTGTCTAAAAATTCATAATTTTATTTTTGATAGAATGTCACTTGTGGCTCATAAGGTAGATGAGATTTTAAGTACTAACATCTTTAAAGAAGAAGTGAATTATGACCTAGTTATAAAGGAGGCCCCATAAATAGATTTAGATAAGACAGCTAGAGTTTTATGAGCTCTCACTTCTAAGTGTGCCTATATGAACTTTTAACTAATATGCTTGTGTATTTTACCATAGTATAGTAAACAACTTGCTTTGTGCTACCTATCTAAAAATATATGTTACCCTATCTGTACGCACGGGTCGCTCGACCTAAACCTCGCATGCACGCACTAGTACCCATAAAACATGTTACTAGATCACTCGTAAGGATGGAATATAAAGCTACAAATTGTTATTATAATAACATTAATTGAATGACAATATCATGCTTCACTTGGTACATAACAATTAATTATGCTAGTAGTTAAAACACTTTTTCTTTCTTTCTTTCTTCTTTTCTTTCTATAATATTCTCAGCGAAGTATCTCTGAAAACTTTACATTGATAGTGATTTTAAAGCATGTTTTCTTTCGAACTTTAACTAAGTTTTTATTCGTTGTTCAATCAACAATTAGACCTGGATAAGGAAGTCTGAAAACACATCATACTGCCTGATGGATAAGGAAGTCGGAAAAGGCCTCATACTGCAGTACAGCCTGAATCATGGAATTTATACTTTGTTTTAGCCAGATATGTATTCGATAAGCTTTTCGATACATGCTATGTCAATCTTGCCACGGCAGTTTGTGCTTGGCTAACAGAGGCTAGGTACAGTTTGAGTAAGTTCAAAGGGGACCGTGGCTTTGAGATTGTGTACTGACTGGATATAGAAATGCATACTGATAAGTGCATGGCTATTTTTAACCCCCGCCGGAAAAAGAGGGGTGTTATGAGTTTCACGTGTGTTGCTGTGTTTCTGTGTATTTGTGTATCTGTGTGTATGTCTGTGGCATCATAGCGCCTAAACGGATGCACCGATTTTGATTTAATTATTTTTGTTTGAAAGGTGATTTTGTCGAGAGTGTTTTTAGCTATGTTTGAATGAAATTTGTTCAGCCGTTCAAAAGTTATGAGCGTTTTACTGTTTGAATCGGGGTGTTTTCGCAAGATAAATCTGTCGGGGGTTTTTAAATTTTGAAATTTTACTTGTTATCTGAAAGTTGCGATACTATGATACTTGACACCACAGACATAAATCTAACTAGATGACGCGGTTGTATTTACCGCGTGCCAAAACACGTAGTAAAGTTACGATAAATGATCGTAATCTGAGATTTTCATTTAGCATTATCAGCACCGGAAATCCACCGAAATCTAGAAGAATGCCTTTTTATGCCATATTGAGCTGTAAAGAATGTATAGGAAAAGTTGGCCGAGGCATTGGAAATGTTTTCTTTCATTGGTCAGTAAATTTGTTTTTAAATTGTTTGTGAAAAAGTGGCACGCTTGGTTTTCATACAGATGGAGGGACTTGCGTTATCTATTTAGATTTATGTCTGTGCTTGACACTAAGTAGTGAGAATATTAAAAACTGGTTTTGACATTTTCACTCATGCAAAGAGATTTAAACATAATCGCAAGGAATTAAAATCGCAATAAAAATTAAGTCCGTATTTTTCCGTCCTGTAATACACGTATCACCTTTTTAAAGAAAAAATAATACTTAAAAATACGTCGCGTGTAATTTATCGAGAAATCAATCCGTCTTGAGTGTAATCTCCTGTTTATCAGTTAATTCTTCAATCATGGACCAGTAATCCAACTTAGACAATTTGGATAATTATTTATCATTTTGCGATTATGACGTATTTAATTTTACACTTGGTTGTGACTTTTATATGGCAAAAGTGGAGATAGCGCCTTGTTAGTACCAAAGTATGTATAACACAAACTTATGTAGCTTGTATATTAATCTGTAATCTTTACTTTTTACACAAGGGCTGATTGCACTGTGAAAAATTATTATCAAGCTGCCTTCCTATCAAAACTATGTAAATCTTCCAAAAAATATTAAAATTATGTATGTATTTAGTTAATTTAAAACTCACTTAAATCTGAAGTAATTAATAAAAACTCGTGATATATTTCATTTAAATCTTGCGGAAGTCAAGGTTTGCACTGATACGATTTCGATTGCGAACTGATAGTGGCATTAGTAAAGGTAATTATTTTTTCTAAGACTATCAGTTTTGTTATTTTAATCTTGTTTTTGTTAATCTTTTAAACCACGTCATAAATTTTGTATGTTATTTTTATTAGAAACTAGCGGACGCCTCACGATTTCACCCGCGTAGTTGCCGTTCCCGTGGGAATACAGGGATAAAAAGTAGCCTATGTCACCCGGAGATAGTGCAGCTAACCAACTGTGAAAGAATTTTTGAAATCGGTCCAGCCTTTTCGGCGTCTATAAGGAACATACATACATACTTTCTTTTTTATATATATTATTATATTATTTTTTACCATACTTTTACATTTTTAAATATTAACAGCAGCATCGGGAGCAGGGTCCAAGATACAGGTGGTCAGGACCCCTGAGAGAGGAACCTCTTGACTATTCGGACGTGTCCAGGAGAACCGCTTTCTTATTATAATAAATATATGTTCCTTAAGAATAGCTATAGGTAAAATCTTAGAAAAATAAGGTAAGTCATTTATTTAATCCTGTTCAAACCAATACTACTGACTGTTAATACTTACTGAGTGATTTTGCGTCTCCATTTTTGAGGTTACCATTGTATAGCATTGGACTGGCGCGATCACCTGAAAAAAAAAACGAATAAAATAATTCAATTTTTTTTTTTTTTTTTTGTGATGGGTTTGCTCTTGACTCTAGTCTAGGTCAGAAGTGACAGAGACAGAGTCTACGATGGAGTGAGCTTACCCAGAAGAAGCCTGTTCACTTTAACTTTGAAGAGATTCGGGTTGAATGCGTTCGGAAACACAGACGCAGGTAGTGAGTTCCATTCATTCGCTGTGATTATATTTTATTAAATATTTTATTTTGTTATTTTACAATTTGACAGCCGCGAGCAGAGTTTTAACTTTGAAATCAAATGATATTTACCAATAGGTGTAGCAGATCCCGACTCATCTCCTGCTTTAAGATTAAAAAACCTGGGCGATTGTCTGTCGAGCGTGGAATCCTGTGGAAAACAGAAAGAGGAATTTAGAAACGCAATAAAAGCCGCGTTCACCTGCAAATTCCTGCCGGCAAATTCATATCTGCATAGCTACACTGGCGGGCTAAAAAAGTGGCAAACATGCATATCGAAAGCCGTATAAAATCGGATTAATAACTTCATTAGCCGCTTGTTTCTCTCGATCGACACCACGCTGTATTTCACTATAATCCCATTACGGAGTTTCAGCGCTCCTCTGCAACGATTTTCGGCCCGCGCTGTAATCGCCGTGAAAAAAACGCTTTGTTTGTGACGATACTCCCAATGAACTTAAATGTATTGTTAAACGGGAATACTTTCAAATTTCAGATTTGTTATTGTTGTTGATGTTGTTGCATATGTTATGGTTTTTAGAGTTCCGTACCCAAAGGGTAAAATGGACTGCGGAGTCTTAGTAATAGATTCCCTACCCTATTACTAAGACTCCGCGGTCCGTCTATCTATCTATCTATCTATCAGTCTGCCTATCTGTCCGTCTGTCACCAGACTGTATCTCATGAACCGTGATAGCTAGGTAGTTGAAATTATCACAGATGATGTATTTCTGTTGCCGCTATAACAACAAATACTAAAAACAGAATAAAATAAATATTTAAGTGGGGCTCCCATACAAAAAACGTGCCTTTTTTTGCCGTTTGTTTCGATAATGGTACGGAACCCTTCGTGCGCGAGTCCGACTCGCACTTGGCCGGTTTTTATGTTATACAATTCTGTGCTTAGTCTGATTAGATAGTCCCTAAAAAAATATGGAAATACCGTAGATAGGAATCATGTGTTAGAATTACTTATTTAATTTTAAATTCCTACAGTTTGTCTTTTGTTATTTAAGTAAACATAACCTGCCTATACTTTGTAGGGTTCCGTACCCAAAGCGTAAAAACGGGACCCTATTACTAAGACTGCACGGTCCTTCTGCCTGTCAGTCCGTCACCCGGCTGTATCTCATGAACTGTGATAGCTAGGCAGTTGAAATTATCACATATGATGTATTTCTGTTGCCGCTATAACAACAAATTCGTGCGCTAGTACGACTCGCACTTGGTCGGTTATTTTCATATAATCAATGCCTTCATCAAAACATTCTTGTGAACAAAAAAAAATGTGACTAAACGAAATTGAAAAGTATACCAGAATTATCAGAAATGATAAAATCTTCACATTATTGTCAATAGTTACACACACATACATGTCCTGACGCATTCCCCGGCCTAGAGTTCATATCAATAGATAATAACGTCATCACATACTTATCACCCAATCAATCACTGTTAGGCAAAGGTTAATAATTAAAGACAATCGGATAATGACATTTCGAATGAGCATTTGTTTTATAAACCTTAACAGTGTCTGCAAGGGAAATAAAAAGTAGAGATCGAATTTTCATTAGGCGAGGCGTTGAGGCGGCACGATGTGTCCGCACTCGGTATTAACAGGCAGGTGGGGTTGAACACGTGAAAGGGGTGAGTTCGTGGGGCAGGGGGGCAAGGGTGGCTCGCGGCCGGCTGGACTCAAAAGGTTTACAGTTGGCTGCGCGAGAGTGACCCGCCTCACAAACACGGCCCGCGCTCGCTCGACGCTATGGAAGTGTACCGCCGCTTTACAAACCTTTTATAAATTTTATTTTTGTTGCAGAATGATCATTTTGATAGACAGCTTTCATTAATACGTTCAACTGAATATATTGTGAACCGATTTTTACGGGGATATTCTCAACTGCATTTTATTCACCGTTATTTTTTTTAACTTTTAATGAAGCGCTTCATATTGTTTCTCGATTTGATTAATAAATTATGCAACTACAGGTTTGTTTTCGAGACACAATTATAACAACCTGTCTAAAGTAGGAAACATTTATAAGGCCCTAGGCCAAATCAATAAATTATTCGATATCTATGTAAACCGTTATTATAGAAATTTAGCGCAATTATTATCATCAAATAACTTAGTAGAAATTGAGTTTAGCACACATTTAACGTGTTTTTTTTTTGTTTTTTGGCTATAAATTGATAGTTATGATGCTTATATAAAAAACCAGCTAAGTGCGAGTCGGACTCGCGCACGAAGGGTTCCGTACCATTATCTCAAAAAGCGGCAAAAAATCACGTTTGTTGTATGGGAGCCCCACTTAAATATTTATTTTTAGTATTTGTTGTTATAGCGGCAACAGAAATACATTATCTATGAAAATTTCAACTGTCTAGCTATCACGGTTCATGAAATATAGCCTGGTGACAGACGGATAGACAGACAGGCAGACAGACAGACGGACCGCGGAGTCCTAGTAATAGGATACCGTATTTACCCTTGGGTACGGAACCCTAAAAAGGATAATAATGATATTTATTATTTTTTTGAAATAATTAATTACAACAACACAACACCGAAATAAATGGAAGAAATAAAGGGAGGGTTATGCCCAGGAGTGGCAAACTTCAGGCTGAAAAAAATTATAGAAAAATATACAATAATTTAAACTTAGCCTTACAAGTATTAAATAATTAAATTGCCTAACACCTGTAACCGCTAACCTCAAAAAGCCTACCTCGAGCCAAAAAAATCCAGCTTAGAATTTTTTTTCCCAGAGGCATATCCACATATTGCTCTTGTAGAAATCATTACAACCCATTGAGCCCATATATACGAATTCGTTGTTTAAACTACGGACGACGCTTAAAATAAATTTACTTTGAATACGGGCTAAAACAGCCTGTTGCAAATATGTATTGAAAATATTTTTACAGAAAAAAAATATATTATATTTTATTTGAGACTCGCACAGGAGATATAGTGACGAGGAAAAACATAAAATTAAGAAAAAATATAAAAAAGAACCAAATACGAGACCAAAAAGCCTGACGTGACATCATGCCGACGTTATCTTATAAAAAATTGAAGAATTTTGTAAATAGTACCTATCTACGTGGCGTAATCGGATAATCGCAATAAGTAATCATAATTAATTAGTAATGACTTTGTTGTGATTAAAAAGTTTTGATTTTCTTGGCATGTTTTTTATTTTGGGTTTTGCCAGTGGCAATGAAATGCATATTTACCTCAGTATTGAATCATTCGTTGACAATTAATATACGCAGTACACACAAGAAAAACAAAAAGTGAATAAAAAATAAGTTCAAAAACTACTGAAAAATAACGCTCTAAAAAGTATGAAACAAGAAATCATCAACAAGAAGTCATCTAAAAATGTTATGTACGAACTATTTGATATGTATCGGGTATTAAATAAACAACTTACATGTAATAAATATTTTATTGTATTTCATACATATTCATAGTGTGAATTGCATATTCTGAAACTGAACGCTATTGTCTAGCGTTGATATTGTCGCAATGATTATTAATTGTAGCGATAATTTATTATCTATTTTTTTTATATATATTCAAATCGGTTTAATCTAACCTACATTATTGAGTTTTTTTTTAAAAATAAAACAAGGTCTTAAGCCTAGACAGGTTTTTCCCAAATGATTTCTGATTTTATCAGAAAGAAGCATCGACCTCCGTTGCAATGATAATTTTATTAAACATTTTATCTTCGTAGTAACCTTAACGTCGGAAATATTGTATGATAAAACTGATAATAACTAGTTCAACTTATTCAGTGGCCATTCATTTTCCTCGTGCAAACTTTCAGTTTAAAGATATGGAGACAATAAACTGCGATAACCTTCAGTCAACTGAAGGTTCATAGAATTTATTTTTAGTGACAGATATAATGTAAAGGCCAATGAATTAATTGTTTACATTTTGCGGGGCTTTTATTAATCATAATTAGATCGCTTCCTTTTTATTTTAATTAATAAATGTTATGGACTTCTTGAACATTGGTACCGTTTGTTGTATTAAGTTTTGATGTTTCGTTTGTGTAAGCATAAGTATTATCTATCTTTAATATTCCTACTGAAACACAGGCCACCTCTCTGTGACAAGAAGCGAATCTAGTGTAGGTTGGTGGACGTTACATATATCATCGGATTTTTGGTTTAAGGTCGTGCCAGTTTCCTCACGACGTTTTCATTCATCATTATTTTGTTTGCTAGTCGCTTACAATTTAAGCCATTTTTTGCCTTCCGGACCGTAATGTTGAATTTGGGAAATGTTGAATTTGCAAAATGTTGAATGCCCAAAATGTTGAATTTGCAAAACGTTGAACTGTAAATTCCAAAATGTTGAATTTGCTTGCTAGCTACCACTTCAAAATAGGTATATGGGAATAAGAACGTACTACAGTAGGTTGTAGATGACTTGTTTTACTTTTGTTTCGTCATTGTTTTATTAGTGCGTTTGTCCACTGCCGCCGTCACCGGGACGTCAACGAGAACAAGATGACGATGTAGTGACACATACATTTACTGTAACCACTTGTCCACCGTAAGCCCGTCGCTCGAGCGCCGTCATCCCGGCCACCGTAAATCGGCCTGACCGCTAGAACTCGATCCGGGGTTGTGACGGGCTGGTGTACCAGCAATACAATCTTTTAATTTTTTAAACTTGTCCACCACACCCGCGCCGTGACGTCGCACCGCGGCATTTTTTGTTTTCAAGATATAGTGATTCGTATACCACAGAGATCTTTGTGGTGAACAAACGACCGCCGTCACGTCACCGTGATCTCGAGAAGAAAAAAACTCGTTCTCGTTGACGTCCCGGTGATGGCGGCGGTGGACGAACGCACAACCTCTTTTGTTTATCCGTAGATAGATGCATAGGTACATTCTGCAGAATTGATTCAATAAACAATAAATCTAATCAGAATCATATCAGTATAGAAAACCCCAGTTCTAGATATAGGTTTACTCATGCAATTTTATTATTCACTTTAATTTCTTTATGCGTGTCGTTTTAACTTTATGGACGTATTTTTTTGGATTTATCTTCCATATGTTTTCATATTTATTTATAGTTTTACTACACTAGACGGTATTTAAACTAGAATTATTTTGATCATGACTGTTTCATGTTTTTTGGATTTTATAGTTAAATAATAGTCTCGCCGTGTTCGTCTAAAATTTGCCTAAAAATTACTACTTCAGGAGATGATATAATTATTGAGATTGAAAGTGGTAACCCTGCCTTGGCTTTCATATATATATATTCCTTTTTTTTGTTATAATCTGGTGTACAATAAAGTACACCAGACACAACTACACCAGGTACAACTTTATTGTACACCAGATTATAACAAAGAAAAGGAAATATAAAAATATATACAACAGGTGACCTTATCACATGCCGCGATCTCTTCCAGGCAACCTGGAATGGGCAGTGATTGCCTGGACATAAAATAGTAATTGGTGTAACAAACAAAATTACCAAAAGCCTTGTGACTTTCAAGCTAAAAAGCTTCTTTGAATATCTGAATGTTCTGGCAGTAATGACATTTTTGATGATTGTATTTGTTACTTTTTGTGGATTATATTTTTCAGTATAAAGCTAAAATTTTGCAATAGTAAGACTAACATAGTCACATGTGTCGTAAAAAAGTTGTATATCATGACACATAGGTACAGTCAATTCAGATGCAGTGTTGAGCCTACCAACGGTGTTATTATTCACTTATTTCTTATCATACCGGCGGAAACAAAGAAAGTGACTTATTTTTATATTAATGGAGAAATCATTATCAACAAGATACGGATCGTATTAGTCCACAGCTCGATTCAAACGAAAACATTCCTCCGGCAATATTTTATAGAGCAAATTTAATACCTGACTTACTGATTACAATATCCACATAGTCTAACAACCATAACATTGAATTTAGGTCACACAGAAGCGTACATTCAATGTTATTTTTACGGCGATAGCACTGATAATCCAAAAAAATATGTATCTATCACTCGCTAAAAAGATTGCTCCACCGGTGGAGCGTGGAGCGCTGACCTAGTCACTAGTCAAGGCTGTGGAAATTCGGTGGATGCATAACCCACAGAACCGACCAGTCCGGCGTCGCTTGGGGGTGGCCTATGTCTAGCAATGGACGTCTTTTGGCTGTGATCATGATGATGATGACTCAAAAGATAAGATATTTTTATATTGGGCCATCAAAGTCAAATTTTAAAAGTAATTTCACAAGTGTTTTAATGCAGTTCCTAATGTTCTGCATTTTTTTAGGGCTTTCGAGTTGGTCTACACACTGAAAAAAGAATCACAGCTGTACGCCAATTCGTTATAATTTTATTATTGCCTAATAAGCACCCCTGCACATTATTGCCTTATATTTTTTGCAGAGTTATACGAATAAAAATTGGGGATAAACCTTTATGTGAAGTGTTTTTATCCATAAAATTACCACTGTATTTTACGACTGGAAAGTGTTATTACTACAAGTCCGGACACATAAGGGCCCCATCCACTAAAGTTCATTCCTTCTGACTTGTTCTGTTATACAAACTGTACGGAAACGCAACGGGATACAATAAAACCGCAGCCACTAATTAAATCACAATTTTACATTGTTTCCTCTGACTTTATCAGGATACGCCAGTCCGACAGGAAAAACAATCCTTCTATCACCATCATCTGCCTATTAATGTTTCCACTGCTGGGACACAGGCCTCCTCTTTTTGAGAGGGAATAGGCCGTAATCCACCACGCGGGCCCAGTGCGGGTTGGTGGATGCCACATGTCTTCGAAGTTTGGTTCTGGGACATGCCGGTTTCCTCGCGATGTTTTTCCGTCACCGTTTTGAGAGCAGTCGTGGTGAAATAATCTACACAAAGTAAAGTGCCTGCCTGGGTTCGAACCCACGATCTACAACTTGTAAGTCGCGGCCGATACCACTGGGCCACTACTACTCATCACCATACACACGTTAAATTTACCGTATTTACGTTAATTAACCGTGTTTTAATAACGTTATTATTTCTTGCTTTTGCAAATCCACTGGCGTTCATTCCTTAAGGATACACTAGTCGAAAATTCTTCCATACAAACGTAGTCTAGAGATTACTCCACTGTTTGACGTTGTATGTTCAAGATAAAAATTATATCAATTTGTTTCATCAATATCTAGTCCTATAAGGAAACAAAAAGGTAAAAAAAAAAATATATTTGAAAGTTATGAGCGTCGAAAGTTCCATATTTCAACACTTATTTTAACGCATATTCGGGCGGAAATAAATACCATAAGAAGAAGGAAAATTGCAAAACGGCCTCCATACAGGGATAGATTAGTAATTCAACACTGCAAATAATGTTATTTTATATAAATACATGTAGTTGTTTCTTCATGATATCTAGACTCCCAAAGGTCTGTTTATAAAATTTCGCGTGCTCGTTTTCATCCTAAATCATCATCCATTTCGATACAAATTTGCAAAAGTGCTAATTCGTATGCGAACTAGCTTCTTACTGCTCATCACAGCATCTATTTCTTTCGCACGAGTTGTCGGATAAGATAGCATGCATTTTAACCCCGCGCACAAAATAGTTCGTGCGGTCGACTAGTTCAACCTTAAGCATTAATTCCTCAACTAAATTGGGCTAAAGAGAGGACTGCAATGAAACTACTATTCCCTTCCTAACAAAAACAATATATTTCATAATATTGATGAATATTTCATACATGTACTAATTGGTAAATAATTAGTTCTAATCAATCCACGTCCCGTGTTAAGATTGTATCATTTGTCACTTATTTGATTGATTCAGCTAGATAAAACATGACTTATTTCGTTTCCTCCGAAAATCAATGTGCTTTGATAAAATATAAACGTGTGCTACACCTTGCATCTTATGATTGATTTTTTTATTAATGGTGACTGGTCTAATCAGCCTTCATGCGAGATCAGAAAGTTTGATATAACGTGAAGTCTTATAATCCGAAGGTGATTAGATTAATTGAGACAAGTACAATAATGAAGCGATTCCAGTAGCAACCGATATCTTAATGCTTTGAGATATATGGTTGATTTATACACTAAACATTTTATTATCATTTTTATTGCAATCAACTTTCCGTCTAACTGACCGACTTCTTGAAAATTCGATGGTCGCTAGTGATTATATAACTAAGACATAGGTTGTAATCTTAGCTCAAGGCGTTGGCTTGCCTTCAATATCAGCGGCTAAGACATCGCCTCTCGTGCTTGAGGTCGTGGGTTCAAATCCGGGCAAGTACCAATGTGACTTTTTCAAATTCATATGTACTTTCTAAGTTTAAAAGGAGCTTGTGGCTAAATAATAACAGCCGCACGGGTTGATCTTCAAGGTTAAGCAACGCTTGCCGAGGTCGTTCCGTGGATGGGTGACCATTTCAACATACCGAGTTTACTCCGTGCCTCGGAAAGCACGTTAAGCCGTTGGTCCCGGCTGTCATTTGAAGATCTTTGACAGTCGTTACGGGTAGTCAGAAGCTTGAGATCTGGCACCAGTCATGCCAAGGGCTATTGTGTTGCCCAGTTACTGGGTTGTGGAGGTCAGATAGGCTGTCGCTCCATGTAAAACACGGGTACTCAGCTGAATCCGGTAAGACTGGAAGCCGACCCCAACAACAATTGGGAAATGGCTAGGCAGATGATGATGTACTTTCTAAGTTTATCTTGGACATTACAGGCAACGGTGAAGGAAAACATCGTGAGGAAACCTGGACTTATATAGTTAATGTAAGTCTGAAATAGCCAAGTCAGAGGCCTGTGGGGTTCTCAGAGGAGGCTTACTTAACTCTGACACCAAAGGTGTACACATCCTCACACAAAAAAATAAGATTTCAGCTAGAATCCTAAACTTTTACTACTCTAAAATTTATGAGCATAACAATCTATGAACACTGATGTCACACTGCGTGTTCCAGTTAAGTCTACGTACAAATATATGTTAACCCTCCAATTCCGAGGCTGTAACAGTTAATCTAGTTGTACTTATGCGAATTTATGATGTGTGATCTCTCCCGAGTTGGCTGACGTAGTAAATACTGGTTATTAGTTGATATAACCGAATTGCCTGCCGGGGTTTAATGCAACCAGCAATTAATTGAATGTCACTCATCGCTGCGAATGTCTGGCTGTCCGAATTTCAATGTATTCGTACAGCTATTGTTTGAGGATTCGTATTTTTACTCGACTACGGCGAAGCCAAAAGGAAGGGTTAAGATTTTAGCAGTATATGTATGTATGTTTGTATTTACGTATGTTCCTCCGTAGCGCCTAAACTATTCATCCGATTTTGATGAATAAGGTGTCAATCGATTCGTAATTATGGTCCGGGTAAAATAGGCTATAAAATCGTAGTCAGGTTACACTTTATTTTAATTAAGAATTTTAAAATGTTAAAGTAAATTAAAATGACTAATGCAGTATGAGTATCGCGGGCGTCGCCTTTAGCTTAGATAGTAGGGTGGTATGGCGGAAATTGCAGGGAAAATAATGACCTGAATAAATAGGACAAAGTTTTGTGAAATCTATTCTGCACAGCAAACAAGTTTGGTATGGAACTTTAAAAAAAATTGGAAAACACAAGTGCTTTAACAGCTTTTGCATTGAATGTCGTGTGTTTGTTATCAACCACGCCTTAAAGGCTGAACGAATTTAGATTAATTTAGGAACACGAGTAGACCATTTCTTGTATACATAGGATACTTTTTTTATCCCGGTAATAGATTCCCCTGCAATAATTTTCGACATTCACGTGGGTGAAACTGGCTTGTTAAAAATCATAGTCAAATCCACTTACACTTCGCTCAATATCAGGGTGGTACATAACATTCCTCTGTGGTCTCCGCCGCGCCGCTCGGGCTGCGCTAGCGGTTACCAGATTGCCCGATACAGGCCCCGGTTGTGACATGGTGCGTCTGCGACCCTGGATGTCTTCGGAACTGGAGCCGTTACTGACTGAAGCATTTTGGACCTGTAGGCAGAAGGAAAAGAAGATTAGGAACATTTTCTTTAGTCCGCTTTTAATCTTCTCACGTGATGGGGCTTAGAGAGGTATCTCAGCCAAATAAGTTTTGGATGTCCACGATTAAATGCACGCAGGAGAACTCTCTTCCAAATTGGTTTCTCCCGAACCAATTACGGCAAGAATACTTTTATAAAAAGAGCATGTCGTCAGTATAACGACATAATCTCATTAAAAGAAAATCAAGATTTCGATATTTTTCACCTTTCTCTATCCAAATTTAGGTTTTGCATTAGAAATATTTTGGCATATAAATTTAAATAGTAATGTTATACAATAATATAATATTAAAATTGTGAATACGTTGAACTATGTGAACTTGTGGTTGTTGTTACACTTAGGTTAATTTAGTGATATATTAATCTGTGGAAACTGTTTCTGGATTTTGTTAAAATAGTTGTATGCTTATGTTTGTTATTGCATCTGTTTGTTTCCCAAATAAAATAAATAAAAATAATGATTTTAATATAAAAATTAATAATATGACATGATTAGTTATAATTTTTAATTTCTTGATTTCTTAATGTAGCACATGTACAGTTTTGCAAATAAAATAAGATAATGGTTTTTTACAAGCTTTTAATTAACTTGCAATGTATGTATGTATGAAGTGTGTTCGGGTCAAATCTTGCAACTGAATTTTAAAGCAGTTATTCTCCACCGATTAAGATGCAATTTTGCAAACACGTTTAGTTTGGATGACAACGCAAGGTTAGATAAGTGACGTTATTCTAAATCCAATATGGCGGACGGCCCAAGATGGTCGACTAGTTATTTTTTGTGCACTGCCATGATATGGGTATCAAATGAAAGGGTTTTCTGAGAGGAATACGAAATAAGATTGTTTAAAAAAAAAGTTTTGCTTTATATTTATGAAAAAGACTACATAAATAAGTTAAATAGTGTTTTTGTTTGTGTGTTCCATAAATTATAATGCAAATGTTGGTACATAGTCGTAATAAAATTTAACATTAAATTACACCTTAAAAAAGTCCATAATGAACTTGAACTAAACAGAAAACATTCCGTATTTCTCTCCCAGATTACTGCGACGATATGACCCTATGTACTGAGAGAATATCTCTTTTGAGTTAAATGTAATTAAGCATCAATCGGAAGGGTTCTTTGATGTGTGGCTATCGGTTCAGGATACATCTTCTTGTCAAAGGAAAATAACCATGTTTTTCTTGGACAGGATTATTAAATAATTCGAAGGATTGCGAATATTGAAGGTTTGCTCATTCACGTAATAATTCAAATTTTATTCGACGAGACTTCATAATTATGTTTTAAGAATATAGCTTTGTATGTTAAATTTATCGTTATCTCTATGATCTGCATCTGTATAAAAATTTAAGTAGGTATATATGTGCGAATTCATGCATATAAGATAAAAATATAAGTCTATCATAATTAATTTTGCGTTTCCATATCTATCAGTGATAGAGATAGATAACTCATAGATAAATACCCCTCCTCGTTATGATTTTGACAATAGATTTGAATAAGCATTTGAGTTTCAAGTTCATTAAGGAAAAGTTCTTAATTAATTATATGTTTATCAACAGTCTTTAGGGCTTTGTTTTAAACCGTCGTGGCTGAGTCATGGCATTAACTGGCGCCACCTTTGTTGATAGTGATTTTGTTATATTAATCAGTTAGGTATATGTCTTACTCACCTGATTCCTAGCTTCGCTGAGCTTTAAGCATGACAACATGGCACTGATTCTTGATAGCATTTGAGTTCTAATCACCCTTACCGTCACTCTACCGAACTATATTATACTATAGTAAGATTTAAAAGGTAGTTCCCAAGACCAATAACACTATTCAGGATTATCGCATCTTAATTGAATGCTGGGTCATTAGTTTAAACAATGGGGACTCACGTTGGAGCATTGTGTATCAATATGTAACGTTGGCGCGCCGGTATCACGGCGGTACATCTCAGCTGTGAGCAAAACGCTTACGAGCTCAAGACGGGACAACTGACAGACAGTCCAGACACTTTACCATAAATGCCGTCGATTCACTTCGACATTGTTATTTAGTAAAGATGTTTGCATTGTGATTGTAATTAGTGCTCTACTTAACATTGTCTTTACATGCTTTGTGTAACAATGGGCTTCGACGAGTTGAAGTTGTAACTCAAAACTTGAGATCAATGCCTATTAAGAATATTTGACTGTTTGACTAGGAGGACAAGAAATATGTACTTTGTCATCAATATGACTTTGAATATAATTATGTAACTTTTGCGAGGCAATGAACATCTTTTCAATAGTTAAAAAGGAACGCAAATGGCATGATAAAAAAAATGATTGTATATTACATAGTTGGTAAGAAACTTATTTTCATAGAACAACTTAAATGGAAGAATATATCCGTACAAGGCGTGAAAATTGAACCTTATCCAGATGACAAGTTTTAAATAAGGTACAAGTCGACTAATCAACCTATTCAAGCCATGTACGGTTTTATTGCTTACAAGATTTTTTCTTATATTTTTTATAGTTCTTTTGGGCCGATTCTTCGATCTCCAGTTAACTTAAAACAGAGGAATACAATTGGCAGTTACACAATGTTGAATAGAAAATATGGCAAACTACCATATAATATTTGATATTATTGAAAAATCAGACCTTAATATTTTTCTATAAAATTGGTGGGATAGCAGAAAAAGTAAAATACGGCATTGAGTAAGTCGTTTAAATTAGCGGTCTTTGAAAAAGTAAAACACTAATATTCGTACGCACCCCAGGATCGTCTCCGTTGCCCGTTTCCGAAGGATCTGCTCCTTCATCTTCACCAAATTGTTGAAGAGACGTCTCCGAGTGGAACTTCTTGTCACCCAATTTCCCCCTATTTGCTATTTCATCCAAAACTTCCTTCTTGGCTGCATTTGTGTCCGTCATTTTTATATTTTATTCACTTTTTTGAGCGCTGTATTTTTAAAACTTTTTGTTTAATTTATTAACAAATAAATCACTCTCCAGACGACATGTTTGTTGACACTAAGCTCGTGCGATTTAGATTGCAAATGAATTAATAAAAACATGATCGGTTTCCTATCTGTTATCATGTAAAGACGTATCTATATAAAGGTGTAATTATCGCGATTGCTTTACGATCGACACACACTTCCTCTTCAGGTTATTTTCGAAGGAAAAATTGATAATTGCTATATTTTATTGTTTATGCGTTGTCATTAGTCCTCCACAGTTAATTTTATGTGATTATAGATTTGTTTACGTTGATGAGATTCAAATAAAAGATAACACTGTATTTATTTAGGTAAGCCTTGCTTGTCAGGACTTGATTGTTTTTATCCGAATTCGCAAGAGGATAAAGGTACATTGAAAGAGTTTTGTTCTTCCAAATAAGAACGCGTAAATTTGAAGAACACCAATTTGCCAGATCGAGCCCCAAATAAATACAAATACAAGTGAAATCACAACCGCTAATCTTCTTCTTAGTGCGATACGTAAATATAGGTACATGATCGTCGATATGTGATTCGTATGAAAAAAATATTTCATGATGACTACGTTCTTATTTTTCTTATTAGCTTTTAATCGTTTTTCACTTATTAGACACGCAGTTATAGGATTCATATCAATAGATTGATTTCACGTGATATAGTGTTGGATTGTTGATAATTGTCACAAAAATTCGTCATCACACTAATATTATAAAGGCGAAAGTTTGTGTTTGTATGTTTGTTACTTCTTCACGCTCAAACGACTGGACGCATCTCAGTATGAAATTTGCCACAGAGATTGATTATAGTCGGGAATAGCACATGGGCTACTTTTTTATTCCGGCAATATGTTCCATGTTCAATTTTCGATGTTCATGCGGGCGATGCCACTGGCAGAAGCTAGTAGTCAATAATTTTATAATTGAACGTATTTTTTAACAGAACGAGGATTTGTTTTATCAAAACTTATTATTCAGTACCTTGAGAATATGGAAACTACGATGAGTAATTTAACCTACATTGCTGATATTTGATTATTCATTCAGGTCACTGTAACTGAAAAAAACCCGAATAAGCGTAAGTCGGTTTCGCACAGTAGGGTTCCGTATCACCAAAACTATGATGGTTTAACTTTTCTCTGATTTTTGTAAAACTATGATTGAACCTATCACAGTTTTACAAGTCAGTGCCACTATATCTGCCTGTTACGGTTAAATAACAGGGGGCGCACGGTTGGCGCAGTGGTTGAGCGATTGACTGCTGCGCTGCGTGTCGCGGGTTCGAATCCCGCACGGAACAAATATTTGTATGACCTACATATAGTTGTTCCGGCTCTGGGTGTTGTGTATGTGAGTTTATATGTTTGTAAACGCACCCACGATACAGGAAGAAATTCCTAGTGTGAGGCAAAGTTTAAAAAAAAAAAAAAAAAAAAATTGACACAGAGCTTTGTTCGATAGAAGAAAATGGGCATAGGCATACTAACAAGTTGCTTGGCTTCCGTTGGGAGTATAATAGACTCAACAAGATACTCGATGTCTATAGCTTAACATATAAAAAAATTGCATTACCATAACAGATTATTTAGGGACACTCAATTACAGTGACACAGAAAACTTCTAGAAATAGTTGTTTGATTATTATATGCCCTCATATATACTTGTACATACTTAAATAGGCTAGCTTTAGTGTTTTGTACCAATTCGTATATTTTTATGTTTGTTAATAGACTATATAATCATTTAACTGACCCAATTATTGCTTTATGTAAATTGATGGCCTGAAACACAGGTTTGAAAGAACCTATATCGGGCAGATCCCTAACAAAAATAGAAATTCTTGTTTTCTTGTTGTTTATCTTGCAGTTATAATAAAATATTTTAGTTGTAGTTTACATATACGCACTATTTATATCAGTGTTTTAGAAACTATACTACTTCACCTAATGTACATTTTTTGTGAACATTCTTACTTTTTAATAAATTATTCTTATTCCTATTCTTATAGAACCCTAAAATGAAACAAATATTGATAACATAGTTTATGTTTTAATTATACCACAAGCCATTTAACAGGACTTTAAGAACTAGATGAAAATATGTAAAGTATTTACTCAGCGGGAAACTTGCATTTAATTCGAATCGTGAAAAGAATTTAACTATAACATTTTATCGTTGCTTCAGTTTCAATGCTCAACAAACTGCAACAGATTAGCATTAGGGGTCTGTCTCTAGATATATTGGAGTTGCTTAACAGACCGTTCTCAGGCTGTTAAGGTGAGTAACTTTACCAGTTAAGATGAGATTCTTAGTTACGGAGTCCCACAGGGTAGTGTTCTTGGACTTACCCTATTTTTAATTTATATAAATGACCTCTGTAAATTATATTTAGGAAACTCTAAAATGATAATGTAAGCTGATGTCACAGTAATACTTGTTCATAGCAAAAATTGGCTTGAAACTCGTTCCTATGCAGAGCCTGCCCTGAAGGTTGTCATGGAATGGCTAACTAGCAATCTGCTTACATTAAACCTAGAAGAAACTAAATTTATCACGCGCTATTACAGAGATCTCAACCGGCCTGCCCCTTTAATATTACTGCACATAAGTGCTGGTCGATAACGAGCACTAGTTGTAGCTGTAATGTCATCATGAGGACCAACAACATAAAATATCTTGGTGTCATTATTTACAGTACTATGTCTTGGAATGAACAAATTGCGCCAATTGTATCACGGGTTAGGCAAATGATTTGTATTTAAAATTTGAGATCTACTCGCCGATTTCCATACTTTGAAGATAGTTTATTCTGCGTTGGCACACTATATCATAACCTACTGTATAGCGGCTTGTGGTGGTGTAAAATGTTTACTGCTAAAATTCTAAAGGGCACAGAAGGCAGTTCTTAAAGTTATGGCATACAAACCTATTCGCTTTCCTACAATCGAGCTCTATGCTCTTTGTAAAGAGCCTACAGTAAGGCACGCATTTTTCCTGAGTGCTATTCTACGAAAACACTCAGTACTTATATTTGATCCTAGACTCCGCTCAAATAAACTTAGGGCTAACATAGTCTGTCAGACTGAAAGGGCCAATGTTGTGATGGCGAAACGTCAGTATCATTTCTTTGGCCCTGTTTTATACAACAAAGTAAATTAAATTTTAAATATCTTTGCAAATGCCTTACGAGACTGTAAAGCGGTCACCGACAAGTGGCTCCAAAGCCGAATGTATTATGAGGAACTAGAAATTCTGATGAATAGTTGATACTTACCTACGACTAAAGAAAGATTATGGTGATACTATATACAAACACGGTCTGCCTGGGTGTCTCCCTCCGTAATACTGATTATATACCTTTTTATAAACAAATTTCCAAATACACACACGCAAAGACACATACACTAAGAGAACTGGAGATCTTGACGTAATTTTTTATTACATATTATTTTTGTAATTGCTGTATTTTCTTTCAAAAGTATTTAAATGTATTGAATTTGATATTAAGTGTATTGTAATATCCTATTAGATTATTTTTATTGATTTTATAACTTAATACTATACCATAGTTGAATATAGTGATTTTTTTAATGATTATGTAGGTTTAAATAATTTATTTCATTAATATCAATTGATTGTAATTTATTGTAATTGTAATTTATTTATGTTACAAATGTTGGAACGCCGACGTCTGCTCTCTCGGAGGTGGGTGTGGGTGCTAATGGCTACAACACAGTTTCATACTCTTACTCATGTTTAATGTTCTAATAAAATATTTGACAATTACAGGAAGAAAAATGAACTAGAATCATTTCTAGTACTTGAGGTATAAATCTTATCAAGTGATATTAAAAAGGTGGACATTCACGACCTTTTACGACGTTACTCATACCCTAATCTAAGTTGCACTTAATCCAAAATGATTCTGTGTCTGACAGCATAATAGGTTCCTAATACACATAAATTCGTGCTATTTATGGCCGCATGATTATTTAAGGAGAATTCGCCTGAACTACAGTTAAAAGTGCACTCATAAAATTAATCCATTTATTTGTTTATCAACAAAAATTGATAACTTGCCTGTAGATAAATGTTTACAGCACGTGCGCTGCTCGCTGAAACTGAAGAAATAAAGTTCTGAGGGGTACGTAGGTACTATCTGATTATATGGTGCATATAAATTGTCAAAAAGCATGTGACATTCATGCGACAATTTATAATTGGGATGATTTATTTTTGAATACGTTGTATGGATGCAATATAGTAGATTGTTTACCTAGGGAGCAAACAACTATTTTAAAGGCGAGAGTGTTTTTTTGAATCCAGAGCGGAGCGAAAGATTCTAGAGTCGAATCCCGAGCGTAGCAAGGGGTTCTAAAGTAGAATCCTGAGTGCAGCGAGGGATTCAAAGTACGTCACTCGAGCTAAAAATAGTGTTGCTCCCGAGGTGGACACTCTACTTTTTATCACCCTCTATGAGAAAATAAGTAAGTGCAACTTATGAACAAGAACGTTACGTTTAATTATTTACATAAAATTAAATACCTTAAGACATTTAACAAAATAATGAGAGGCTAATGTTTATATTTAACAATTATGGAAATGCATCATAAAAAAATTATTAGTGTCATCCGTTACAGTTGTAGATTTATTTATAGCTTGGGAATTAGAAATAGTCTCGGAAAATTGTGTCTCAGGATGTAGTTTTTGAGAAACTTCATTATAATACTTTCACTTGAGAAAGACGCGCTCATTTTTATAATTCTATAATCTGAATTTGAAACAACTACGAATGAAGGCAGCATTTAATTTCGCGCGTTGTTTATTTTTCATCAACTTTTTTTTAATTTGGCGCGCTCGCATTTTTCAGCCAGTCACATTCAATAAATTGTTCCCGCATGGTTTTGATTCATCTCTTTGCTGATTGGAACATTTACTAACAATATCCACATTCCGAATTCAAATCTATTTTGGTCCCTAAGGGATTAATGAGCTATTTTGGTCCCTATTTACGAGTAATAAACAAGCTCTTTTTGAATAGATGTCATAAAAAAATTATTATAACATAATCAGGCTTCTCAAAATTAATGGCTTTTAATATTGAGAAAAAAAAAAAAAAAAGAGTGAGTGAGAAGAGAGAGAGAGAGATAATGCCTCAGGCATTAAGTCCACCAATGTATTGCATGAAGTTTTAATAAATAAATATTACAACTAACATGCATCATCTTCGTTGCTGACTCGTAGTCACACCAGAACACCAGTATGACAAACAGGATTTTTTTTCTCGTTTGTCACACCACTGAATTTTCCACACCATGTATGCCTAACTAGTGCTGTCCCCCTTTTCCCATGTTGCTTGGAGTTGGCGAAAACATGTTTTCTACTCCCATTCCATTCTGTCAACTGGCACGATAACTCTCGCTCTTTTCCTTTCGTTTTCTTTGGCCTCCCTCTCCCTGTCCATCCATCCATCCACATTTATATTCGAAACTCTGTTAGTAATGTGCGTATTTACCCTTCCCTTCACACATGTCTTCACATGACCACACACAAGACAAAACATTCGCTTTGAACTTTTCTGTTACTAATACCATTTTAAAACTTCGTCAAACACACAAATATCAATTGACATGACACGTAATTATAAAAAAAATATTGTTTTGGTACGTTTAATTCAAAACTTAAATAAGCTAACAAATCACACACAAATCACGAAAATCAAGAGTTAAAATATAGCAAACACCTATATGCTCATGTGTCCATGAGTTTGCTTAGAACTTCCTTCAGTTCCAAAGAGAACTGTGAGACTGGAAGGGCCAGCTCAGGAGCAGACGTAGTGGAAGCACCCTTGTCCAAGAGGATGTAGTCTGAAGGCACCACAAACAGCGGCTTCTTGTCACCAACATCATCCAGCTTCTTCAGGAACGGAGGCATTGGCAAGTGCGGGTGTGACACCAGCCAATGCTGGAATGCCTTTGTTGACCTGAATGTATTTAGAAAGATTGAGAACAGACGCAGCTTTTATCTACAAACCAGTAATGCGCCTGAAAAAATCAAGCATTTATATTAAAAAAAAAATAGAAACTAACTTTTGCGCTAAATTTCAGCTCAATTGAGCACTGACGTCGTAGGTCAAAATCAAAATGTCTTTATTCAATTAGGTCATTAAGCGGCACATATGAACGTCATAAATTTAAATTGAAAAGTAAAATAATTGATTCTACCGTCCATTCGGAAACGTAGCTTGTTATGGAGAAGAACGGACGAGAAACTCCACACTCACTCTTTAAAAAAAAAGGGTTTTACAAGAGTATAGTCAAATTTAACTTGCAGGCTTTGATGTATGTAACACACATACACCGGGACAGGTAAAACTAAATAAAAACTTGTAATAATTTATCTCAAAATTACAACAAATCTACGATAGTTGTTCAGGAGAAGGAAACAAGATCGGATAGTGGTTAATGTAGTGGAGGCCACAGGATGATACCAAGGTAAACTGCTTGTCAATCATATAGCAGTCTACTGCAGGCCATAGACCTCCCCCATGATGCATCACGACATCTGGCTTTGCCACCGCGTCCAAACTGTATTGAATCACCTTTTTAAGCTTGTCGGCGTCGGTACATCAAGCTGGGTGACGGCTAAAGTTTCGACGATTCTACTGATACGACTTGAAAAAAAGTCATATGGCTGAGCGATAAGTTCTTACGTAAGATGCTGAATCTCCTCCCATACGCAGGCCATGGTTTGCAGATCCTCTGGGATCTGGACACCACGCCACTGCTTGTACGTGTTATTTTGAGGAGGTATATGCTTCAACTTGTGTGGCAGGCTAGTCCCAAACGCCCTGATATGTGCTGGGCTGGTCTCCGCTTTAATGTCGTATGCTATTTGTCGCCTAAGCGCTTTTAGACACGAAGCCTAAAACAAAACGTAATAATATATAAACAAAATAGATTAAACCGTATTAGATACTAGCATCTGCCAGCGGCTTCGCCCGTGCGAAAAGTGTTTTTATCATCCCAAGGGAATATTATACCGGGTTAAAACGGGTAGGCTATGCTACTCGCAAGCTACTGATGAGCTTGATAGAACAGGGGGTGACCATAAGATATGACTTGTATACATCTGTCCCTTACGCATACTCAAAATAACCTTAATCTAGAGCTTATGGTCACCCCCCTGGACTGACTTGGATGATGAGTACAAGACACCCATTGGATCAAAAATAAATATTTATAATACATTACAAGGATTCCTTATCGGCAAAAAATTACGAAGTTACATTCAGACTTTCTTTCCTTGGGGGTTAATTAGGGATTAAAATTGTCTTACAAACTTTTTTAGTTCCAAAGTTCTTTAAACATCTCAAAGTATGATTATGATTATAAAGAACTCTTGCAAACAATTTGAATGCTTTTTGAATTAAGCAGACGTATAATACTCACAACGGATCTTTGTGTCTCTGAAGTTGGCTCTGATTAAGCGAGATAGGCTGATGCGACAAACGTATGCGAGTGAAAGAGACAGTTATACAATGCTATTTTCACTTTCAATATTGACACAAAAATAGCTACTGCGCAGCCTCTTGCAGCCAATTCAGAGACACAAAGATCCGTTGTAAGTATTATAGTTCGTTTAAAAACTTACCCTGGGAACGCCGGTATTCACAGCAATACTATTTAAAACACAGGGTATTATCTGGGGATCCAGCATAAGTCCGCGTGAAGAATGCTCGTCGAACCACACCTGAAAGTCAGATACATAAAAAAATAAAGTCATAATCATCATCATTGTTCAGCCTAATGTTCCCACTGCTGGGACACAGGCCTCCTCTCTGTGAGAGGGAATGGGCCGTAATCCACCACGCGGGCCCAGTGCGGGTAGGTGGATGTCGCATATCTTCGAATTTTAAGTTCTAAGACATGCCGGTTTCCTCACGATGTTTTCCTTCACCGTTTTGAGAGCAGTGGTGATGAAATAATTTACACAAAGTAAAGCTTGGGTTCGAACCCACGACCCACATCTTGTAAGTCACACCGGTACCACTGGGCCACCACTGCTTGTAATAAGTAAAATATTGTTTTAAAACAAGCTTAAAAAAAAGCTACTAAATCTAATTCCCTTGTCAATTATATATCCAATGAGCCCAAACACGATGGTGCAATTTATTCTGGTTGAGGTATTGCTATGACCATCTTCTGGCTCCATCATGAGACCAGCTCCATACATATTAACATATTATTTCAATACATCCAAAGTTACGTAAGTAGTATTAACTTTAAAACTTTCGCGTTTCATAATTGAAAAAATATATATATCCAAACCACAAACGTCGGGTAAAATAGGTAAATAAACAATCGAAATCATCGCGTTAAATTCCCGTAATATATTGTTTTATCAATTACGTTAGTAGGCCAAGTTTCAGCTTCATCGGATGCCAGGAAATTCTTGAAAATGGATTATTATTAACACACATAAGAAATTTGGGTAAGTATTATAAAGCTTGTAATAAAAATGTAAACAATATATATCCGAAATCGAGATACACGTAAATACCTGGAATAGAGCTTCAATGTCTTCAGGTCTCTTGATTTCACTCTTAAATTCAACATTACCCAAACCAACCCACCAATCGTAGAATTCATTGGATATCTGGAACGGTGCACAAAGTATTTCAAATAGCTATATTTGAAAAAAAAAAAAAAATATAAATTTTAATGTTATTTTTTTTTGACGACCGGATGCACCCATCGTTCTTTGATATCCTACGGCTATGGAGATGGTCATTAGGACGCCTTGTGTAATGTGTTTTTAACTGATTTAAAAAAAAGGAGGAGGTTCTATGTTCGGCTGATTTTTTTTGTGTTTTCACCGAGTTCTCCTTTAGATTTGGACCGATTTTTTTATTCTTTTTTGTTTGGCATAATATGTACCCGAATTAGTCCCATTTAAATTAGGCGAAGATCTAATGAAGAAATTCGGAGATATACAATAGAAACAGTGCTGCCAACTTAGCGCTTTCAGCGCCAGATCCAGCGTTTTTTTTGTTTAATAGGTTTCGTTTTTCGGGTAATCTATTCTGGCGTAATATTGGGCATTATAGGTACCTTACTACAGAACTTGGTCATTATATACCAAAACTAATAAGTGAATAACTTCAATTTCGGAAGTTCAACACAAGTGTCAAAAAACGAAGAAATAAAAACAGGAACACAGACTTCCGATAATTGATAAGTTGGTTGTTTGCTGCCATTTTGCTGCTTTTGTAAATACTCCACGTATAGAAAAAATCTGATATGATTACTTTTTTTGTCAATATTTCTGCTCTCTTGCTGAATTCGTCGGAAGCTGACACTTCAAAAGTCTTATGTTTGTATTTGGAATTCCACTTGATCATGTCCGTTTCTGATTTATTGCAGTAGAGCATGTCGAAAAATGGATTTTCATTTCTTTTATGGGGAAGTAGATGCCTGCAAATCAATAAAAGTATTGACAGATTAGGAGCTAAATAGCTTTCGTGGAGACCGGTTAAAGCACCGAGGGTATTCTGTTCGCTTATGACCGTTTGCATGATGCTAGCTGACCACTACTTACGACCGCTAATGCCATTATCTCACGTGTTTATTTAGTCTCTTGATGCGTAATTGTAATATATATAAAAAAAAGAAAATATGTCTCCAATACGCCTGTCTTAGAAATAATTATAGCAGTTAAACATTATAAAAAGCTTTAAACAATAGGTCATCTTTAGATACTCTAACTCCTAATCTAGGTGTAAATTCCTGTGACTTAGGGAGTCAGAAAATATAATACCTCTGGTGTCAGAGTTAATTAAACCAACTCTGGGAGACCTCTGACTTGGCTATTTCAGACTTACATCAACTATATAAGTCCAGGTTTCCTCACGATGTTTTCCTTCACCGTTGCTTGTGATGTCCAAGATAAACTTAGAAAGTACTTATGAATTTCAAAAAGTCACATTGGTACTTGCCCGGATTTGAACCCGTCGTGGGTTCAAATCCGGGCGATACATCACGACAGGCGAGTTCTTAGCCACTGGGCCACCACGACATACAGAGTGTTAGTGACTGTACATTACCCATCACTTAGGTCTAAAACACTTCCTACTCGCACTTCCAGGTCATCTTCGCTGGTCGCTAGTGATTCCATCGAAAAGAATGAAAATTTTTCTGGAAAATCGACGGTCGATTCAGACTTCTCCATTAACATTGAGAAGTGTCTGGAGAAAGATTTGGATAGCATTTTGGATATGGACTTTGGCAGGGTTATTGTTTTACTGGAAGCTTTTTTATCTTCAGGAGGTGTTATGGTACTCTCACTCCAGTCCGATTCCTCTTCAATCATTCCTTCTTCCTCTTCTATTGCTCCGATACCCGTGTAATCAGAGAGACCCGGTTTTATGACCACCTGAGAACACATAGAAGTTATAACCCAATGAATACGTCTGAACTTAGAACCTGCCAGCAGGATGATTGCATTAAAATAACTCTCCTCCCTAAATAAGTTAAGAGAAGGGGTTTAATTAAAGTGGTACTTTATTCTGGTGACATCGATTTTTAAAATCGTTTTTTTTTAACCGACTTTCCAAAAAGGAGGAGGTTTTATGTTCGACATTATGTTTGTTTTTTTGTGTATTTTCACCGATTTTTCCATCAATTGTGGACAGATTTTGAAAATTCTTTTTATGTTTGAAAGAGTATGCTCCCAAATTGGTCCTTCCTTAATTTGGTGAAGATCTGATGAAGGACTTGGGTAATATATAACAGAACTCTTCAATAAATGACGGCAAATCTCATATGATTGCTACAATCGCATGTCAGTATGTTGTTTATACCATTTCATATCATAACATCACGCCAGAACGCTCTAAAGGGTTGCGCAGATGTGTAAAGTTCACCCTATCATTTCACCGGTTATGTTTAAGTTTCATGATATTTGAGTAATCTATTCTAGCATTATAGGTAACTTACTAACGAACTTGCCTATTAGGTACAACAAAAAAAAACATTTTTCGTACCACTTGCTCAAAAAAGTGACATTCTATGCCACAAAAAGCGAACATAACAATAGTCATTTTTAATCTGTTAAAAACAGGGAATGAAAATTGTACTGAATTTCATTCATCCTCTAGGGGGAGAATGTGATTTAAATTTGGAATACTTACCGAAATTTATACTGAACTACATCTGTGTTTACACCATTGAGTTTGTATATAAAGCATTATACATCTTTTTGAAAAAGGAATACATTATATATTATTATGCAGTTATGATTATTAAATAAATAAAATTACGAAAACCGACGAGGCCGTATGAGCTTGATGCATTTGCTTTTACGACAAAAAAATATTAGTCTAGGAATTTGCCGCGTTTTTGTTTTCTTTAAATACATAAACGTTAAGTTTATTTTACTTTTAATTGTCATTATTTTTAATAAATGCTTATCTCATATTATTATTGTGTTAATTTTTTCGCAAATGGTACGAAAAGTAGAGTATTTTCCTCGGTGATAAACCTGTCTTAGTCATGGGGGAACTTAAATCCCTTGCTACACTCAGGGCTCGTCTTAAATCCCTCGCTTCGCTCGTGATTTAAGTTTTTAACACCCTCGCTAAGCTCGGGAGTAAACCTCGAGTCCTTCGTTACGCTCGCGATTTAAATCGTCACCCGCGACAAAAGACATTGCTTTATCCCCTTGGTTAATAATCTACTATTTCACTTTTTTATTGTTACTAATATTAACTGAATTCCGTTTACTGAACCGCTTCTTCGTTCAAACGTCAACTGTATTTAGAATAATATTCTCACATGAGCTGTCAATGATGCCAAATTATGGTCATCGGAGGGTACCACGTCTGCATATTGGTTGCCAGGCTCATACACTGCACCCTCCTTGGAAAGGTCAAAGATATTGGCAATCCGTTGAAAGATGACTGGGCCAACCAATTCGCGTACAGTTGCACGATTTGAATCCCAGAACTGAAAAAAAGAACAATCCTTAATGTACTTAATATTATTATGTAAACTTTAAGCTTCAGTTAAATCTGCCACCACGATCCATATAATCCAATCGTAAAGATGGAGTATATGGGGCAGTCTCTTTAACTTTTTTTATTTTGTAGCAACTAAAACAGTAGACCCTGGTTGACCCTGGTTGATAACATGCGTGAAAAGAGATAATATAATATTTACAGACCCTGTGGACATTGCAAACGAATTTAACGATTACTTTATTGACACAATTGAGAATAATGTTAAAGCTGACATCGCATTAAATAATACAAATATAAACAACCAAACTTTAAATTCACTGTTCATGCAACCTGTAACAATTGACGATATAATACAAATAATCTGCAGCCTTAAAAACACAAATACTGTTGGATACGATGGAGTTTCCACAAAAGTATTGAAATTTACCAAAGAACTAGTAGCACCTCCATTAGTTCATATAATTAACTTGTGCATAGTTGATGGCATTTTCCCGAACAAACTAAAAAAAGTAATAATAAAACCCCTGTATAAAAAAGATGATAAGACAGATTTTAAGAATTATAGACCCATAGCAAAAATTCCAATTATTTCAAAATTTTTCGAGAAGGTTATCTATAACTCTTTATATGCCTACTTCGAAAAATATAAATTATTTTGCACAGAAAAAAAAGGGTTTCCGTAAGAACACTACGATAAATATGGCACTATTTGACTTGCTTGCTAACATCATGCCGTCTGTTGATAAAAGAAAGCCAGTCTGTGCAATTTACACTGACATGACAAAGGCTTTCGACTATGTAGACCATACGATTCTGTTGAACAAATTAAATAGTTATGGTATAAGAGGGAACATCTTAAAGTTAATAAAATCATACCTGAGTAATAGGCTTCAATGCACGGAAATTACCAGGATATGTCCTAAAACTAAATTAGAAACTATGTATATATCAAAACCAAGACATGTAAAATTTGGCGTCCCACAAGGTAGCGTATTGGGTCCGCCACTTTTTTTGATATATATAAATGATCTCCCGAAAGCAACATCCAACAAAATGGTTCTTTTTGCAGATGACAGTACAGGGGGGTAACCACAAGCTCTTAGAGTAAGGTTATTTTGAGATCGAGTAAGTGACAGATGTATACAAGTCAGATACATCTGTCCCTTACTCGATCTCAAAATAACCTTACTCTAAGAGCTTGTGGTCACCCCCCAGCTATAATAAAATATACTAATTCAAATGATTATACTAATGACATTAATTCTTGCTTGTGTGACATTATACATTGGTTAAATAATAATAATTTGGTTATAAACCTGAACAAAAAAAAAGTCATGCATTTTTATCAACGCCGTGAAAACCCAAATGTTAGCATTTCCTACGAGGGCTGTGATATTGAAGAAGCTAATAAGGCTAAGTTCTTAGGCATTACAATTGATAGCCAACTAACATGGAAACCTTATCTTGAAGAACTATGCAAGAAACTCAGCAAATCTGCATATGCTCTTTTTCAACTTTCAAAGAAAGTTAACAGTCAGGCTCTTCTTACGGCGTACCATGGACTGGTTGCCTCTGTTTTGCGGTATGGCATTATTTTCTGGGGGCAGTCCACTGATAGGGAGCTGGTATTTAGGCTGCAGAAGCGATGCATCAGGTCAATGTGCGGTCTTAAGACAACTGATAGCTGTGTTCCCTATTTTAAATCGTTAAAAATTTTAACTCTGCCTTGTTTATATATAATGGAAACGGCTTTGTTTGTAAAATCTAATCCTCATTTATTTAAAAAACTATCAGAAGTCAGAAAAAATCCAACTCGGACACAATACATCAATCAACTATGTCAAGTAAAATGTAAAACCGCACTTATGAAAAAAAGTTTTTTTGGTATTGCCCCACTCATATATAATATAGTACCAAATATTATAAAAAATATGACTACATTAAAATTTAAAAGGGCGCTTAAAGAACTGTTGATTATGAAAACGTATTACACGATTGATGATTTTCTTAATGATTATTCGCTAACTGATTGACATACTGTTACTCTGATTGACATAATTATTGTGATCCTCTCATTGACTTGTTTTATTTTATTCCATTTATTCATTTTATATATACATATCTTTACATTTTTAAATATTATTCTATAAAAAATAAAATAAAAAAACATTTAAAAATACAAAAATAGTAGCCCACCGGTATCGGGAACAGGGTCCAAGCTACCGGTGGTCAGGGCTCCTGAGAGAGGAACCTCCTGACGATACGCGCCGTGTCCAGGAGTACCGCTTTCTGGATCAAGCCCTTGATCCAGCTGCCCAACGAGAGTCTCCTCAGATGTTCGTCGAGGCTCTTGGCTATTATGCCATTGGCCGTCACGACTATCGGCACAATGACTGCTGTATTCACATCCCACATGTCGACAATCTCGCGAGCCAGATCAAGATACTTGCTTTTCTTATCTCTCTCAGCCTTCACGAGGTTCTCGTCATGGGGGACCGCTATATCAACAATCATTGCGCGACGCTCCAGTCGGTCTATCACCACTATGTCAGGCTTTTTGGCAACAATAGTCCTGTCAGTGATGATAGACCGATCCCAATACAATGTGACATTGCCATTTTCGAGAACTGGGTCGGGCACATACTTATAGTAAGGCACTTCCGATTCCACAAGATTGTATTTAAGAGCAAGTTGCTGATGGATAATCCTGGCTACAAGGTTGTGTCTATGCAAGTAGTCTCCGTTAGCCAGACTAGAACAACCGGAGATAATGTGACGGATAGATTCTCCCGGCCGGTGACATGCCCGACAGATGTCAACTGTGCCGTCCATCACAATGTATTTCCGGTAGTTGTTCGTCATCATAACTTCGTCCATAATCGCAAAGACAAAACCCTCGGGTTCCCCGAAAAGGTCACCAAATCGCAGCCAGGCCACGGACGCTAAAAGATCAACATCGGACCCATGTAGGGCCCGGTAGAAGCGTCCGTGAAGCTCCTTGCTCTGCCATACCTCCCTGCGGTCATTAGTATCTAGTACTATAGGTTTGCGCCAGTTCTCGTTAGCCAAGGAGAGCGGGGTAAGGCTCTTGTCCACCGCTACCACATCTCAATGCATACCCACGTCGACGGCCTGGAAGTATTCCCTAAGACTGCATACCTCGCGGTTGTGCAGGGTCTTAGCATTTAAAAAGCCACGACCACCGCACTTCCGCGGGATATACAGTCTCATAACCGATGATCGTGGGTGATGCATACGATTTGCGGTAAGCAATGTGCGGACTCTCCTATCCAGGGCGTCAAGTTCTGTCTGAGTCCATTTGAGTATGCCGAAAGAATACATCAAGACCGGCATGACCCAGCCGTTAAAGGCGCGCACCTTGTTTCCGCCTGATAAAAGACTATTTAGTACTTTTTTCAGGCGGCCAAAGAAGCGTTCCTTCAACGACTGTTTCACGTCAGTAGCGTTGATGCCTAGTGCTTCCGACATACCCAAATACTTGTAAGTTTCGATTGAGGAAAGGGATCGAAGGTGTATGGAATCCGAGAGTTGTATTCCCACGGATTCCATAATCTCCCCTCGCTTTACATGCATGACTGCACCTTTAAAATAAATAAATTAAAAAAGCCTTTTATTTCTTGCACATGCATTACAAAAAATTGACAAATAGAAAAATAAAAGTATTAAACTAAAAATAAAATTGAAATAAAATCAGAAAAATATAAATTGAAATAAAATCTGAAAATTATAAAATAAAAATATAAACAACATTAAAAATCTCTTACCATTGAAATTCAATTCAAATTACAAATTTAAAATCAATTAAAAAATTATACAGATCAATTTTATTTATACTGAATCAATATATTTAAATTGTAAATTATTCAATAAATTTCCATTTATGTAATAAATATAAAAACATCATAAGTTTGTGCAAGAACTCCTCTCAGGTGAAGGCCTCCTCCAGAGATTGCCATGCGTCCCTATTGTCTGCTATTCTTGCCCAGTCCCGGCCGGCTATGTGAATTATGTCGTCTGCCCATCGTGTTTGCGGCCTGCCTCTCTTTCTGTGGCCTGCTGGCCCTGGCCACGCCGTGGCTCGTATGGTCCATCTATCATCCTTCATTCTGGCTAAATGGCCCGCCCATCTCCATTTCAGTATCTGTGAGTAACTTAAGGCATCAATAATATCTGTCTTTTTACGGATTATGCTATGTGGTATTTTTTGCAATTTGCTTATCTTCAGCATGCTCCTTTCCATACTTCTTTGACTGGTTTTTATTTTGTTTTTTATTTTATGAGTGAACTTCCACGTCTGACATGCATAAGTCAAGGAGGGTAAGAGGCATGAGTTCATTATTTTTCTCTTTAATTTTATGGGAAACTTTCCTTTCAGCACTTCCTTATAACTCCAAAACTTGTTCCAGGTCTTTTGAACTCTTCTGTCTACTTCTTGTTGGTTGTTTAGTGTGCTGAATGATATTTGTTTGCCTAAATAAATATAGTTACTCACATACTCTAGTTGGACATCTCCAAGTTTTATGGTGTCGTGGCTTTTGTTTGTCATTGCTTTCGTTTTACTTAAATTAATTTCCAAGCCGACTTTCTTGCTAGCTCTATGCAAGGTGGATATCATAAATTGCAGGTCTATAGGATTATCAGTCAAAAGAACAATATCGTCGGCAAACCTTAGATGTGACAGATAATTTCCATTTATATTGATTCCCAAATTCTTCCAGTCTAGACTACTTATGACCGACTCTAGCACTGCTATGAAGAGACTGCAGACTGCACATTTGTCCACACCAAATTCCATCCTGATGGCGTCACTAAAGGTTTCTGTAACCTTCAGTAGCTTCATCAGTTGCAAGTTGTTGGAGGCAAAGAGCTTCAGATCATCCATGTAAAGGAGGTGAGATATGACCTGACCTCCTCTTCTCAACCGATAGCCCAGGCCTGAACCCTCCAGCAATGTGCTAAGAGGGTTCAGGGCTAAACAAAACCACAGTAGACTCAGACTATCGCCCTGAAATATTCCACGCTCGATCCTTATAGGTTCGCTGTCCTCTTGAATCTGTTGACATCCTGGATAGCGAAGAACCGTCCTCCACTGCCCCATACACGACATCAGGAAGGTGCGCAGAGTTGCATCAATTTTATACAACTCCAGCACCCTCATGAGCCATGTATGTGGCACTGAGTCATAGGCCTTCTTGTAGTCTATCCAACATGTCACCAGATCCCTTCGGGAACGGCGAACCTGCTGGCTAATGGCAATGTCTATAAGGAGCAGCTCCTTAGTACCGCGGGACCCGTTCCTACATCCATTCTGAGAAGCAGACATGATTGAATTCGTGTCAATATGTTGATTAATTTTAGCTCTCAGAATGGATGTAAAAACTTTATAGACCGTCGGTAAACATGTTATTGGTCTATAATTTTTAGGCTCCGCAGTACTACCTGTTTTGTGGAGCAGGTGGGTTATTCCTGTCGTTAGGAACTGGGGCAGCGATCCTGACTCTAAGGCAGACTGGAACTGAGTTGCCAAACAAGCGTGCGACCTTTGGAACCACTTAATCCAAAAGTTGTGCAGTCCGTCCGGCCCTGGAGATTTCCAGTTAGGGAACGGACGGACTGCACGAGCTACATCTTGGGAGCTGATGGTAATTGCCCCCATTTGTGGTATCGGATCGCAAGCTTGTTCGACCTCCCGAGTCCAGTCACCCTCAGTGTGACTGACAGGCACCGACCAGATATTGCGCCAAAACGAATACATGGCGTCATCATCTGGTAGGCGCGCATCAGTCACACCTTGGATGGGTCGCTCCCAAGCCCTATAAACCCACCTTTCGTTGTTCTGGAATGTACGATTCTGCGTGTATCGCTCCACTCGCCGCTTGTACCGACGAATACGGTATTATTATTATTATTATTTTATTCCCTTTATTCATATTCTTTCTTATTGTCTACATTTTTAAATATTTTTATAAAACATACAAAAAATAAAACATTTAAAAATATAAAATTATTATTTTATTTATTATTGACATTTTTTAAATTTAATATGTATTGTAATTCCAATGATCTGACATTTAATTTTGTTATACTTGTTATTATTTGGAATTGTAAAACTTTGCATGCCCATGTTATGGTAAAATATGGAGAACTTTATTATAAAAACACCTACCAGGCCCCTCAGAAAGTATTGCGAAAAAAAGTTTTTATATATGGGAGACTGGCCAGTTATAATGTTTTTCGAAAATATGATTATTTATAAGTAAAAATAAGTAAGTTCCAATTTCAAAATTTCCCTCCACATTTTTTGCGAGTTAATTCAAAGTATTGTGTCTCACTGAAATATGGATCTGCGCCGGGAACATTTTAGAGCTATGATTTTATACGATTTCAAGTGTCGCCTGAAACCGGATGAATCGTACGATAGACTTCAAATGGCATTCATGGATGAAGGCCCTTCCAAGGCAACCGTGTATCGTTGGTATAACGAATTCAAGCGCGGTCGACCAACTTTGGGGGATGACGAAAGAAGCGGTCGCCCTTTGACGGCTGTTACCGAAGAAAACGTGCTAGCAGTGAAAAATTTAATCCAAGACAATAGGCGAATTACATATCAGGAGATTCAACACATATTGAAGATTGGATCGGGAAGCGTTCACGAGATTCTACACAGCCATCTTCGCGTGAGGAGGATAGTATCACGCTGGGTGCCGCACAACCTCACCGATGCTCAGAAGCAGGCCCGGGTGGAATGGTGCCGTGATATGCTTAACAAATTTGAAGCAGGCTCGTCTCGGCGTGTTTACGACATCGTTACAGGTGATGAGTCCTGGATTTATCAATACGACCCAGAAACCAAGCGCCAGTCGACTGTTTGGGTGTTTCAAAATGAGCCAACGCCTACCAAAGTGAAGCGATCTAGAAGCGGGGGTAAGATTTTGATCGCTAGCTTTTTTAATTTGACTGGCCACTTGGTATCAATTCCCTTACGGGATCAAAGAAGCATTAATGCCGAATGGTATACTACCAAATGTTTGCCAGAAGTTTTCTCTGTTATAAGCAACAAGCGACCAAACACAGGGCTCCGCGGGCTACTGCTCCACCACGACAATGCACCTGCGCACACCGCACTCAAAACGAGGGACTTCCTGGACAGCACGCCAGTCAAACTCCTGGGTCACCCTCCTTACAGCCCTGATCTAGCACCGTGTGACTTCTTTTTATTCCCAAAAATAAAAAATCAGCTCAAAGGGATACAATTTTCGTCGCCGGAAGATGCGTTGGCTGCGTTCGAGCAGGCTGTAAACGAGGTGTCTGCGGCGGACTGGAAAAAGTGTTTTGAAAACTGGTTTAGGCGCATGAATCTTTGTATAGAGGCTGGTGGAAAGTACTTTGAAAAGATTTAATAAAAATATATGTACGTATAGAACAATTTTTTTTAGTTTCGCAAAACTTTCTGAGTGTCCTGACCTCATAGGTACCTACCTATCTCTTTCAAGTATGTACTCTACCCATGTTTGCAAAGAAATAAATGATTTTGATTTTTGATTTTGATTTTTGATTTTTGACCCTAGCAGATACTTGCCACCAGTTAACAGACAGGTGGCTAAGGGTTGAGGATCTTTTTAACCCCCGCCGGAAAAAGAAGGGGTGTTATAAGTTTCACGTGTGTTGCTGTGTATCTGTGTATCTGTGTATCTGTGTATCTGTGTGTCTGTCTGTGGCATCATAGCGCCTAAACGGATGAACCGATTTCGATTTAGTTTTTTTTGTTTGAAAGGTAATTTTGTCGAGAGTGTTCTTAGCTATGTTTGAATAAAATCGGTTCAGCCGTTCAAAAGTTATGGGCATTTTACTGTTTGAATCGGGGTGTTTTCGCAAGATAAATGCCGCGGGGGTTTTTTAAATTGTGAAATTTTACTTGTTCTAGATCACTTTTATGGTCATCCTTAGCACAGCAAAGACACTCCGGAACTCTCACATCAAAAGATTTTTAATCAAATATAGTTTTTATAAAAAACCGGCCAAGTGCAGGTCGGACTCACGCACGAAGGGTTCCGTACCATTACCGCAAAAAACGGCAAAAAAAAAACCCGTTTTTTGTATGGGAGCCCCACTTAAATATTTTTTTTTTTCTGTTTTTAGTATTTGTTGTTATAGCGGCAACAGAAATACATAATCTGTGAAAATTTCAACAGTCTAGCTGTCACGGTTCAAGCCTGGTGACAGACAGACAGACAGGCAGACAGACAGACGGACCGTTGAGTCTTAGTAATAGGGTCCCGTTTTTTAAAGGCTGAACTCAGAGTTGGTAGCTAACACAAGGTTAAATAACAAATATGTCATACGTTATTGGCTGTGTTAGTTACTAACTCAGAGATGGAAAGGTAACCCAGGCTGGCGCATGTGGGTCTTAGAAGGATGTACAGAGTAAATGCGTTTGTCCACCGCCGCCGTCACAGGGACGTCAACGAGAACGTGACGTGAATTTGTGGCCCCGGGCTTATTACGTAAGGAACAGCAAGTAGCAATAATTGTACAATTATTGCGCGATCAATTTAGTGACCTGGCTACTGAGGCCTTTAAGTAAAGTCTTTTTTTTTGACAGTCATTTTTATCAGAAGCTATTTTATCTGTCCGATGATTTATAAAATATATCGTTTGATGAATGAACCAGCTTATGAAGGAGCAACACTTCGTGGAGGCTGTTTTCTTCTCGTAAAATAAATAATAATAAGTAAATGTTTATGGGTATAAAAATGTTACACTACTAAGTGTTCACAAAAGTATACAGCTATATTGTAGGAACTACATTGTAACCATTGGTTAATGAACCCTGCCTCTCAAACTAGGGCAACCTGTATCTTGAGAGACAAAAATTTGATTACTATTTAGCTCCAATATTCCGATACATTAATATTTGCAGATGTAAAGTGTTTGTGTAAAGTAAATATCATCATCGCTTACCATCAGGTGAGATAGTGGTCAAGCGCAAGCCTTTAGACGATAAAAAAAATGGCAGTGAAAATTGGTTTTATTTACATAATATAATAATTGTTTTGAAAAATTGGATGAATAAAATGTCAATGTGTAAAATTCATTAATATTTCTTCGAATTGTCGATTTTTATAAGAAATCGATAACGCATTAGGACATCACTGAATAGACTACATCATCTCGTATTTAAGCTATGAAACGTAAAAAAGATTTTTCCAATTTACTTTAGACATTGGCAGAATAGTCAACATCGGTGCTTGTCATATAAAAAAATAGTATAATAGAAGATACATATTGCGGACTTATCACATTCTAATGTGTTTGTAAGTATTTAGTAGTAAACCTATATAAGCTTCGCTGAGGTAGCCAACACCACAGTATAAAAAATCGTCCACTTTACCAAGATCACGTCAGTTTCAATGATTCAACAAATAGTCCAGCTGCGTAGACATTACAGACACAAAACAACACCAATTTGTCATTACAATATTCACTAGGAATTTGTTATTTCAATATTTATTTTTATATTAATATTAATTCTAATTTGCGGATACTTAAAGTAGCCACAAAATAACACACGAAAAAAGCCGCCAAAAACTAAAAAAACTTCTGTACTTACTCAGCCATCAGCGAGCGATTGGCAATCGCCCAACAACTGGGGAAAAAGTAATCGCAATTTGACAGCCACATTTGCTCGCCGATGGCTGTCGCTCTGCTGTCAAAAACCATACGTAATACGAAATGATCGCGATCACCTTGCGATAAATGCACATTTCAGTTAGCAGATTTTTATTGTTAGCAGTGCTGTTGTAAAATTATTATGGTGTGGCTATAGCTCATATATAATGTGGATTCGCGATTGAAGAGCAATTATTTCGCAAAAATAAGCCTTCTAATTTTTTGACGTAAAGCGATAATCGCGCGATGATTGTATAATCTCTGCGCAAATATTGCTAATTGCTGTTTCATACGTAATAAGCCTAGCGACACATACATTTACTATAGGTGCTTGTCCACCGCAAGTCCATCGCCCGAGCGCCGTCATTTCGAGTGTGACCGATAGAACTCGGCTCGGGATTGTGACGGGCCGATGTTCCGGCAATACAAAATACGTTTAAACTTGTCCACAACAAAGGCGCGGGCCGTGACGTCGCACCGCGCCTTTTTTTGTTTCCAAGATATAGTGCTTTGTATACCACTGAGATCGCTGATCGATCGCCATCACGACACCGAAATCTCGGGCAGACAAAAACTCGTTCTCGTTGACGTACCGGTGACGGCGGAGGTGGACAAACGCGCTATTAAGGTATTACACATTACTTGTACTCAAGGTTTCAGAAAAAAGATAGTACTTATGAAAAAAGTTGAGCACATAGACTACTAGCATATTTATGAATAATGCCCAGTCTGACTTTGCGTATTCTAAATTCTCAAAAACCTCGCATTGCTCTACTAGTGTGAACTTCAGCGTCCAGTTGCATTATTCCAGTTATTCGTTAATTATATTAGTACCAACATAGCCCGATGAATTGTGGAACTTAAGTGGCAGTGGGCAGCACATTTCTCGCAGAACGAATGGTCGATGGGGCTGAAAAGTCCTGGAGTCGCGGTCGCCAGACCGCGAACCGGAACGATACGTTGGAAGGACTCCTATGTGGACCGATGACCTGGTTAAAGTTCTGTTGCGAGACGCAAGAGATGTTATATATGCTGCTATGTTCATCCGTGGATGCCATGTCTTTTAGCTGAATGATGGCGATTCCAGTTCGAGAAGGAGACGGAGCAATACTTGACTGATTGCACCCTTTTTCATGATAGCATTAATACTTTATAATAATACGATCCCTGATCTACGCTCATAGGAGGCAAGTGATACTCCAGGCATTATGTCGTTAAGTGGATAAGGTGAAGGCAAGGCTGCATACTACCGTTCTTATCAAAATATTTGCATGATTACCTTTTCATCCTTGTAGGACATCTCCAAATCTCTGATAACATTCTGCCAGTGTACTTTAACGCTGGCTAAGGTTGTTTCGTAGACAGACGGGTTTATAACCCTCAAGGATCGTGGTTTGTCCCACTTTTTGACAAGAGGGCGCTTACCGCAGGGCATGGTGAATTCTGTTTTACTTTAAAATAATATAAAATATTAAATGTATTTAACTAAAATAGGACATATATGACAGGCGATGTTAAAAACATTTCTCTGTGGTTAAAAATATCTCTTCATCTTCTTTTATTTTATACGTAATGTGTCGCTGACATAATAGGAACTTTTTAGTTTTTATTTTAATTACAAACATATCAACTAACATTCTAATTAAAAAAATACTAAATAACAACTACACATTACAAAATAATTGCGTAATAATAGATAGTTTATCTACATAAAATGCTCTAGTATATCAGTAGTCTATGATAAAATGTGTATCAGAACAACGCCATCTACTATGTTTTATCAATACTACGTAGAATGCGTGACAACTAGATAGCAAGAGGCAATAGGCGGCGGAAAACTGTATCGTAGCCGCGTTCACGTAACATGAAGCTCTACTGGTTTGAAATAATTAACTCAGATGGCGCTACCTGTAAACATTTTGTTTCAGACAATGGCAAAAAAATATTGAATAGCAACTTACAAGTAAATATTATCATTAATACATTCTTATGCTAAGAATAAATAAATAAATTGTTCTCAATACACATTTATTTTTTGTTTACTTTTTACCTAGGCGTTCAGCGTCTTCAATTGTATCTGGTACCGTCTGGCCAAGGGTTTCAGGTTGTGTGAGGCATAAAAAAGCAGATAGTATTGCAGTACCTGCAAACATAATGGATGGGATACCTGACCAGTAAACCATTAAAGCAGGTGTCAGTGGCGCTACAATCGACCCGATTCGCCCTAACATTGAAGAAAATCCTAAAAACGAATGTCTGTACCTGGTAGGATATAATTCTGCAGTATACAAGTAAACAGATGTCATAACAAGACCTATACAGTACTTGCCTATAAGATACAATATTAATGATAAGGAGGACATACTTTTAGGGACAAAAGCAAAAGCTAAACAACATAGTCCACAGATCATGAAACCACAAAATAATGTTATTCTTCTTCCTATTCTATCAAGTACTAAGACGGCTGTCCAAAAGCCAGGTATCTCGATAGCAGCAATTGCTATATAATTTACATACAAGTTTCCTGATAAACTAACAGAATTGATTCCCAAGCCGTAGTATATGAACACAGTGGTCATCCACAAGAAGGGCGTCGTGCAACATCTGCGCAATAGAACAGGGGACTTAATGACTCTAAGTAAGAGGTTTTCTTCGTTGACCTGTTTATTTTCTTGCATTTGTTTGGGTATTGCGGTTAAAAGAAATTCCATGTTCTTAGCAGAGATTTGTTTTCCATTCAAACGAGAAGCATATTCTAAGGTAGCCTTGCCATCTTCCTGCTTGTTCTTACTGAGTAACCAGCGGAAGCTTTCACTCAGTATCCAGTAGTAAGATATTATAAGGAATACTGGTGCGTAAAGCACCAGTGTGAGGGTCCTCCATGGGCGCACAGCAAATGCCAGTACGCCTAACACAACCTGGCCTAGTGCAAATATGCTAGATATGGTAGCGCTCGTCCTCACACGGTACTGAGGTCCCACAACTTCAGCCGCCATTATGTAGGCTGCACTGAAAGCACCTCCACCGATTGCTGTTTGCATGAATTGTAACGCCGAATACATCGCAAAATTCACTGAAAACGAACGAATTACTCCAACTAAAGCTATATTGAACGAAAAGAAAACTATAGACGCTCTCCTGCCAAGACGATCAGATATGAATCCTGCGAGCACTAGAGCCACCATTCCTCCCGCACTGTTTAACGTCCCGGGTAAAGCTCGCAACCATTCTTGACATTCTATATTAAAATCATACACCATTGTGTTCGTTCTCTCGTGTACGTAGCTGTCGCATGGCACGATGATATCTCTGTCGAACAGGCTGGCAGGACAAAGTCCGTCGGGTGAGGTCACACTGGTCACGTTGACGTATCGGTTACAGTTATCGAACCCGGAATCAGCGGGTGGCACGGCATTTGATATCCAGTCCGGTGAATATTCTGGGTTTGGTCCGTCACACTCTGGCACCGCACATCGAGTGGGAAGGCGGCCCGCGGTAAATACGTAGTCTCCCGCCATAAACGCACAGATGAGCGAAGGGAAAGCCAGCAGACTAATAGTTAGCAACTGATATTTCCCGAACTGTCCCACTTCACGATATAACACAGAGTCGAACTCCGGTTCAGGTTCACGTTCACTGTTTTCCTTGTCCATATTGACAGATTACTAATGCATTTGAAAAATTCGTCAATATGGTAATCTCAGACTTCTTACTGTTTTATATAGTTATGATATGATCGCTATCACAAAGCAAATAAACGTTATCTACTATCTAGCATTGAATCCTCCACTTAGACGACAATTCACGTATATCGCAAAATGGTACCTATTTCATTTATCTCAATATTATTATAATGATGTAATACCGCTCCTAATGCAACTGAACTGTTTCAGGCAATTTCCTTATTTAACTGCCAATACGAATTGTCGTACTGCCAATACGAACTGCCAAAGAGAATCAGTATTTATATAATGCTGTAAGTATAACAACTGTTGTTGCTGTAATAGATTTCATTTACATTTTAGATTAAATATTATATTTTGTAGTCTGTTAGAATGTTATCTTGAACATTCATCGTTTTATTTTTATTATAGGCGCGATAAAAACTACGATAAAGCAGTAAGATTTTGTATAATTGTTTATTTGGGTCACTATTACCACAGATAATATAATATAATACTAGCTATTACCAACATTATGCCAAAATTGTTTTAAAAACATAAAAAATGTATACTCCCAATTTACCTCTTGAGCGCCTTAATCCTCGCGTGTAACCACGTTTTAGGCACTCAAGGGGTTAAATCTATTCATCCATACGACTTATCCAGGAATGCAACGAAAACAAAACTCATAGAAACATATAATTTGTGATAAGTTAACCATAAACTATGGTGCTGTTAGTTGTATATATTAGAAACGATCGATAGATAACAACGAATAAGTGATGTAGAGCATAGTGATATTGATAGTAACATGATAAGCGCTGATATGATCCTCAGTCCTGATGTCACTGTGTTATACAGAATCCATCAACTCGGATAATCTCTTGCGTATGTTTTGTATCGGCGCGGGAGTTTCGTGGGGCGATCCGATGGGCGGGGTCATCTGGTACTCGGCCTCGAAGGTAAGCCTCGCGTCGAGGACGGCGGGGTCGAAGAGACCCAGGCTGGTCAAGTACGGAGGCCGGCGGTGCTCAGGGTGGTGGATCATCCAACGACAGTACTCTTTCACACTCCTGTGTCAAATAAAATTACTGTTTTATTATGAGGATTTTTTACCGTTTGAAACAAAATGGGTATTCACTTGAAAAGATTTGGTTCTTATCTGGATAATCAGAGAGCTCACGATAGAGAGACAGATTAGCCGGAGTCGCTGGGTACGAATGGAGGGCTACAGTACATTTTTAGGGTTCCGTAGCCAAATGGCAAAAAACGGAACCCTTATAGATTCGTCATGTCTGTCTGTCTGTCTGTCCGTCCGTATGTCACAGCCACTTATTTCCAAAACTATAAGAACTATGCTGTTGAAACTTGGTAAGTAGATGTATTCTGTGAACCGCATTAAGATTTTCACTCAAAAATAGAAAATAAACAACTGTGGGGAATGAGCCATACTTGAAACTGAAACAAATTTTTTTTTTTCTTCAAACCCATACGTGTGGGGTATCTATGGATAGGTCTTCAAAAATGATATTGAGGTTTCAAATATCATTTTTTTCTAAACTGAATAGTTTGCGCGAGAGACACTTCCAAAGTGGTAAAATGTGTGTCCCTCCCCCTGTAACTTCTAAAATAAAAGGAAAATAAAATTAAAAAAAAATTGGATGTACATTACCATGTAAACTACTACCGAAAATTGGTTTGAACGAGATCTAGTAAGTAGTTTTTTTTTAATACGTCATAAATCGTAAACCGCAATTTACTAATCGTGCGCGAGTCCGACTCGCACTTGGCCGGTTTTTTTGTTATGTCGCAAAATATGCTGAGTAGTAGCATTTTTAGGGTTCCGTAGCCAAATGGCAAAAAACGGAACCCTTATAGATTCGTCATGTCTGTCTGTCTGTCTGTCCGTCCGTATGTCACAGCCACTTTTTTCCGAAACTATAAGAACTATGCTGTTGAAACTTGGTAAGTAGATGTATTCTGTGAACCGCATTAAGATTTTCACACAAAAATAGAAAAAAGACACTACATTTTGGGGGTTCCCATACTTGAAACTGAAACTAATTTTTTTTTTCCATCAGACCCATACGTGTGGGGTATCTGTGGATAGGTCTTCAAAAATGATATTGGGGTTTCTCATATCATTTTTTTCTAAACTGAATAGTTTGCGCGAGAAACAGTTCCAAAGTGGTAAAATGTGTCCCCCCCCCCTGTAACTTTTAAAACAAGAGAGGGAAAAACCTAAAAAAATATATGATGTACATTACCATGTAAACTTCCACCGAAAATTGGTTTGAACTAGATCTAGTTAGTAGTTTTTTTTTAATACGTCATAAATTGTAAACTGCAATTTACCAAGTACAGAACCCTTGGTGCGCGAGTCCGACTCGCATTTGGCCGGTTATTTGGTCTTGCACAGGTCTTAATTTTATTCTGACTGTTGCAATTTTTTTTTGTATTTATTTACTTTCTGAGACACAAACATTTTTTCATCTTTCTTTTTCTTCTTTCAGTCTATAGTTAGAGTATGATCGTCCACCGAGTAATTTATATCAAGATCATCAGCGACCTGTTATTGTTGACTGCTAATATCAACATTCTGCGCTAGCCAATCATTTACTGTGATGATACTGGCAATATGAGGAGATTATAGAACCCTGAACAGCAGTACTTCGTAACCAGTTAAACATTTATATCAATACTAGTTTCTGCCAGCGGCTTCGCCCGCGTGAATGTGTAAAATTATCCCGAGGGAACATATTCCCGGAATAAAGAGTATCCTGTGTGGTATTCCTGACTATAATTTATCTCTTCGACAAATTTTATCCAGATCCGTCCAGCCGTTTGAGCGTGAAGAAGTAACAAACACAAACACCCACCCACTCACAAACTTTCGCCTTTATTATATTAGTGTGATAATGTGATACCTCAAGTTAGTAATGCCTTCCCATACAGTTTTGAGTGTGACAAGATCTCGAGGCACATGTCTTGCTGATCGCCACAGCTTCTTGGTGTGGTTCCTGGGAGGATGGTACTGCTCCTGCATCGGCAGGCTTTGACCAAACGCCTTTATCTTCACTGGACGCTGTTCCGCTCTGATGTCTTTAGTGATTTCTCGATCCAATGTCGCGAAGCGCGACATCTGCGAAGAATGTGATCGATATTATTAAGTACGATGGCCATCCATTGTTTGTTTGTATGTATGTTTGACCACGCATTTCTCGGCAACTATTTATTGGATTGTGACCATTATTTTTTCATTGGATTGTGTATTTTTCAACTTAGAGAATAGTGTAAGTTACATCAAAATCGGATCAGCAGTTTTCAAGATTTGGAACATACAACCGAACTCTTTAGCAACAAACAGCACGAATGTGTGAATTGAGTTATTATGGGTATTTTGTCAGTACTTTAAATACTTTACTATAGAATTTGCTCACTTTTAGTGTTATTTTACTAAAGCTAAAAAGAAAAAAAAAACGTTTTCACAAAAAAATAGTCGGTATTTTGATCGGTTAGTTATTTTTTGTGATTTTTTTTCATACAAACTTATATATTAAAAAATGCATTTTCACCAGAAACGAACATAAAAAAAACAAAAAGCAAAATTAAAAAAAAAACATCGAACGAAAACATTGTGAGGAAAAATGAAAATGGCATGTTCTAGAATCAAAAATTCAAAGACATGTGATATCCTCTAAACGGCACTGGTGAGTTACGGCCCATTCCTCTCACAGAGAGGAGGCCTGTGTCCCAGCAGTGGGAACATTAAAGGCCTGATGACGATGAATAAAGCAGATCATTATCATCATCAGGCTTTGAATGTGTGTGTGTGAAAGCCTAGAAGGCTTTTTATTGTGACATTCCTTTTTAAAATCCGATGTTTCATATGCCCTAAACAAAATTATGTACCTACCTCAGGATGTCCTGTAGTTATGGCTATTTTATCTTCAACGCTTGGTAGTTCTTTCGGTATGACTCTGAGACTTTGGGCTACATGAGTGTCAAACTCGATCTGAAACAGTGTTTATAATTACATTTTGTACCTATTTAATAAAGAAAAGATAAAAAGATTTTATTTGCGCCAAGTGTGACGCATAATTCCAAAACAAAAGATGAAACTTAGGGTTCCATCAGACAGAGAGCGGTCACGCGGTCAAGCGTTCAAGAGGTCAGTTTTGCGTTCGTTGTCTTGTATTACGTTACAAAGATATGACAGGAGGCATTCTGACCGCGTCGGTCAACTAGAACGCACGCCTTCGCTGCTGTTTCTGTGACCAAATTGGAAGGAAGATGGAGACTGAAAATCTAATTATGTTAGTACGTGAAAGGCGTTTTATATACGATGTGAAAGAAAACGATTATAAAAACCGAGGCAAAGCAGCAGAAGCATGTTTGAAAATTGTTGTTGGCATTTCTTCATCTTTAACCCATTTAGAAAGAATTCTATGAAATTCTCCATCTTGTTATCTATGCTTAATTACTGCGCAGTTATTAATTTATTCGTCTTGATGCTGATAATGACCATTAAATCAATAATTCGTCTTCTGATGAAGAACTATCATCAGAAAACATGGTGACCATAGCGGTACCGCGTAGACCGTCCAACAACGGGATCAGTGAGCAACTTCACGCTTGAACGCAAAATTTACCTCTTGAACGCTTGACCGCGTGACCGCTATCTGTCTGATAGTACCCTTAAATACAAATAGGGAAAGTATGCCTCTCAACTGCGCAAAACCAAAACGGCAATAGCTCAGCATTAATGCTGGGATTTAAATACAATATTACCTCTAAAAAAAAAAGGAATTGATAAAATCTCTCCTACTAGTTTAATCAGTCCAGTCCTCAAGATTCCTTCCAGATAGACTAATTAAGCAGTTAGGTAAGAAGAAGTGTGAGACGCAAGCCGATTCCCGGCCACCGTAGGCGTGGGCTTGCGGACGGTGAGTTATTGGTAGCTCACCGTCCGATAAGGACCAGGCCTCTCAAAGTAATGTCAGCAATAATTGACGGGGTCCACTAGGGCCGATGCCTGTCTGGGTCGCGGATAAATTTGAAAGAGAGTTACCGCGGCCCTTGCTCAAGCAACTGAAGGAACACGGGTTGGTTTTAGTCGGTAACACCTCTTCCGCTTCAACCAGAGCGGAAGAAGTCTTTAGATGAATTCCCACAAAAAAACCGGCCATTTGCGAGTTGGACTCTCGCACGAAGGGTTCCGTACCATTATCGCAAAAAACAACACAAAAATCACGTTTGTTGTATGGGAGTCCCACTTAAATATTTATTTTATTCTGTTTTTAGTATTTGTTGTTATAGCGGCAACAGAAATACATCATCTGCTAAAATTTCAACTGTCTAGCTATCACGGTTCATGAGATACAGCCTGGTGACAGACGGACAGACAGACAGACAGACAGACGGAGAGACAGACAGACAGACAGACGGACCGTGAAGTCTTAGTAATAGGGTCCCGTTTTGCCCTTTGGGTACGGAACCCTAAAAAGAAGTTAAGAAAATGTGTGGTGTAGAGACAAAAGGCTTATTCTGATCTCCACAAAGCTTATCTAGATAATAAGTTAATTGGCTGCTGCGGCAACACTTACTTGGAAAAGTTCTTTGATAGCCTTCGGTGTAAATAATTTGGACTGCTGGTCGCCTCCTAGTTGTTTCATATATTCGCAAAACTCGTTTGCAATCTGTTGAAATCAACTTAAGTTAGTCTCTTACTTAAAGAAGGCTTTAATTAAGAATTGATTAGCCACTGTCGGACTTAACGGAATCTTAGGTTCCAAAGCTAAATATTTTAGTAACCAGAAGCTTAATTAAATTGGTAGATATGGATGCTAGCAGTAACCGAATATCGCGTCAAATGGTATGCGTTTAGAGAAGCTTTGTCCCGGAGTGGACCGCTATTGGTTGATGATAATGCTAGTGATGAAAAGTACCCTGTCGGTGAGGTCATCAGCCTTCTTAACAAGACTCTTCTCCTCTTCCCTCTCAGGCTGCAGGTACCGAGTGGGCCAAGTTATCATCTCGCGCACCGGCTTGCTCAACAAGTCCAGGTGGATGTTCGACTGTTCTTCTTCATCACTGAAACATCAAAAGAGGTAGAATTAAAAGAATCCCTGTAAGAAATTTGTCTTACATAGGTAGAAGTTATACCAATGATATTGTAGCTCTCCAATGAAGCATGGAGTATTGTTTTCAACTTCGGTGCGAGCTGTAGGCTTACGTCAATAGTGCAAACGCATGGAATTCTAACTTACAATCCTTCGCCAGCATGTGACTTTCCCTTTATGTCTAGCTTTAGATATCTCCACCTACGTATTATAGTAGGTAGGTGGAGATATGGTGATTATTATGGGGCAGCATTTTTTTTTTTTTCTGGCTATACCTGGGGCAAAACTCCACGTCGGTGTCCGAATCCAATTCCCTGTTTATATAAAGACACTTCCTTGAAGATATCTGCGGCTCCTTTACCATACGTCTTGGAAGTTTCACTGCAACATAAATATTTTTTTTATTCGATCACAGCAAGTGCCTATAGGTACATTACGTTGAACAAGTATTGGTATTCATGGAGGCGCTTTACTTTGTGAAAATTATTTTATCACCACTGTTCTTAAAACCGTGAAGGAAAGCATCGTGAGGAAACCGGCATGTCCTAGAACCAAAAATTCAAAGACATGTCACATTCACAAACCCGCACTGGCCCGCGTGGTGATTAAAGCCCATTACCTCTCTCACAGAGATGATGCCTGTGTCCCAGCAGTGGGAACATTATAAGGCTGATCAGATGAGATGAGATGAAGTATATACATAGCTTAGGAGACTACCTTTCAAACGAAACGTAGATAGTAAAAAATGCATATGAATAATAACTAATTAAACTTGACATACCCTTAATAGTCTCAGGTCCTTCTTCATGGATCTCAGTTTTGGGAATATTCAGTGTGGCACAAACTTTTTCATACAGTTCCTTCGGCAGCACTTCTGCTAACGCCTTGCTTTCGTCTTCCTGAAAAACAAGTTTAATTAGGAACAAACTGACTTTATTTTTCTTACTTTGAGAGCTGTATCACTTACCGCTGACTCTTTATACGTATCCATTTTATGAAAGACATTGTGCCAGTATTTTTTATTATTCTGCATGTAATTAGACAGAGTAACACTTTCGTTAACTTTCATAAGCTTGCGTGGTTTTCTTCTTGCTTCTGCTCGAACGCTGTCCATGACTACCTTCAGTTTTAAAGTATAATCTATCTATTTATATTCTAAAGTCTATGTATGTGGTTGGTTTGTCAGTGGGAGCCGCATAGATTTAATAAAAAGCTGTTGTGATGCGCGCGGCGGTCGCGTCAAGTGATTTCGATGTTCGACGCTACCGGTGAACAAATGCAGACTATTTCTCCATAGAGTACTTTATTGGATAGATATGGCAATTGTAAACCATTTTCTGTAACAAAAATTTACTTTAGTGCATTGTCAAATTCATGGGGGCGACTAGTGTTGTGGTTGTAAAGTGCATATAGAATAGAATAGAATAGAATAGAAATATATTTATTTGTTTTTTATTTTTTATTTTTATTAATTACTAGCAGACGCCTCGCGGTTTCACCCGCGTAGTTCACGTTCCCGTGGGAATAAAGGGATAAAAAGTAGCCTATGTCACCCGGAGATAGTGTAGCTTTCCAACGGTGAAATTTTTTTACAAATCGGTCCAGTAGTTTTTAAGTTTATTTGTTACATACAAAAATACAATTCATTCCTCTTTATAATATTATTAGTATAGATTTAAAGTGACTTTCTTCGACTGAAACAAAAAGGGTCAACCTGTAACCGAGATTATTAGAACGACAATATTGACATAAAATATATGTAAGTTTTGTTTCAAATTTATTGCCAAAAGGTTGAAGGCTGAAACGATTTTCACTTGCAATTTTATATTTTTTACAGTATTAAGTATCTTTCAGACATATTTTCCTTGATACCAGTGCGAGGAAAATAGTGTATGGTTTATAATATTTGTAGAGTGGATAAACAATTATGTATTATATAATTATTTAATTTTTATGTTCTATTATCAGTTGAGGTATCTAGCAAATCAATCGATTGAAAATTACAACAAAAATGACTTCTGTATGATATTGCTAAGACTGTGGCTTGTTGATTCGTTTCCATGGCCACCCCATAAACATGCTGGCTATGCTTATTTCGAACAGGCTTTTTAATAGAAAATATTTTTTATGTTTAACAAATATATTTAATCGTTGATGTTTTTAGTTACAGCTCATACATGAATAAGAAAAAGTTTTTAAAAGAGAATCAAAAGTCAACTTAACTTCATGTTGAGTTTAAATATTTGAAATTATGCGCGTTGCTTATTCAATAAGTAGATTTCATCCAAGTTCAAACAAATTACTGAAATATTATGTTACTTTTCGTCCACCATAGAGATAGGTAATACATTTGTAACTCAACACGTGTACGAGAAGTTATATGGTTGTTTTGAACGGAGAGAAAAATAAACAAACATATATAACGCGTCTGGGTGTATATTTCAACGTGTAAGATTTAGTAGTGCAGTGTCGTGTAGTTTGATCAATAGTCGCTACTCGCTGGCCCCCAGTCAGCCCTCGCTACCAACGTACCTATTTGTATGGGTATCCCTAAATGTGCTGCATGATCATAATTCAATATGCTAGGCCAATTTATTAGTTTACTACTTTTATTTGAGTTCTAGTCATTGTTATTTAGCAGAGTAACTTAAGTGTTCTACAATAAATGACGGAATGAGTCAAGTCTTATCATTAATGAATTCTGTAATAAAATCTAGAGACATTTATTGCTGTGCTTTAGAGCTCGATATTCTGTTTAATTTCTTAATTTGGGCAAAAGTTTATAAATATGAGAGCTTCTTACATTTCGACACAAAGTATTGATAAAGGTAATAGCTACAATGAGAAGGTCATTTCAACTGAATTAGATAATTTACCTCAAAGCATTTTATCATTTCTTATCAGAAAATTTCGCTACATCGCGCTACAAACCCAAAGTAAATTAACTTGAAAGTAGTTTATATAAAATAGAAACAGAATCAAAAGATGAATGAACTCTTTACGTGGAAGTTGGCAAGTTTATTCAGACTGTGCAGTTGTGTCAGATTTCACGGGAACTGGCGCTTAACACAATATTATGGAATGGCAAAACGTCAACTTAGCATAACACTGTTTAACTTCGCCCGGCGATAGTGAAATTGGAATAAAAGTTACCACCCGGCTGACTAAGACTTTAATCCTGATTCTATAACAACTAGTGCTCTCAATTTGTGCTAATTATAATGTAAATAGCATTTAAACAACTACATTGTTTATTTAGACACCATTATAACCAGTAAATCGTTTCTTGGACGCTTCAGTAAATAATTTATCGTCTCCAAGTTTACAAACTGAATTGCTTTTTGCTTGTATCGATAAGTTTAAATTGAGACGGTTCTCTGTTATATTCAACATATGCAAGTATTTGTTGTAGCTATATCGGTTACTGAGAAGCTTCTTGACGCCGACCAGCGGTACTTATTGTGATTGTGAAATCATACAGCAATTGATAAAGTAAACAATAATCTATTTTGTAAACGTAAACTGCTTCATTGTAGGTTGTTTTGTCTTTATATCTTGATTCCGAGAGCCACTCCCTGTCACTTCGTTGTGACATGGAGCAAGATTATGTTTAATTAACTGAACATCGCTTTGTTTTGTGATTTGTCGAGGTATTTGTTTGACGAAGTATCTTTGTAAAATTTGCGCTGTTTCATGAAAAACATGTTTCTGGTCGCAACCCATGAAATGAAACAAAAACGAGTTTATTTTAATTCTGCCTTAGGTTATAGTGAAAGTGTTAAATCGTGTTTTACTTATATTGTCTTACAGAAAGACCCTATTTTTTCCCAAATAAAAACCCAAAATGCAGTACTAACATTATTATTTTCAATTCGATAAACAGAAAACACACATTCGTTCTTAACTCTCGCAGTATACGGTTTTCATTTAATAAAACAATAATTAAATTACACAACGACACGAGTAGGTAATGTTATGCTAAATGCCGCCACGCTAGGAATGCGATGAGTCGCGTCGCGTCGCGTCTCCTCGCGTCTTGTCGCCTCGCCTCGCCTCGTCACGCTGACGACTTAATAAGTTAACTTGTTACGGGACTTGTGTAAATTTACCTTAACACCCAATATACCCGAGCACACCCGTCCCTACATTATTCTTAGCTAACGATCTAATTTATATCATTGCTGAGTATATGTTTGTGACTTAAATTGTTTCATCTTAATATGAATATTTGTGTGCTGTCTGTATAGATCTATGTAATTGGTCCACGGAGCACCGACGGTTATAAAAGGGATTCTTAGAAAGGATACTGTAATCAGACAATAATAATATAATTAACCAGCTCTCGCTCAGATAAATTAGTTTTTATTAAGAATCTCTTAATGCTTATTAACATTATTTCTGTCTTTTACAGCTATCTTTAAAAAACATTTGAAAGGACACAAGATTAGCTGGTATGTTTTCAAGTTTTTGGATAAAGTTTAACGCAAATTGTTACGTATACTACATCCAAACTTTCTTCGTAAACAGATACCGTGTAGCAAACAAGAACAAATGAATAGAGTTTAGCGAGTAACCGCAAAGATACATCTAGTAATTTGTGATCTCCGTCAGGAGTTTATACTCCGCCTGGTTCAATTACACCTACATATTGTTTATATTGGCGCGGAGATATATTATACGAGTATGTTAAATCTATATTGAACGCTGAATACAAAATTTCAATTATAAGTTAAAACTAAATAACATTTATTCGAAGTAAAATGGCTTTAAAATACATTGCATTATCTAAATCTAACCTAAGGTTTTATTGTGTAAGTAAAATCAAAACTTTCATCCGTAAATAGTTTCAGTAATCTGGGATGCTCTTGTAACACTCGTTGTACTGAACGCTGACGTCTCATTACTATATTTTTAATTTCTTCATTTTCAGACAGCTTAACTTGAGGTTCAGGTTCTGTTATTTTTGGCTTTTCGATCGATTCCCCCATACACGGACACTTGAAGTCAAATTTAAAATCCTCTTGGCTCGAATATTGTGTCCCTACGGTATGATAGGGCTCCTTGGTCGCGGCAAAAGGTAACTCTTGGGTAGTCATGAGCACGGGATCAATAAGATCAAGAAATGGGTCATGTGGAGGTAGTTTACCAAATATGGCTTTAATGTCCCGATATTTTTCTTCTGTAAAATCCAAGTAGGAAACCAACGAAGGAAAAGCGTATTTATTTGCCCAGTCTTGACAACGCCTTACGGGACAGTTCTTGAATATCTTAATGTCATCCATGGGTAAAGGCTCAAAAGAAGCTTCGCTCTTAATTTCTTCGGGTGTTTCCACTTCAGGTGTTATTGATTCGCTTGGTGTAGAGGGAGATGGAGCTTCAGGTGGTGGATCCCTACATTTGCATCGCTGGGATTCAAGAAATGCCCTAACCTCCTCCATTTTGCCACATTTAGCATAAACAAACTTCCTCTGGAGTCTCATGTAAGGCAGTTCGACGTCCGACGCTAGAGTCTCTCTACTGCCGTATGTCGGTGGAACTGGGTCTGACAGATCACCCTCGATTACAAATGGCTCTTTATCACAAACACTTTCTTTTACTTCAGGCTCTCTAAAATTAAATATATTCTGATCATCTTCATCCACTAATATAGAGGCTGTCTGCAAAGGTGACCTTTGCAATTCATTTAACTGTAAGACAACCATTTTTTCCAGATCAAGTAAGAACGATGTCTGTTCAGGTAGGATTCTTAAACTAAAACTGACAAATTTCAAGAACAACTGCAATATCTTTTTTATTTTTTCTTCCCATTCTCTATTAATTTCGGATATTTGTCTTTCTCGGGCTTTAAATTCATCAATAATATTTTGGCGTTCTTTGATTTTTTTTAGTTTTTCGGCTATTTCAGTACTCTGTATACTTTCAAGAATAAATTTTCTGATTCTACATTTTTTTCTCTCAGTGCTCATAATATACATTGTACTAGTAATATTTTCTGCTTCTAGCTGTTTATAAAACGCTTTAAGGGCATCATTTCTTTCATAGATAGCATTATTAATGAGTTTATTGTTTCTGTAACTTTCGTTATCTAAAAGCAGCTTGTAATAATGTTTAATTTTTTTTATTTCGCTGTCGTATCTTTTTTGTAGCACACCTTTCAAAGTGATCTTTTCTTTTTTTAAATTTTCTTTTATTTCTAAATTAAGATCGCTAACAATGTTAGCGTGAGCAGTAATTAGCACGTTTTGGACTTCTGATCGTAAGTGATCTTCAAGTTCTTGCAAACTTTTTTCAAAGAATGTATTCATTTCATTCATTAGCGTCTTACTTTTTTTTGTTAAAATATCATGATAAATGGCCTTTACTTTTTTAGCTGTTGCTGATTTTTCATATTCCATGATATAATTCCAAGCCGCATCATTTTCTTTAATTTTAGCATTCATATATTGTAAGAACTTTGCATGCTCTCGATCCAAGATAGCATCGCCAATATTAAGAATACCTTGATGTGTCGTACCTCTAGTTATTTTTGAAGTAAAGGGTGGCTTTAAATCTAAAATGCCTATTAATAAGTCACTTGGTGATACCCATTCAGCGTTCTCCTCCTGTGATGTTTTCGCATCATGTTCTGGTGTTTCTGGTTCGGTTCTTTTATGATCACAATGCTCATTGGGCAAATAAGTCTGTGCATAAATACTAGTTACACATTCGCCTTCTTTTATCGTTCGAAAAACATCGAATTTCTTCATGTTAAAAAATATTTGTAAAAAAATATTCAATGGCAATGTCACATTTCCTTAATTTCGTTTTAAAATGACTAGAAAAAAGTATAGCCTACAATTCAAATGACATTGCTTAAAAGTAAATCGAGTTTTATTTCGCAAAGAGTAAAAGTTTACATGTAAAAGCAGCGTGTAATTGTTTAAGCCATAGAATTTGATTTTTTTGCCAATTTTGTGCACATGCAGTAAAAGGAGTGTAGTTGAGTTTAGTTTTATAACTAAAGCTAGCGTTTGCTTTATAAGCAATATTTTTATACGTCAATGTATAGTCGCCTCAAAGACGTAGCACTGTAGCACTTCAAAAATGTGCTGGACTGCTCCAGACGGGTCCCGATTGGTACGATCCCGTAGAATCTCTTTCTGCCTGAATTAGCAGAAGTCTCGGCTGTGCTGGTCGAACTAAAAGTACGCGGGGAAACAGTGACCTCTTTCAGTTTTTCTACCAGAGGATTGTAGGAAAGAGATCGAAAGACACTCTAACAAAATTGCTATATAATGAATGATTTATAAGGGTATAACTCTTGTACATGTTTTGTAACATCATTTGTTTTGCATATCTCCTTATGCAAGCATGTTAAAGTGTTTTTTGCTAATATAAAATCAGACTTATAACATTATCTTACAAACTTTTATATAATTAATTTAAATAGCCCTTATAAAGCAAAAACCTATAGAAGCGTATAATATGACTATTCAGACATCATATTTTAGCCATGTAGTCGTTTTGGCGTCACACTATTTTTTTAATTACTAGTAGGTAGATCATGAATAATCTCATGAGATCTTTTTTCTAAATTGTTACACTTTGGAACTGAGATAACGATATAATGTCTTTAAGGTTTTAGTTCGTATAATTTATGCCCAAACCCACTCTTATATGCACTAATATGCCCTTTATAACATTTTTTTTGGCTTTAATGACGTATAAAAAGTAACTTTTTGCTACTTGCCCAACCCCGAAATATGTCATCGTTGTAGAACAGTGAAGGTACCGATCTGTCCTACAGGATAATTAGAATCCCATCCACATGAACTGATTACATTCACAGCATGGTTTTACTTGATAGAAGTTTATATGAAATGATGTTTTATGAGGATTTACAAAAACTAAATGTTTGTGCAAAATGAAAAAGTATAATGCAATAGTACATTACAGCAGAATCCAGTAAGTAAGCCTTCCTGGCCGAGTATGAGTTAACCGGACCGAACCGCAGGTGAGGTCCGGTTATATACGAGGCCAGGATGGCTTTCTTACTGGTTGAGGTTTGTATAATGCTTTTCTCAAAAATGAAAGAAAGTTTAACAACAAATTCGTTTAATTAATATTGAAGGTTACATTCATATTAGGGCAATTACTGATAGATATTGTGATCGATTTACCGGGGGCATTTATATTTGTTTGTTGTACATCTTGATTAACGGACTCTTTAATCCAACATGATTTATAAACTGAAATGACTAAATACAAACATAAAATCCCACACTATACTTCTACAACATTACTAAGTACAAAACGCAACGTGCATACTTTTTCTGCGTCGCGTTATGTGTCACAGACCCATAAAAAAAAAAAAAAAAAAAGTGTCACAGACAATAAAATGGATGTTTAAGGCTCCAAAATATATTATGTATCTCATAAAATGTCATACCAAAAAGAGATAGATATATATTTGGAGCCTCCCTCTAACCATGTTATAATGGCTAAACTCTAATCTGTGTCTGGTACTATGTTTTTTTTTTCTAAGCAGATCTAAAGAGGATGACCTAAACCGTGCGAAGCCATAAAAAAAAAAAGGGATGAAGGATGACCAAGTGTCCAGTAAGTAAATTACATACTTACTTACTGGACAGTAGGAGATTCCAAATTTAAAATCTCGCTTCTTACCGGACAGTTGTGAATAGTCTCCGGTAGAGTTCACTTTCTGGATACTTTTTAGAGATGTTATGTCAACATTACATACCATTTTTGAGAAAACGTACATTGTTTTATAGCTTCAAAACGTTTTAAAACGGCCATAGGAAGCTTAACTAAGCAGGTGGTTAATGAGTTTTCTGGCACTTTCAAAATAACAGCTTGGTATTCAAATAGGCGAACGTGTCGACGGCCTACCTGTGATTAGCGGTGGTGATGTAAAGCGGCCTGGAGCCCCCGCCGCTAGATTTAATTAAATACTTCCTTGTACCACCCACCTACCTACTATTTCACTTTATCTACTGCTCGCTTTATTGCTCTCTGACGCTACATTGTAAACGTTTAGCGCTGCTCATGAATATGAGGTTATTCCTCCGCCAATACACGAATAACCGAAGTAAATACCATTTATAGTAAAAACGGTCAATTTTCCAGAGCGGATTGCACGTTCACGGAGCATGTGATAATAAATTACGGACATATCTCGACTTCATTCTCATTACGGATGCGGCAATGTCCGTCGGAGTTTTGTCATAATTCAGTCTCGGTTGAAATTATTTCCGTTGGGTCTGATGAGAAAACTAGAGGTGGAAAGCTCGAAATGTAAGTATTCGCGCAACAAGCAGTGGAATAACGACGGGGCATATTTCATTCTTAACGAAGTTAAATTTCCGGGAAGGTCCTGTAAGAGCGTGCGTAACTCTGATAAAAGGCTACACTGCCACAATACCGATTCCGTGTTTGTGTGACATTTTAGAGATGATAAATACACAATACCCTAATAGAATATTACTGATTTACATTTACAACATGCTGAAGAAGTTGTGAATACTTATTTAATTGTATTTAAGTATATAAGAAAAACTGTAAAGAAAGTTAAAGGTAGCTGTCGAAAAGTTAGCAAACGTTTGACGTGCTTACAATAAAACAACGACCATAATTCAGAAAGTGGGAACAAGTTGGATTGTTTTCTACACATCATATCGGCAAATAAATCTTTCGGCCGCTTATCTGCCGTCAAACTTAATTCTCATGCATAATTCATCGCGTCGATTTCACGTGAAGAGGGAAAGTTGCCCAACTTTGAACAACAACCGCGGTGGGCTGACAGCCCACTGATAGTCGTCCCGGACTTTACTTACTTATAGTGTTGAGTATCTTTGTGCAGAATCGACACGTGTGTTTACCTATTGCAGTTTGTTGCATATAGGTACGAGTAAATTGCTGAACAAACTAAAATTGTTGTTTTCTGTCTGTTGAATCGAATCGAATTACAGTTTGTTACAGTTTGCATTTTAGAAAGGCTCTGTGTGAATACAGTATACTCATATATTTATCAGACATCTATTTGGATGTTAGTTTTGTTTTACATCCTAGTTCTAAAGCCGATAACAATCATGACAGAACATTCGTGTTCGTATAACTTCTATATTTTTAGTTACGTTTGATAATAGGCAAATAAAATACGAATTCCAGCATTAAATACAGACAGTGGCTGGTCCTCAGGCAGAGCGTCGTCCCGCAGACATCCAGTACAATATTTCATACTTACAGAAAACAAGTTAGCGAATAGTTGTGAGAAAACACAGCGTGCCGCTAGCAGATAAAGAAGCTCCACACGATGACGTCACCTCGCAGACAGACACACAGCACTTTTGATTAAACTTTTCAAGATATTTTGTACGTCTTCTTATGTAGATTGAGTTCGGTGATTTTTCTTAATAGATTTTAAACTAGCTGCCGCCTGTGTCTCCGCCCGCGTTGAATTAGCATTTTCCCATTTTAGCCAAATTGCGTATGTGTCTGTGTGTGTTATTCTAGTTTATAAGCTATATTTCTGTAAAGTTTCATGAATATCCGTTCAGTAATTTTTACGTGAAAAAAGTAGCAAACATCCACACAAACTTTCGTGTTTATATTGTTGTTGTTTTAGGGTTCCGTACCCGAAGGGTCCAAACGGATTCCTATTGCTGTCACTCACGTGTCTGTCGGTCCGTCCGTCTGTCCGTCTGTCGGTCCGTCCGTCTGTCCGTCTGTCGGTCCGTCCGTCTGTCCGTCTGTCGGTCCGTCGTCGTCGTCGTCTGTCACACAGGTTTTACAGCCAAACGGTTGGAGCTACAGTCTTCAAATTTTTACAGTATATGCATCTTGCCAAAAAATATTATTAAATATTATTAAATGTTTTTAGGGAGGCTTCCATAAAGATAAAGGGGTCGATTGTTTAGAAATTGTTGAGTAGATAAGTATTGTATTTTTTTTTTTTAAATATTGGAAAACAATGGAATGAGAAGTCACCAAAGTCAGCTTTTTTACAAAATTTTGTTACGAAGAATTTTTTAACTTCCCATAATGTTTATTATTACATATATATAACTAACAAATACCAATATTTTACTATACAATTCCCTTTTTTTCCTATCACAACCGACTTGATTTTGCAGTTTGGTACGGAACCTTAAATTTGCGAAGTCCGACACGCACTTGGCCGGGTTTTTAGGGTTCCGTAGCCAAATGGCAAAAAACGGAACCCTTATAGATTCGTCATGTCTGTCTGTCTGTCTGTCTGTCTGTCTGTCTGTCTGTCTGTCCGTCCGTATGTCACAGCCACTTTATTCGGAAACTATAAGAACTATGCTCTTGAAACTTGGTAAGTAGATGTATTCTGTGAACCGCATTAAGATTTTCACACCAAAATAAAAATAAAACAATAAATTTTGGGGGTTCCCATACTTGAAACTAAAACTAAAAATATTTTTTTTCATCAAACCCATACGTGTGGGGTATCTATGGATAGGTCTTCAAAAATGATACTGAGGTTTCTAATATCATTTTTTTCTAAACTGAATAGTTTGCGCGAGAGACTCTTCCAAAGTGGTAAAATGTGTGTCCCCCCCCCTGTAACTTCTAAAATAAGAGAATGATAAAACTTAAAAAAATATATGATGTACATTACCATGTAAACTACCAGCGAAAATTGGTTTGAACGAGATCTAGTAAGTAGTTTTTTTTTAATACGTCATAAATCGTAAACGGCAATTTACCAAGTACGGAACCCTTCGTGCGCGAGTCCGACTCGCACTTGGCCGGTTTTTTTTACATGGCTAGATATCAAGAGGTAGGTAGTTAATTTAATGCCCACATCAATTCATAAACGAAAACCTATTCCTGGCAATGACATTATGTTTGCAGGATACTTACAGAAACTCTGATATCCTCCTGGTCCTCTTAGAAAGGAGTTATTTGACACCTAGTACCACTTTTCTATCATATTTAGGAGAAAATTCTGAACACTTCAGCTGAATTATAAAGAAAAAAATAGTGAAAACAGTGATGCGTCACTAATTGTATTCCACTGAGGAACCGGATCGCTATGTTTTGAAGTACTGCCGACAAATTGGATATCGCGAATGAGTGATCAGGTGGAGAGCGCGCTAGGTGACGCCACGGAATCAATGGCACGTCACCGTAACAACTCAGTGACATACTATTCAACTTATTATGATGACATGCACTAGTGTTTTGTGATGGTATTTAATTGTTAGTTTAAAGTTCTAACATAATTAGAATGGAAACGTCCTCCACTCCAGTTGTCATGACAACGAAAAAATAACCTCCATTGAGGAAAAAATAACAAGCACTCTATCTAATTTATAAAAGTACTTAATAGCTTAATTTGTTTTAAAGAAGCTGAGTCAATTGAAGGAAATGGCTTAGAATGTGGGTGTAAATAGTTATTGTCTTGTAGAACTTAGAAAATAACAATAAATAAAGATAGGGACTCCAGTTTTTCTGCTGCTCAGTAACTGTTCTATATTTAATTACACTTTCAAGAAATGGTTCCTACCTTTTACCACAATAACAGATATCTCACTACATGCTCTTGAAAAATTAGACACAAATCCTCAAACCAACTTGCCCGTAGGTAAACCATTTTTCTGGCCCATGAATGTTGAATGATCTATTTATAAATCTGAAGTCATGAGGACTTTGCCTATAAGTAGGATGATGCAGGGAAACAGCCATCAGTCTCAACCTCTTAAAAAGTTCTCCGGAAGAATCGTTTTCAGGTAGCCCACAGTAGTATAATACCTGGAATTATCATAAGAGTAAAGGTGCCTGTATGAAAAGTTTGAGAGCTGGTAGTCTCAGTAACCACTAGTTATGTGTCAGGTGGTGGGGGCCGCACAGGTATATAACATGCCGGTTATTTTGACAAATTTGACATCTGTATTTTCTTTCAAAAGTACTTTAAATTGTTGTAGAATGCCCGACTGCTAGGTCTAAAAAAACTTGTTCACAAATAAATAACCGATACTTACAGACATACAGACATACAGACATACAGACATACAGACATACAGACATACAGACATACAGACATACAGACATACAGACATACAGACATACAGACATACAGACATACAGACATACAGACATACAGACATACAGACATACAGACAAGTAAGTTATTAATGAATATTTATTTACATAGATACAAGTAGGTATATACAGTGTATAAAATACTTAATTAACTAAGACTACAAACATATACACTTAAACCAAAAACTACTCACTAACTAAACCTGAAAATATACACTAAGTATAAGTAAGTATAAGTATAAGTTGGATGATCTAATTTGTCGTTATTTCTTGTATTACATTGTGCCTATCAATAATTTTACTATATAGATGTATATTTTCCCTTTTATTAATATTTTCATAAATTAATTGGAATTAAATCCAAAACCTAATACGTAGCCTGGCTAAACTCTTATGTATTTTCCAAACGAATAATCAAACTAAGTTTTCCAACTAACCACATTACCTTGTTTCTTTTCCGGGTAAAATGAAATTAACATTTTTATTTTCAATCAGTAAGTACATAACGAAATTATGACTAAGCTACATTTCGATATACAAGTCGGCTCAATATGTTTGCGTTTGTCATAGTCCTGCAAGTTTTTACAAACAATGTTATGTACTGTACCTAAATAGTAAGCCTTGTATCGGTATGTATGTATGTATTGATACGTGCGGCGTATTTGTTTGTTTACGTCATTTGAATTCAGTGCACCAACTCGCACGGAAGAGTTTTACTATTTGTCCTGCGCTGGACTGACACACGGAATTGTAAATTTTATCGTCTGTTTCTTAAGTTGAACTTTTCAGTCGCTATTTTATTTGGTGAGTAGGTGATTTGGTTGTGAACATAAGTTCTGACTACTTGCTGAAACAGACTTATCCGTCTTCAAATATTGAAAGAACCTCTTGTTTGTGACAAACTTACGGTAGGTGATAAAGCATGCTTGCATCAGGTAATAAAGAATCCAACGAAGTCATAAATACACTGCTAAGAAAAAGCATCCACGCTATTAAGGCTTAATACTGCTTCAACAACTGATGGAAGTACTTATTTTCTACCTATGAAAGAGTACCTTAGCACCAAACCACCAATTTGCCCCTTAAAGAATTCCACCCTAGACCAAAAACAGTTCCGAAGTTTCAAGGCCTACAACAAAGAAAAAGCATTAATCTTATAACGACTTATTAAACCAGAGTCTCCATAACTGTCCTGAATTAATAATTAACTCTGAATTTCAGCCCTGATCCAGAGATAGTGTCCTACACTGTATCACTTTCTATCGCTCGTGCTTACCTACGTAACAATGTAGGTAAGTACATTAGATACTAACATAGCGGTTTCCGTATTTACAGTTATTTACCATGCCGTGCTAACGTTAGCCTGGCGGTGGTAACTATTAGGCTACAACTCGTTACTACCGTGTTTATGAATTGTTGCGGTTTCAGCTTTAAATATACGGTTGCAAGATGAGTGTAACTAAAGTTTGATTGCGAATTATTGCTTTCAGGAACTTTTATGGTTGTCGTAAATCTGCATCGTAAACAAAACGTGTGATGATTCCCAACGATCACATTTCTACTGAAATCTAAAGACAATGAGTCGAAAACAATTACACTATGATATTTTCGTCACAACGTCCGTCCAGTGATTGGCTGCGCAGTGTTATGGCCTCCAGACACGGCACTAGAAGGTGTTGCTTATAATTTCGCCGGGGTAAGATTGCGCAGTAATGTAGGGTAAGGGCTGCTTGAATTGCTGTATTTCCTTAATAGTCTGCATTTACCCTCGCCGACAATTTGTGACAAGAGCGTGAGCTAAATTGTCGCCAAGAGGAAATAAACTAATTTACTTATATACAACATTCATAAACTAGAGCGTTAGTTGAAATACAAAGTGAGCACTGAAAAGTGAATAATAGAATGAAACGGAACAATAAACATGGCAGCTCTTCCTAATTTATTTTTAAGACTATGCTTGACAAGGGAACTAGACTACCCATCAAGCTAGTTTGAAACACTCCCCATAAACACGTGAAACAATTTCAATGTTCGTGTTTTTCTGCGATCGTAAAACTCTCTGCAGGTCCCATACATCCACAGCGTTCATAAGGAAAAAAATATTTTTAATTTCAAGGAACACGTACACCGTCTTAAATCTTGGCTCACATTAACTAAGACAGTTGTAGTCTCAGAGGTATTTTAATAATGAATTCTTTTAGCAGTCACGTAGTTAATACCGACGTTGCCATTTTAATGAAGGGTGTCATAAAACGTGGCATTGTTGGTGGTAAAGAGTAACGGGTGCAGGCAGGGCGGCACTCGCTCGGCACCCGCGGCTGAGTTTAATCACTGGCGCTGCCCGGATTAGCGGTACACTTAAGACGGTACCCTGACCAAAAAATCGGCATGAGATTTGAGCATTCCTATTGGTCTAGCGGCACTGTTGGCGCATGTATTACAGTAGTGAATACGCCCAGATTTTATAATAAAATCTTTATAAAATCGAAATTGGGTCATTTGAAAAAAAAAAAACTCCAAAAATGTTCGTTATTAAATTGTCTATCCATTAGTCTTAGTACAAAAAATAATTAATGAACACTTTACGAGGAGATGCATAATATCAATAATTATTTCTCATTTTTATGTTTTTTTGGAAGGAGATTAGTGAAATATATACAACATTTAAAAAAAAACTAAATCTACCATTTTAGAATTAATATTATGTAGAATTTTAATGTATTTTTATTAATTGATATTTCTTTTTAAATAACGAGTAGATAGCTCCTAAAAACAGCACAAAAAACGGCTTGCGCGGCGTTTTGCTCGGGGTACCGCCTTAAGCTTGCATATGCAACGCCTCGCTTCACGGACACATACTAAAGACACATCACCGATCCAGAACAAAGTTTCATAAGTGTTAACACTGGGCGGGGTTTACCGTCTTTAAATGTCAGATTAATTTGGGCGGTAACGGTAAATTAATCTGAATGGCACTTCGGAATATTAATCAGTCCCATAGCGCACCTTGCGATTATGTTCGAAGTGGGACTGTTTCGCTTGTGGAGGCATTTGGCTGCAGATAGATGTGTATGTAGAGATCAAACGTCCGGGGCCCAAATGCTTGCTCGGAATCCGATTCTATCCCAGTGGCCACTGTCCGCAGTTTGGTTGCATTACATTAGATTAGACACTGCTCGCATTCCTGTTGCTCTAAATTCATCTGATTGTTACAATATGTCTTTGGGAACGATCTGATGTTGTTCAACTATCACAATGTTTATTCTTAGTGCTTCCTTGCGATTATTTTAAAATAGAGAATCGTTGAGGATTATTATTATAATTTGTTCCGGCATTATTACCGTAGTAGATACTATGTGATACGTAAATACCCATAACTTGTGTTTTTACTATGTTTACTCACTGTAAATACTTCGCTCAGTTTTTTATGGTTACGTACCCAAAGGGTAAAAACGGGACCCTATTACTAAGACTCCGCGGTCCGTCTGTCTGTCTGTCTGTCTCGAGTCAATTGTATGCAGTTGAAATTTTCACAGATGATGTATTTCTGTTGCCGCTAAAACAGCACATACAGAATAAACTTAATATTTAAGTGGGGCTCCCATACAACAAAAGCGATTTTTTTGCCGTTTTTGCGATAATGGTACGGAACCCTTCATGCGCGAGTCCGACTCGCACTTGGCCGGTTTGTATAAATAACTTTTCCTACAAGATAATTTCATTGCAAACTAACAAACATTAAAAAATAAAAACATCTCTAACATTCTAAAACAAAGCGACAATGTAAAACAGTAAACAACATAAAACAGCTTAATACATTTAAGTCAGTCTTTTTAGAAGTTCGTAGTTAGCGTCTGAACGTGTTAATTATATTGGGGAGGGGGCTGACGTCTGTGACGTCACCATGACATGACGCAGGTCTGCTTGAAGACGGTCCGGTCACAGACAATTGAATCATAAAGGTACCCCTGACCCACAACGTTAGGGCGACGCTTTATTTCGTCTAGGAAACTCCTTTCTGTTTGTTTCTCTACAAAGTTACTCGTACAGCCCGCAGTCCTTTTTGATGAGTGTATTTCAGGGGAGCAATGTGGGTTAAGGTTGTCAAGATAATATTGTAGTTGCTGCCGGAATGTGTAGACTTCCTTTAAATGTGTATTATGCAGAGATTGTGCCTTTAAAGATTTTGTTGCAGAAATTGTGATTTGATGAAGTGAGAACACTTGGACGTTAGCTGTCAAGATTTCGATCGCACTGGTAGAAAATGTCTAAGGTATTAAGTCCGCCTCTGTGCGTTTGTGTGCAATAAAACAAATGTTTGGATACCAAATTAAAAAGTTTCCATAAAACATTCACGTCTGTGTCTCTACAATTTATACTAGCATCCAAAGAGTACATTATTCTGGTAATAACAGTGAAACTATTACATTCAAAGTTTAATTTTCGTCCCTTCCGCCTATAATTTAAAACGAGAGATGCAATCAGCACACACGGAGTACATTCATCATAACATACGTGATATTCTAGCCCGGCTTCCTGTAATAATCCCTACTAGCTTCCGAGTGTCGTAATCAAATCCTGTCGGGCCGAGACTCCTAATCGAGGCAGACCACGCTCGACCTCCGTCAAATCGGGCTAAGGAACACGACCTGAGTGTCACAGCCACACAGATAACTGCAGCCGACTGTACCCGAGAGTCCCCGACCTCACCCGGCCTCGCCCGACCTATCGTCCCGCGCGGATATACTATAATCACAATACAAATTAAAGAAAAATTTGATACCTTGTTACTCTTTGTAACAAAAGGGGTTTTCATTAGCTGAAACATTGGAGAGCACTTAAATCAATTGATTGCGAGTAAACCGCTACAGCGCTTTGCGATTGCAAGAGAAAATTACTTCCTCGAGCAACATAATGTAAAATGTATTTTGTAATAAGTTACATCGAACGAATCGATATAAAGCTCGTAAATAATAAACTCGCTTACGTTTGGGTATACGAGTACGCTTCTAAGCAATTGTCTTCTCGTTTTGCTACGAATTTATATTGTCAACGACAGGAGGTGTCGCGCCGCTTAGAGCTGGCCTCCCCGAAACATATTTCACTACATAAATCATAACTTTATTTCCTCTCGCTCAGATGCCGAGGAGCGAGGTGTCTTTGAAATGGCTTTAAGAGTTCCCGCACGGTTATACCGCAACAAAGGACTACGAAATTCAATTAGGTGTAGATGGAACTGAGAGACTTATATTATTTCTAAATATTAAATTCCAAGTGCACAACTTTCGGAGTGGGAAGACTTATTTACACATAATTAAATTAAAATCCTTCCTAACAATATTAGTGCCTAAGAAATATGTGAGATTAAATGCTGTCGCTTAAAAAGTTCACACGTAGCCATCTTAACCAACACTAACCGCGTATGCCCAGACAAAAGGCAGCTTACAGTAAACGAAGAAGGTTTATGTGCCGCCACTGTACGCTTGTAAACAGCGCGCGCCACCTACTAATTTGCGATCATTTTAGCGGTGTTTCCTGCCAATTAGCCGCTTTAAAACATCGCGGCGCCAAACAAAGGGGGCTGGCTCATGAATTTATTGTTAGGTTACTGTCTTAAGTTATTTAAGTGTTCAGAACGTTATTCACGTGCGACGCCGCGCAGAATGCAGCTTCCTGCGACAATTTATCATGAATCTTTAATTAAACTTTAGCCGCGACTGTTCACAGTCTCATTGAGCTTCACAATAAATCCGTCGTATCGGTTGTACATTATTAATTATTTGTCTCGGCTCGTTATTTAATAAGATCTATTGTTAGAAACATTTCTTGAGATACTGAGATAGTAGAAAACTTTTTCATTTAGTTACGCAATATTGGCGTACATAAATAAAAAAGACGTGGTTTTTATTTTTGTGAAATAAATATGAAGTTTTTCAAATCCTTTCCATATATATTTTTTTTTTTATTATCGATAGGCTCGCGTTTGATCACTATCTCGCCTGATGGTAGGCGATGATGTGGTCTACGTTGAAGCACGCTTGCCCAGAAGTAACCTATTCACTCTTGACTTAAAGACCCCAAGGTTGTAACTATCAGGGAACAAAGACTCCGGAAGTGAATTCCACTCCTTCTATGGCATTCTATTCCATATTGGAAAATCTGTGTATCTACGTACCTTGTGTTATATTTAGAAAAAAATCGTCTATAGAATTCCAGATTGTCACAGAATTTGCAGCGTCCGCCGTCCTCGGGGACTCACTAGTCTATGGACTATGTTGGTGAATGCGCGCCATTGCAGCCCTATCATAAAAGGAGTATTACAAGAATATCTTGCTGAACTAAATACCACAAAGAGTGCAGCTGATAATTTCTTGCTAGGTACACTGTTACAAAGAGTTCAAAACAATGAGCATTTGTGCATATAGGGTTGGTACACATTTCTTTTTACAATAGATGGTGGCGCACGGTTGGCGCAGTGGTTGAGCGATTGACTGCTGTGTTGCGTGTCGCGGGTTCGATTCCCGCACGGAACAAATATTTGTATGACCTACAGGTAGTTGTTCCGGCTCTGGGTGGTGTATGTGAGTTTATATGTTTGTAAACGCACCCACGATACAGGAAGAAATTCCTAGTGTGGGGCAACGTTTAAAAAAAAAAAAAAAAAAAAAAAAATACTCGAACCTTTTTGTGTTAACAAAAACTACTGTTTCCGTGGTAGTCGGCTAAAAAGCAGCTGTTGATGTACATTTAAAACATTCGTATTTCTAGGAGTTCTTCGTGTCGTTGCTAGTTTACGATTATAAAAACTCCTATAGATATTTAAGAGAAAAGACAACGTATGAAATCACAGAGCACTTATCACCTCTTTTCAGAAGAGCTTGAATGTTTGATAAGAATATTACTATTATTTACGAAATACACTTTAATTTTAACTCCAATTAGCGGACGCCTCGCCATTCACTCGCGTAGTACCCGTTCCCATGGGAATACAGGGATAAAAATTAGCCTATATCACCCGGGGATAGTGTAGCTTCCCAACGGTGAAAGAATTTTTGAAATCGGTCGAGTAGTTTCTAAGTTTATTTGTTACATACAAAAATACAAATCTTTATAATATTATTATTATAAGCAATGATTAATTACGAGTAGGAATCCCATAAAGCAGTTAACAGTAAATGCAAATGACAATGTAATCTGTCCAGCAACAATAGTGCATAGATCCAGTTAGCTCTGTTTGCGAAAACTGCCTTTAAAACCAAATTAAATGATGAAAGTTTCCAAGTTATTCCCAGTTCGTTTTATAATAAAATTACCTGTGTCAGTTTGCCGGTAGAATTCAATTAAGAACTTTTTGAATATTTTATACTTGTTATAGGGATTTCTGGTTTAATTGACAGTTAATGTTATTTTTATGTGTACGGTACGGTAGTTTCTTTGAGTAAAGGACAAAGGAATGGGATGTTAGTAATGAGAGGTTTTAAAGTAAGGTAAAGACTTGTGCACATATTCTAGTGTAGAATTTGTATCACTATGCATTCGCATATTGTTGTGATTTTTCTCGAATAGTTCCTGAAACTCTAAAAATATTTGCAGTTCATTATGCGATAGGTACCTTTTCTTTCTTTATTTATTCAGTTTTCTAGTCAATCACAGTGTAATGGTTTTGAAATTGTATATATTTGCCAGATTTCAGTTGTATTTTTTTATGTTTCAGAGTAACACGAAAAACAAAGTCACATCGACATAATATGCATATTTACTTAAGTAATTCCATAAATTACATATATTTACAACAGTATCAACAAACGTTTACGTCTAATATACATTTTCCTATGCGTAACAGATTAGCTATACATCATATAAATCTCTACACGAAGTCTATACATATATGATTACTACAAGTATTGCGTATAATTGTTTAAATATAATGTTCCCTATGACACGTAGACCCGTCCACTTACCCTTTTAGCCGAAAAATAAGACCTTATTTATGTGTAAATTACATTTATAATTATTATGAAGTTTTGTGGACCTTTGCTGTATATTTCATATATCATAATTATCTCTGAAATAAATTAGCCCATTTTCGGTATGATTTTATGTAAATACATAAATAGTGACAAATTAAGGACACGTGTTAATAAGAATAAGAGTATTTATAAATAGTTTAAGTATCTAAGTAGCAGCAGACTATAATAATAGACCAAATTGACAGTAGATATTGATGATGTTAACAATTTTCTACAAACACATCAAAATTAACAAAAACATTTCCAACATTACGTGAAACAAATTGATTTGTGTGTTTGCAAATACGTTCAGCAAACATCGGGGTGGCAAACATTAAAATCAGATGGAACTTTATTCACAACGCATAACAAAATATGAATTGAAGTTCGTTCAGCCAATCGTTATTCTAAACGCGATCCAAAAGGCACTAGATTTTATTATTATAATAGTTTTGAATTGATACGTTTCCGAAAGTCGTTGAAATTGAAATTTATGAGTTTATTAGTAGTTTATATTATTCAACTGATAAATGAAAACACTTTAGTACATAAATTAACAGAGTTTCTCACCTATATCCCACACTGTCTAGTACCATAGATGTCATCATACAAGGTACACACATAAACATCCAGACTAGGAAGAAACATCTGTAGCGATTGGCTATACAAATATTATTTCCCATGCGGGCACACAGTTGATGAAGAACAAGCCACTGCATCATTTTAGCAGTCTGTGTTAGTTACACTCCTGCTTCCCCTTTAAGGTAAAGGCGAAGATACACTTGCACACATTCATACAAACCAAGTAAGTATAATTCACTAAAATGGGGCTCAAATATTACTCCTATTTGTAATTCGTTCTACGTTACAGTTATTTGACATCGTTGTTATCTTAATTCATACTCTTTAAGGGTAACATGTCCATAAAAAAATGTAAGATTCACGTGTTTTTAAATATTAACAATACCATTATTCCGAAGCGAGTAACAGAACTTTTCACAATTCGTAACGATAAGCACAACCGGCCTGAGAGTTTACTAATCCACAGAGAGCGTATTACACACATACTGAAAATTGGAACCATGAAAGTTTGTGGAGAACCTGAAACCAATTGGCCTTTTAACAATACCATTCAGTCGGCGTAACTGTTTTACATCCTACTCATTTTTGACCAACAGTTAAATTGTGGAAAACAGTTTTCATGATTTCAATTTAAAGTCCTTCGGCATGATCTAACTCGTATAATCATGTAAATCCATTCATAGCTATATTTATTCTTAGAACACAACGTTGACACATCCACTATAAACTAAGATACAATACACGGCCGCTAAAATGGCTCATGGAGTTTCTTAAAAAGATCAGCTTTGTAGAGCGTCGCATCTTTTTTTTTTTTTGTATTGGCTTCGCACGTTTTGTGCATTTAGCCAGTGTCAAGTTTAGAAGTTCTAGTTTCTTTAGTTTTTAGTCCAATGTCCTAGTCATAGACTAATATATAATAGTTAGGCCCCAATAAAATGGCGGTAACTTTATTGGAAGCCTCCACGGAGTTTTGTCGACAACATGAACAAACTCATGTTCTACCGCTGTGTTTCACTTTCCCACACTCGTGCACGTTCACTAATATTATTAGAATAAAACAACATTTTTACACTATTAATATTCAGTTAAACACAATTTTAGGAAAATAAAACAGAGAAGCAACATAGACGCCATCACGTTCCCGCCAAAACTCCCGTCGTATCTTTCATGACAGTATTGAAGAAAATTTAATTTTTAACCGTAAAAATACGGAGGAGGTTATCAAGTTGACTCGTATAATTTTTTTTTAAGTATGACCACTCATAATTTTTTACAGAGTCCTTCGATTTTTAAAGCTCGATGTACCATATTCACGGCCGTGTAGGTATCTGTAATTACATATAAGATCTTTCTTAATATACGTAAATAGCTCATAAAACCGCGGCAATAAAGAATAACAAGCGTCAATGAACAACAATGTCACAGGATCACAATATAAATTCATCATCGGCAGATAAGGCTCTCTTCCCTCGCTGCGCACACGCCATGGGGCGGCGCGAGGAACAGCTTGCCGTTCGCGCATGCGCACAGCTGGTATATGTTCTGATGGTGAGGGTCGTGCGTATGAGCTGCTGACGGCGGCAGTGGCAGCGCTGACTTTAACTTTGGCATAAATATACTGGGTGCGTCTAGACGTATCTGTAAAGATTGGTGTGAATTAGTATTATTTACTTACCAAGAGCTTTAAAGCTGTTTAAACTGAAGCTAATCCCGAACGGGATTCGGGACGATTATTTTATTGATTAGGAAGTCTCTCGACAACTCGTGCCGTTCTCCAGAGCTCCATACAAGTAAGTTGACATTAGTGCCACATCCCGTGCAGGTTTCACCTCAGTTTGATCAGAGCTTTATTTACTCAAATAAAGGATAACACACACGGTATTTTATACTTGCTAAATCTGCAGTACAAATAAATGTATCAATGAGACATCGCCAAAGAACGTTTCCCGTGGATGATTCTGCCCAAAATATAATTAGTAAATCAGTTAAAACATAGTTTTAACCGCTCGTGCCGTGAGACTCACCGAGCCGGCGCACATAGGAGTATTTTCATCTAAAAGCCGGTCAAAAGTCGAATTTACGAAGTTAAATAAAAACCAATTAAAGCCACACATTTTTGCAGTTTAATAACTTGTCCATCTAAATAGGGATATATTTGTAACTCAAGTAGTTGACCCTTCCCGCACAAGTAGTCGGAACCCAGTCGTTTTCTAAACCGCATGTCTATGTTCTCGGCGTTCGTTTTTTTACTGCATTAGAGTTTGAACTAAACGTTTGGTGTGATTTATAGTGAACATCGAGAAAGATTTGACATGATAATGAAGTACTTTATGTTTCATTAAAGTGTTTAAAAAAATCAGAAAGAAAGACCGAATTTTTTAAATTAAATTTATAAAATATTTTATTTAATCGTGTTTTAGTTTATTTGTCAAGGCTTGTCAACCGTTTATTTTACGATTAATATGTTGTCTGGTATATATTTGAGTAAATACGAGATAAACTTGCCACGCCATTTTTTTTTCAATTATTTAAAGATGATAGTGTAAAATGTGAGTATATTTGACTTTATGTTGTTCTATTTTTTAATTACGGATAATGTAGAATCGACTATTAGTTAGAAACGAAAGAACAAATACAAAAAAACTAAAAGACAACACCAGTTGCTAAAATATAGATGAAGACGATGAAGAGGTAGACGACAATTAAAATCATTTTAAGCACTTAAGTTAACGTTGTATTAATTAAACGTGTTTTTTACTTTGAATGTAGTTTTTTATTGTAATTAAAGATTATATTAAATCATATTACCATGTTTTATTAAATAAACCATTAAATAATTTTGACCGGATTTCACCTGGAAATTTTCGCTTGGAAACATGCTGGTCCTGCTCCATAGGGCAATCTTTGGTGTAGACAAAATCAAATTTGTTAATTTATATTCCCATTCATAGTTATTGTATTCATTGTTTTTTTTTTTAAATTGACTCACACACTGTTCCGTTGTTGTTGAATTAGGTATTTTACCTATGTTTGTAATATTTGTAAGTATGTGAGAACCATGTTCCTACTTATCAAATTAATTAATTTTCCTGTTAATGCTTTTTAATACTTTATACCCGTACGTAGTATAGTGTGTAGAGCTATTCTGGGTGCATCGTCCTCACATATATTAATGTATGTACGTATTTAAATATTGTAAAACACCTATTTTGTTTAAAAAAGAGTAAGTATGGAGTTTCTTGTGCGTTCTTCTCCATAACAATCTACTTTCCTAATGCACGGTAGAATCTTTTTTTTTTTATTACTTGTAAATTTTAATTTTAATTTATGTGACGTTCAAAAGTGCCGTTGATTGGCCTAATTGAATAAATATATTTGACTTTGACTTTGAAATACTCCTATGTGCGGCGGCGGATTTGAGTCAGAACGTAGTGAGGCAGCTGGCGCTGATGTCGCCGGCGCGTGATCCCAGCGCGATGCGTTGCGCCGCGTGCATCTCGAGCGAGCGAGTCGGCGACTCCAGCATGCTCACGGCAGGCTGGATTCGCTCGTAGTTACCGAGCTGGCGGGACACATGTACTCACCGAGCCGGCGACGGATCTGAGCCGGAACGTGGTGAGGCAGCTGGCGCTGATGTCACCGGCGCGGGACTCCAGCGCGATGCTCTGCGCCGCGTGCATCTCGAGCGAGCGAGTCGGCGACTCAAGCCTGCCGTGAGGGGTACACAAGTTAGACGATAGACGATACGGTTCGAGCAGTGGTTGAGCAATCGGCTGCTGCACTCCGTGTCGTGGGTTCGATCCAGATGAGCACTGAACAAATTGTTGTATGCAGATAGTTGTTCCGTATCTGGCTGTTTGTGTATGCGAGTTTAAATGTTTGTAAACGCACCCACGAAACAGGAGTGCCACACACTAGGAAAGTCTGCGGCACTCCTGTGTCGTGGGTGCGTTTTTTGGTTGGTGGGTAGGTTTAAAAATAAAATATAATCAAGGTACATATTAAATGAATAAAGGTCGTAAGGCAAGTGTGAAGTTTCTGCGGAAGATCGACTAATAAAATCAATATAGGTGCTTACATATTCTAGGTAGGAAATCGTCCTTGAAAGTTATGACACAAAGGTTCTTAACACCATTATTTTTATTTATTGGTACTGCCCGAATATAATAATATACTGTTCACAGATTTAATGCAATAATCAAAAAACAGTTATTAATAAACAGCATGCTCCTATAAATTTCGTGAAACATGTGGTCAAGGCGTGCCTCCAATCGGACAACAAACTTCAGTAGGTGCGTTTGACATAACTGTATGTTCAAACTAACGAGTTCTAACTTCCTCTGCGACGAGGACAAAGCTCGTAAATTTGCTGAAGTACAAACACACAAATATACTTACACCAATGGTTTTGAAGGGGGGGCTTTGACTAGGGGTGTCTGCGCGGCGGCCTGCACGGTGACACCGGCCGGGCTGACCACGGTGAGCGTATCGGCCCCCACAGTCACCGAGTCTTGTCCAGCGCCCAGAAGCAGAGCCCCCCGCGCGTCGCGCACCTCTAGTCGAGCCACGTTTAGTTCGAAACGATCGTGCCCTACAATATTTCGTAGGATTAAAATTTACCAACTAATTAACAAAACAACTACTACGTATTATATTATGTATTTTCTTTGTATAGTGTGTAAGGTAAAATTAGAACTCACCCAGATACAATCTACTCTGTAGCATTCCGTGCGAGTCTCTAGTAGAAACGGTAAAATTTCTAGAAGCTTCCATGTAAATTGGATATCCTCGACGTGACTTGATGGTGGACGCGAACAGAGAGTCCAACATTAGAGCTTGCCCCAGTAGTTGTAAGCCTCCGGGCACTATGCGAAGTTGGCCCATTCCTTCCTACAATATTAATAAAATGATTAATTAATACGAAAACTATTCATTGTTTTTTATTTCAACTGGTTAAAAAGGGGTAGTATTAAAACGAGCAAAATAAATCCAAATTAAAGGAGTAAAAAATACTGAATATGGCCTACTGAAATACTAAGTGGGCGAATACAAATGTTAAAACAGCGACTTGAAAATAAAAGTTTGTCTACGGAGCCCCGCTGCGGGGCTTCTTTTTCTGTCTGCAGGGTCTAAAGTAACCTAACATGAAGGAGATGACGGGAACTAAGTTCGCTCGCTTTGCCCGCTCACTTCAGCTCCCGTTTTCCCCTTCGACCCTAACCTATCCGTGTCGGGGTTCTCTAAACTGCCGAGCTCGCTTCGCTCGCTCTTGGACTAATTCGTTGAAAACACGAATACATCTTAACTCACGCGCTGCACAGCGATGCCGCCTCGATGGTTGTTCAACTATTTTCAAAATACTAATATGCTAAAACAGAAAAATATAACCCCAAATACAATTAAAGTGTGTAACAATATTATTACCGCAGCTCACAAAAACCTCCTAGAAATAAATAGTTACTTACTTAGTATAAAATTCAGTATATTTTTCGCTCAGTTAATAATTTCCCGTTGAAAAGTAGTTATTGCAGAAACCAAACGTTTCTTGGTACAGACAGTGGACTAAAGACCAGTATCCACACAACATAGTAATTTATTTGGCAAGGTTAGCTAGCCTAGCTTTATATGTGGAGTGGATACTTAACTCGGTCAACCGACTGTACCCAACTGTACTAAGAAAGCTCTCAAAGTTGTGACAAAGATTATTAAAACCCGTCTTTTATGCCCTTACCGAATTAAAATCCAATACTTTAAGCACCCAGAGCGTCAATGCCAGATTGATGACCATCATCAGCATCAGTGCCATAACCAGGATGTACAGGCATTTCTTCCGCCAGCCGTAGATGCCTACTTTGAACTGGCTGTTGTAGCTATTCCTGATGGAGTCAGCCTTTGTGTCCCTATTGCTATTGTTGTGCAGGATCGGCTCCGGAGTGATCTTGTCAGCGTACGGTATTCTGCAAGAAAAGTCATTACTTGAAACAATGTCTATTGAACGGAAAATGTAAATGGCTGTTTTGATTGAATGTTAGGTTTGTTATTTTATGCTAGTTGGAGAAAAAAGTTGTGTAACTTTAATTTGCTACAGGACTGTTTTGTATAGAATCCTAATGGTGACTTCTATCAATCCAGGGGGGCGACCATAAGCTCTAAGGAAGGTTATTTTCGACCACTGAAAATCAGCGCCGTGCTGTGGGTCCCCACGGCATAGCATTATGCTGAGTGGAAGCCTTCTTGCCACAGTCACGACATGCATCTGCCTGACATATTCGTCACCCTATTTCTTTTAAATCATAAAAAATGTAGGTTATATAGTAATTATTGTTTGATTTATTTCTCGTCTTTGCTAACATAATTTAAGTACTACTAATAATATTTTTAAGGGTTTAGCATAAATAAGTATGTTCTTATATTGTATGTATGTCGTGTTGTGACAAATAAACACTTTTTCTTTCTTTTCTTTTCTTTCTTTCTTTCTATTTTGAGTGTGCGTAAGGGATAGATGTATACAAGTCATATAAATCTGTCCCTTACACACACTCAAAATAACTTTACTCTATGAGCTTATGGTCACCACTCATCTTCTCGTAAATCTATTTTGTCTTACCATTTCTACTAAGGCGCAGATACCCCTCAGTAGCTGATTTTAAAATGAGAATCACGTCTAAACGGCTAGTCGTAATTTTTTGAAAAAAAATATATGTTACATTAGACCGTATTATCAATAATTTGATCAAAGAAAATTTTGAGTTTTATTCGTATAACATGGTGTAATTAATTTGTAAATGTATGTCTAACACAGACAAAAAACGACAATCGCACCAAAACCGCCGGGCATATTTTAATAAAATTTACACTAAAATTGTCTCAAATACAAATAATTATCTGCAATTTGATCTAAGGATTTTTTTAAGTCATTGTCATAAGGAAAGTACAAAAAACTACTGAATATTGGTTCGCGCGGGTGTGAAACGATTGCGCGTTTTGTTCCCTCAAGATCGTTGGCGACTGTCGTCGTCTTAAGACATATTTTTCTGCACCACGTATTCGAGATGGCCAGACTAATTTAGGAATGGAACACTGTCATTAATTTATTAGCTCATCACGCAGCAAGGTTGCCAGACGAACACAGAGTATGCCTATTAACAAAAATAATATGTCTCACTAAAGTTGTAATATAAATTAATTGTGCCGCGTAACTATTATATTAAAACAAAAGGTAACATTTTGTAACACAAACATATAACAAACAAAGCCAGAGATAATGAAACTTTTCGCGGTAAAATTCGCTGTTGCTAACGTAAAATACTTGGTCAAAGCAAACGGAGATTATAAAACATTATTTTACATATTTCGTCGTTAAAACTAGCTTCATTGGTTCAGTTTTACATTCCAATTTTGGTTATGCTGTCGGTCAGTCGCAGAGTGAACAAGTATGGCCGGCGACACGACTTCCCGCGCGTTTTTGGTACCATTAAAATCGCCTGTTTTTACTTCGACAGCAAATAAAATGCAGTTTTATTTTCGAATACGTTTTATTGTTTTTTATAGCAAGGCTTTTATGCCCCAGAATAAACATTCCATATCCTCGTGTATGACCTACTTAATCCGACTATCGTAAATTGTTAATTCGTGCTATTTGCACCGTTCGGTACCGATTTATTAGAAGAAAGTAATAAGTATGTAACTAGATTTTGATTGCATTTCTTAATCATACGTTTACCTAGCATGGACATAGCAATTGACATGCTGTATTTTATCCCCGCCGGAAAAGAGAGGTGTTATAAGTTTCACGTGCGTTGCTGTGTATCTGTGTCTCTGTCTGTGGCATCATAGCGCCTAAACGGATGAACCGATTTTGATTTAGTTTTTTCGTTTGAAAGGGGTTTTTGTAGAGAGTGTTCTTAGCTATGTTTAAATAAAATCGGTTAGTTATGGGCGGTGTTTGAATCGGGGTCTTTACGCAAGATAAATGTCGGGGGTTTTTAAATTTTAAAATTTTACTGTTGTTTCTAAACGCAGATGACTTTATACCTATGTAAATAAATGTTTTTATTTTAATATTCTAAAAATGTTGACGGGTTGGTACAGGAGTAAAATTATTTGATTTTACCTGCAAAGAGTCCACTTTTCCTAATCTAATTATCTCAAAACGATTAGCTTTTTTTTATTAACTTGCCCTGGCGGTGTAGTGCGACTGATATGTTTGCTGTAAACAGAGTTACAGACTTTTTTGCGCTCATGAGAAAACTCAGGGCGTCGTTTTACGCGAGGGTAGTTAATTGTCAAAATGATCTTGTATCGGCGGTTTTTCAAAATGTACATATACTGAGGGAGACAAAGTAAAGGTACTTGATAATTTTGTGGGGTGCGTTTATTTTGGCTCTCTCGGTCTAAAGCTGTGTAAATGTGTAGTGTGTGTTGTCAAATTATTTATTATTTTTATAATTTGATTATTTTTAATTATGTGTTATTGTGTTGTCTGGTTATTTTAAATTCGATTATTTTTATTATTAATTTTTATTTTGTGTTATTGTGATGTCCGATTAATTTTAATTATTTAATTGTAAATTTTTAATATGGGTGACATGCCTGAGAATAAACGATTTTTATTTATTTATTTATTAGCTGCTTTGGAAATCAGGCCAAATAATAGTTAAACTTTATATAATGTTAGAAAAGCAAAGTGGCTGTTGTATCAGATGTCTCCTAATGGCTTGGCACTTTCTGTAGCCAGCGGCGTAGATATTACATTTTCTTTCACAGCTTAAAGCGGACAAAAACTTGTAGGCAGGTGTATACGGACATGAAATGACTTCAGTTTTTGAAGGAAGAAATATTACTTCAATATCAAACATACGGAGTAGTATTTGCAAGTACAGGAAACAGATACACATTTGATTTATTATTATTATAACAGTAGAGGCAAACTGAAAAACTGTATACATGATTAAATATTGGGTAGACATAAAGTTCTACAACAGAATTAATTTAAACAAAAGAAACTGTCGAATCAATATCAATCAGATTTTTATACCAAACCAAACTAGAATAACGCAAGCAACATTTCAAATAACAGTTACATAAATTAATAGTTACTGTGTGCCCGATATTTAGGTACTATTACACCAAAACATATTTCTATGCGACGCATACAAAAGCAACCTATTCGATATTCGCAAAACTGGCCACCGTCAGCGAGCGAGGGTCATAAATTTACAAGGATTCGAGCACGACAGGGCAATGCACACTGAAAAATTCTAGTAAGCTCCCTCCAAGGATGTAAGGGATATATTTACAAGTGCATCACGGGAAGGAAGGTAGAGGTATTACACTTCTGTGTCTCGTTGCGACCGGAGACAATCATGTTCAACCACCTATTATGATACATTTATAACTGTATTTCTTCAAGTTCTGCAGGGTCTCTTGAAAATAAAAAGTAAAGGTAGGTTTACATTGACCGTACATTCAGAATATATATGAAGTATTAGATTGTCTGATATATATGTATTCATTGCCTGGGGGAGGCCTATGTCCAGTAGTGGATTTAGATCGTGACTCTACTATGTAAAGTAGGTACATGCCGAATGTTTAATGCTTTTAGAGTATTATGAATAGTATTGTCTGTATGAATTACAAGCACTCGTGCCTAACATTATAAACCAAATGCACCAAAAATAGAGAAATTGGTTTGTAAAGTTAACGAAAGCATTTTAACCGTACACCCACAATATTTATGTAGTATTAGATTGTCTGATATATATGTATTCATTGGAGTTTCTTGTGCGTTGGAGTTTCTTGTGCGTTGGAGTTTCTTGTGCGTTCTTCTTCATAATAATCTACTTTCCGAATGCACGGTAGATCTTTTTTTTAATTTTATAACTCGTAAATTTTAATTTTAATGTATGTGACGTTCAAAAGTGCCGTTTATTGGCCTAATTGAATAAATATATTTGACTTTGACTTTTATTGCCTGGGGCAGGCCTATGTCCAGTAGTGGACGTATTTCGGCTGAACCGATGATGATTAGATTGTCAAGGTAAAATGATTAGAGATGACTTAGAGAGTATCTTTAAACAGTTTTCAATTTCAAAACTTTAGTACCGCAAAGAATAGCCTAATTTTATTATCAGTCAGTTCAGCCACTAAGTGAAATCAAAATGTAGCTTTATAAAGTACACAAGCCACTGATATAAATCGGATTCTGGCGAAGAGCCAAGAAAATTCTCAAAAGAAAAAGAAGACATCATATTACAATACAAAATAACAAACTAAAAATAACTGGTTCTTTTAGGAAAATAAACAAAACTACATTCGTACAATAAGGGAAAGTCTGTCGTTGCATTTTATAACAGTGTCGGAGAGACAATGTTATTTATAATGCGGAATGTACTTTACTGAAAATGCATTCTCACTGCAAACTTCAGAGAGTTGACACGCAGAGTGCTCTGACCGCAAGGGATTCCGATCTTCTCAACGTTCCTGTATAGCTACTTATACTAATTTTGTGAAACGTTGGGCAATTATTTTGGCGCAATTTTCTGACTGTTCTGCTGACCATAGTGATATTTCAAAGCAGCCGTATTAAAGTGTTTCACCTATTATTTTATCATGACCAGGCAACTATGATAACTTGGTTTGGTCTGCTATCTGTATTTGTATATTCAAGTTTCGTATAACGTAAGCGAAGTCTTACAAAGAAATAAAAAAAAACCGGCCAAGTGCGAGTCGGACTCGCGCACGAAGTGTTCTGTACCATTATTGCAAAAAACGGCAAAAAAACACGCTTGTTGTATGGGAGCCCCAGTTAAATATTTATTTTATTCTGTTTTTAGTATTTTTCTTACAAAGAAATAAAAAAAAACCGGCCAAGTGCGAGTCGGACTCGCGCACGAAGTGCTCTGTACCATTATTGCAAAAAACGGCAAAAAAACACGTTTGTTGTATGGGAGCCCCAGTTAAATATTTATTGTATTCTGTTTTTAGTATTTGTGGTTATAGCGGCAACATAAATACATCATCTGTGAAAATTTCAACTGTCTAGCTATCACGGTTCATGAGATACAGCCTGGTGACAGCCAGACAGACAGACAGACAGACAGACGGACCGCGGAGTCTTAGTAATAGGGTCCCGTTTTTACCCTTTGGGTACGGAACCCTAAAAACTAAATTAAAATTTTAATGTATAGATCTTTATCATTATTCAACTATAATATTCAGAGTTTTCAATTGAAACATCACATGGGTTCTTTGAAGCGAGTGCTTCGCAGGATTTAGGATAAGCCTGATACAATAAGAGGGGACTCATGAAGCTCCAAAACGTACATTCATTCACTCGTCTGCCAAACTGAGGCGCCTGTGCGTACAAAAGTATCTAAAGCCTGCTTCACTGTTTGATCTGTGGAGATAACAGGTGATATAGTGTTGCATCTATATTATTAGTGAAGCATTTAAAATGTAAATTCTATGGATTTTTATAAGAAGAAAATATTATCCAACAAAAACAGCAGATTTAAATTTTCTTTTTTGCAAAGAAAAATTTGATAGGAAGAATATTGATAATATTCTCGTCAATCACTCCAAGAAATAAGTACACCTCTCCATTAGGCAATTACATGCTTATAAAAAAAAAAATATCTATTAAAATTGTATATAAGCACTTATCGCCAAAACAAAAAAATATAAATTAATTCCTAAAGTGATGCAATTTTTGTAAAGCCTCACATTTTTCGGCAAGACTTGGGAAAATAAAAAGGTGAAATCTGTGCGAGAAGGTTCGTGCACTTTATCTCCCGGTCCACTCGCCCAACACGTTTGGAGGGTTTACGCGGCATTAGAAACCAATTACACGAATAATACCTACCGAGTACCGGTTGGCCCGGCTTTATTTTTTTTGCTTTAGATCAACGCTGAAAACACGATTATATATTGTTACAGGTTCCTTCAACATACAGATTCTTATATCTATAATATAATTGCACGCTTACTTCATACCATGAGAGGTAAATAACGTTAATACTGATTAATGCAGTGTTCCGCTTACGATTAGTTAACGTTACGATGTGTCGGGGATGTTATATTATTGCATTAAATACATAATAGAGATAAAAGGTAGAAATGGGGTGGAATCTAATAAATTCTCTGTGCGGAAGCGTAAACGATGTACGCAGAGACGGGCACGTAGCATCGCCTCGTAGCGCTCCGTAGCCCGTAGCCTCGTGCCTCGCAGCCTCGTAGCTCGTAGCCGGAGGGGTGGGCACCGCAAATGAGCCATATTAATCATCCCCCATCACGGCAGCTCGACTTTTGAGCTTCCTCTGTTGCCAGATTCTCCTTAATAAGGCAACCTTTTCCTCTTTCCCAGAATAAATTGAGATAATGAAATGATACTTAAAAGTAAACATTGCAATGGAATGTGACAATCAATATGCAATTGTAGATTTTTAAAATAGGAAGGGGTATAAATGGTGGAATATTAGACAAACAACTTATACTTCAAATATCTACCCATTAATTATTTACCTCTTTATCACAGCCTATATTAATACCTTCCACTGCTATGTGCATAGATCCAAAGTTTCAAACATAACATGCAAGCGTCAAAAATAAAATATTTTTGTTTTGGATGGAAACTAAATATGCAATAGGTTATTACGGTCCGTGATTTGAACTTCGCATAGTCTGGATTTCTATCGTGAATGTACTATGTAAAGTACATGCTGAATGTTTAATGCTTTTAAAGTATTTATGATTAGTATTGTCTGTATGAATTACAAGTACTCGTACCTAACCTGATAAACCAAATGCACCGAAATAAGAGGAATTGGTTAGTAAAGTTAACGAGAGCATTTTAACCGTCAAAAATAACGTGTCACTATGTTTTTAATATTTACGATTTTTTTTATTTTTTTTAACACTTTTCCCAACACTAGGAATTTCTTCCTGTATCGTGAGTGCGTTCAGAAACATATAAACTCACATACACAAACACCCATAGCCGGAACAACTATCTGTAGGTCATTTTAATATTTGTTCTGTGCGGGAATCGAACCCGCGATACGCAGCGCAGCAATCAATCGCTCAACCACTGCGCCAACCGTGCGCCCAATATATAATTATCTCACTTTTTACACTCATATAACTCAAAGTATTTAAAAAACATCATACATGATAGCGCTGGTAAATGAAACTAGCAGCAGAGACGAAATCAAAACGTCAAAAAGGCAGATGACATAACGGAAACACGAATTATGTATTGTTATTGTAAAGATTTGTTTTTATTTGAGTAATATTTTAAAGTCAAAAATGGAAGGTAGATTCACCGACTGTTAGTTTATTTCAATAAAATAATTGGTAACTATATTCGTTCAAAATATTTGTAAAAAGTATTATTAATTACTAAACAAATAATGTACACAATTACTGTATTTTTACAAACCTAAATCTATAATTAATTGATAAACGAATGTCACCGGATGTTGTTGCTGTGTGACGTCTTGTCATTTGTTTAAACGTATAAATAGGCTGGTTCTAGTCGAAAGAACTCAGTATTGAATTGTATTGAACTGTGCACATATCTTCATAAAATTAAGTTGTGAGACTTACTGTTGGTGTGAGTAATAAAAAGTGTAAACAAGATGTCTGATCGTTATCATTTGAGAATCCTGAGTACGCCCGCTCTTACATCAGAAGAAAGGGATCAACCCGAGCCTCAACTGGACCCATCAACACAGTCGCCTTGCCTAGCCTACCGACCACTCGACCAGGACATTCGGATGAGCTGAATTTACTTCGTTGCCAGATCAAGTTGCAGAAAAGGATGTTTTTTAAAAACAAAACACCAATACCCACAAGCTAAGTAAAATTTATTTACCTAATTATGATCTTGACCAGCATAAAATAACAATTGAGTGAACAAGTTACCTGTCTATCCACCGTGCGAGGTAGTTCAGTCTATTGCTAGGATGAAGGGATTTTCATGCTTGCTAAGACGCGCCAAGCAATTGGTAGACACTAATGCTCATTCTTTTGCACTCGTAGCACAATATTAAGTAGCTAAACTAGATATTATATTGTGTATTGGAATTGTGTGTGTATTGAATAGACTTCAAATCAAGCTAAATCTTTTTTTGAATATGGTACCAAGTCATAAAGTTTACTTTCAAGTATTTTTCCTAATGCTCCAGTGGCATAAAAACATAGTTTTACCAAGCTGAACCCCTCGGGTCAAGCATCAAGAACACAAAACAAACATGATTTGCGCGAAACTTTGACTTTGGATATCAAAATACTTCATTAGATGCCACTAAATATGATACACATACAAATAAAACTTTCGGTTATGCCCATTATTTTCATATCCCTTAATAGAGGAGCTCGTGGCTAAATAATAACTTAAGTTAAGCAACGCTTGACGATGTCGGTCCATGGATGTGTGACCATTTCAACATACCGAGTTTCCTTCGTGCCTCGGAAAGCACGTTAAGCCGTTGGTCCCGGCTGTCATTTGAAGATCTTTGACAGTTTTTACGGGTAGTCCGAAGCTTGAGATCTGACACCAGTCTTGCCAAAGGGTACTGTGTTGCCCAGTTACTGAGTTGTGGAGGTCAGATAGGCAGATTGATTGGTTTAGGTTACTACACCGGTGCACAGGTTAATTTCCATCAAAGCTGTGTATGGTTAAGATAACCGTGTGAACATTATACTCTCGTAATATTTTTCATGTTTCAGATACCATATTGTGTCGCAGCCTGAAGCCTCTGCTGAAGGCTAGCGATTCAGATGCTGAGCGCGAAGGTTGACGTGTCAACATCTGAGAGGTTAAGAAGAACAGCATGCAAGCAGTTCGCTGGTCTTAGCCGAACGGTACGAACGTGCGCAAGTTTGGAATGGAATACTCGGTGAGTCGCTTCCATTTTATTTTGATAGTGAAGTCAAATATTCTCTAGTGATGAGATGCTATTTCGAGTTTTAAGTGTTCATGTTGGAACACTGAATTGGTTGGTAGTGGTTATACCTAGCACTATCACTAGGTAATTAAGACACACCTGGTAAAAAGCAAGTAGCTAATAAGTTACCTATTGGGTTGTTAGTACTTTCCTAGTTTCAACATTTGGTTCAGTACGAACTTTAGGATGAGATATCCCATAAGAAGGAGATGAGATATCCAAAATGACTGAATAACTAGTCGTTTTCAGTGGCAAAGCGAGTTAGTAATGTCGTTGGGCTATCGTAATTGTATCGAGCTAGTAACGGTACTGGTCATTTGCGTGTATTCAGGACGGATCTTGTTGCGTAACGATGTACAACCACCGTCTTCAGATCTGAATTCACTTGCTTACTTTCTAAGTAATATTATGATAACAGTAGATCACGCGATTGTTTTTCTTACATGAAAACTGAGTTAGTGACCGACAGTAAAGGGTTACTGTTGATAATCTGATATTTATGATATTGATCAGAGTTAATTCGTGAAGCTCCTTAATAGTATCAGGGTTAGTTGTTTCCCTTTTATAAGCCATCAGTATGTTCCAAAATCTTTAAGTAGAAAACGCGAATCATGTTGGAAAGATACCCGATCGCCAAGTTCTTTGAGAATTAGACGTCATAGTTGATGACTGTGGTAGTGAAACCAAATCTGATTAACATGTCTACTCATAAGACCAATTCTGGACCGCACCTCATGCGTACCATGTGGCGATGGGTTTTTTTAAAGTGGGTTTATGAGTTGAGTATGCATTGCCTTTACTTTGTTTAGTTTAACTTGTTGATCGTCGGACCTTTTTCTAATGAATAGTGTTGTGTGGGAAACTTTAGTACGAAAACTGAAGAGGCCCGGTATTAAGTCCGCGATAGGTGATTATGACAGGATAGTGATCGTTATACACCGAAAGCTTTAAATAGATACGCTTAAACCTACAAGTATGGACACGGTAGGTTAAGGAAGATGCCAGCGGGTCATGTACCAGTCGATGTTGATGTTAAAAGGATTCTAATGATGATGAGCAAGCTCAAAATGTCGAGTAATTGAGTCTATCAGCCGTATTATGTTTGACCGTACCAGTGGATTCTGGCGGAGGTCGGGGTCTTGAGAGACCGTTGTGTGAGAGCAATATAATTGCTGTTCGGCTACAGAGCCGTGGCGTTAGAGGTTTTACTCAAGGGTTTCTGTAAGCTTGGCAGTTTTCGCTGCAGAAGAAGTTTTAAAGTTTAATTTGAGCGACTGTTGGTACATGGCCCAGGGTAATGATTTAGTTAAAGATCAAAGTTCTAAAATTTCCCTATTGTCACGAACCCAATGATCTAGTTTGGTCAGGAGTAGCCGAGCGTTGTGCGTTGGCCTGTGTGGCAACTGTTGGCCTTTATGGCAACTGTTGGCCTGTGTGGCAACTAAACGCCAGTGTGCCAACTGGAGGCCTTTATGGCAACTGTAGGCCAGTGTGGCAACTGGAGGTCTTTGTAGCAACTGTGGTCCTGTAAGTTGGTTTAAAATAAACACGTTTGTGTAAGGAACCTTACAGAGGATTCCTGTAGAGTTATGAGGTTAAGATAAAGTAAACTCGCGTAGTCACGCGAGAGGTGAGGTCACCATGTTAATGTTGATGACGTTCGAATCGACAAGCCTTCGTTACGAAAATTGAAATAATTTTGGTTTTCTAATTTTTATTACTATGCGTAGATTGTGTTAGTAAGATATACAAAGCTGAAGTACCAATTGAGATTGTAGATGATGAATAGACGTAACATAGGACAGACTAAATCTCTGTGTGAACAGGTTCTGAGTTCAGAGAGTTGAGTTGACTCGACATCGTAGGGATGTGCGAGTAGAGCAATTGAGAAGAGAGCTATGTGATGGCTAAAGGTCGTGAATAAGATACCTGGTGTCTTTTTCTTTTGTTTCATTTAATGTGACATTAGTGACTATCAGTGGTACTTGGACTTTGTAATCACGAAGATTAGAAGCTTTTGCGTTCCGAACTTCACCCTATTGATGATCATTTCAATTAATCTTTTGGTACCTCATGTAGAATTATTACAAATGGGGAATCCGCTACAGTAGCACAGATTACAGCCATTTTTATTTTCTTTTTCTTCATACATCATGCTATTACTCGCGGTACATCTAGAGCTAACAGTCAAACTGAATGGGTTTGGGTTAATAAAATAGGTGAATTGTAATTGACATTAAAATATACGAAATCTAAGGCTACTGAATGGCCCTTTTGATTAACTAGGTAAAATAGCCCCTCCCCTGCAATTGAAAATACCATATCCGTTTAGACCCTAAGCATAGAATGGCCGAAACGGAAGAAAGTTTTTGGTTTTAGAAAAAGACTTTGGTCACTCAATGAACTTTGAACGACTAGACCGTGATAGCAAGAATAAATAATAATGAAAAAAAGACTGGCCTCTGAATCTTTATGATCAAGCAACGAACTACGACCTCTGAGTTTCAGAATTAGTTGGTTAAATAAAATTCTGTCAAAACAAGTCAAAGACGGGGCCTCTGAATCTTTATGATCAAGCAACGAACTACGACCTCTGAGTTTCAGAATTAGTTGGTTAAATAAAATTCTGTCAAAACAAGTCAAAGACGGGGCCTCTGAATCTTTATGATCAAGCAACGATCTGCGACCTCTGAGTTTGATAGTTAAATAAAACTCAGTCAAAACAAGTCGTAAGACTAGCCTCTGAATCTTTATGATCAAGCTACGATCTGATACCTCTGAATTTGATTTGAGTTAGCAAAATGGATGTGTAAAAAGGCCTTGGTCATGGCTATGGTTTAAGTTGGATGATTCAATAAAATTTAAGTCAAAACAAGTCAAAGATGGGCCTCTGAATCTTAATGGACAAGCCACTATCTGCGATCTCTGAGTTTGACTCATTCACTCACTCATATTTTAATTTTTTTTATGATTTTCAGAGATTCGCTGGGCCTAGCAAGGCCCGCTCGTCAGTATGGCCGTGATAGCGCTGGTAAATGAAACTAGCAGCAGAGACGAAATCAAAACGTCAAAAAGGCAGATGACATAACGGAAACACGAATTATGTATTGTTATTGTAAAGATTTGTTTTTATTTGAGTAATATTTTAAAGTCAAAAATGGAAGGTAGATTCACCGACTGTTAGTTTATTTCAATAAAATAATTGGTAACTATATTCGTTCAAAATATTTGTAAAAAGTATTATTAATTACTAAACAAATAATGTACACAATTACTGTATTTTTACAAACCTAAATCTATAATTAATTGATAAACGAATGTCACCGGATGTTGTTGCTGTGTGACGTCTTGTCATTTGTTTAAACGTATAAATAGGCTGGTTCTAGTCGAAAGAACTCAGTATTGAATTGTATTGAACTGTGCACATATCTTCATAAAATTAAGTTGTGAGACTTACTGTTGGTGTGAGTAATAAAAAGTGTAAACAAGATGTCTGATCGTTATCATTTGAGAATCCTGAGTACGCCCGCTCTTACATACATAAATAATACTATTTTGCAAAAGCTAGTAGTAGCTAGCAGTACTCGTAGTCTAGCCGGGCAAAACTTTCTTTCTTCTTAGATCCGTGGAATAAACTTACAATACTCTTTTCACAGGTAATTTAATCAGCTACTGTACGTCAGAGGTAAGCAACCCTAATTTAGAAGACAACAAATCTGCAGTCGCTCACTTGCTTAGCCTGTTTAACTCTCTCGTTTTAATTACTTCAGGGCTGAAGCTGCATAAAAGCGTTGCGACCGGCACCTAGCACCCGCAGGTTTAGCAGCCCTGAGGCATTTGCCCATTTCATATTCGGTGCTCAATTTTGAATGCAGTAATAACGGCAAAAACCCCTCGGTCTGTGGAGTGCGAGATATATCGTATTATTTAAAGAGATTGATGTGAAGAAATATAAATTCGCCGACGAACAAGAGCTGTTGCTCTTAAACATTCTGATAGCTGACTGTCTGCTACGAATAAACAGTTTTACTTACGAGTCTGTTAGTTTGTTTTTTACTGACTCAGAAACTACTGAAGGTAGAGTTAGAGTTGAGCATAAAATGTTTCTTATAGAATACAGAGGCGCACTAAGAAACAACTTTCAGAAGTCCACTACTGAGTGGTTCAAAGTTTGTATGCGAACAACAGCTACTATTGATGTAGTGTTCAGCACAATGTTTACTTCTACAACTGCAATAAACAGCACGGACCGTTGTTTGCACGTTATGACAGATACAGTGGGTAGTCTGAAATTACTGGTATTTTATTGAAGCGCTAGGTGGGATAGTTTAGCAGCGTGTGCTAATTGAGCGTTTCAGCACGCGCCCGCGGCCGGAATGCGCGTCCGCCGCACATTCGTTAGCAATATTCCGCTAACGAACCAAACTAATGGCTATTAAGTTGAATAACGTAGCACTTTGCGCCACGAATACCGTACACACTCCCACTGACAGATATTTCTAGAATCATACACAGCGGGATTTTCAACAAACTACATTTTTCACAACCTTTTTGCGTGACATTCGTATTGGTAAAATATAACATTCAGTGACGACGAATATTTCTGAGCGTACCTTTGTCATTCCAGGAGCACGTAGAGCTGGGGAGCAATGCGATGGAATATATGCAATGCGTCTTGTACAACACACGAAGCAGAATTTATGGCAGCTTGCTGTTACACGAAAGGATTCAAACTAATCGCGACTTTCAGTAAAAATTCTTGTACTACACTTTTGAACATTACTTTCATTTTATGCTATTCTAAAGAAGTAGTGCAGAAGTTAGCTCAGACCACAAATACACTGGGATATTATCCCAGTTTATTTGCCAGGAGAAAGAAGAAGAAGACCAAAAGATTATGGTCAAATTACCACGCATGAGAAACGCCTTTAAATGGTCTTAGTTACACGGAAAACCGTCAGTGCGAAATAGTCCTTTATTTGGCCTTTTCGGCAACAAGGTTATCAGAAAAAAATATTACCTTTTTTTAAGATAACACGCCATTTTAATAGCTTTGCAAATCACGGTATAACCCACTAATATGTACCACCGTCTATAAATGCAACGTAAAACTGTGCAACCAAACCTCATTCACAAACTCCTTCACATTTTTCCTCCCGCTAAGAAATCGGTGGCAATACTAGTGAAAGAAGTCAGTTAATGTTTTCCCTCAACATTTCCAGACATCGTAGGCGCGGCTTGGAAATAAGAAAATCCGCAGCACTCAGGCTGTCACCCCACAGTAAGCTGTGTAAGCTCAGACGATGGGAGAGCGATAAATTAAGTTTTCAATTTGCCAATGACGCATCGCTAAGACTGTGAACCGAGCACCCTTTGCTCATATATTTTGGATGGTCGCTTTCGTGTTGCTCATGTTATTTTATACTTGTTGTTTGAAATTAGGTTTTTTATTTCAATTTTACTCTCGTCTGTATGTATAAATACTTTAAAGTTATCACACAACCCCAGCAAAATTTGCTCAGACATAATAATATACACAACTATAGTATATCAGAGCAGCTATTACGTATTTAAATGATCAAATTATGTTTAGTTGTGTACATTTCATAAATACAGAGGATGTTTAGCGTGGAGGGCCGACGCCGCCGGTTGGTTGCATGCAGCAAAATGCAGCGTAGCGCTCCATTATGTGGGTCATAAATCAAGTGCATTGAAATCTCCTTCCTCCTTCGTGTCGGTGAGCCATCGTCGAGCGACGGATATTTGAACCAATGCACCGCCGAACCGACAGCGCTACGCCGCCACACTTCGTAGCGGCTCGTAGCACTTCGTAGCGGCTCGTAGCACCTCGTAGCTGCTTGTAACTACGAAGCTACGCTGAAACTACGCGCCCTATCTACGCTGCATCTTAAACTTTGCGCGCCGAATATTGACTGGACTGTAAAAGTTTCGTGTTCAGTCGTAGTGTTAATATCAGGTTGTTTGTTTTGTTTTATTTACGGCAAAATTTTGTTTCTTTGTCATTAGCATAAGGATGAATTAGTTCTTAGGATTTGTCGTGCCAGAAACTGCGTATTAATTTATTTATTTATTTAAAATAGCAGAGCCACATCACATGCATTACACATTGACAGAAAATTTCTTCGATTGACAGAAAAAGTACGGCATATATAACACTCATCATGATAACATTGCTGCCCCCAAATAACTCACATTTCCATGAATAATTCAATTAATAAAATTATAAGTAAAACGTTTGAATATAGGTCAAAATCAGTACAGTGATTAAAATTCATAAAAAAATGACAACTTGTTAACATAGTTTAAAATTAAATTAAAATATTTAAAAAGTAAGTAAAAAATCAAAATCGTTAAGAATAAAAATACAAAATAAAAAGACAAAAAAAATTACAATGTCAAATCAAATCATAAACTCAATTATCAAAATCATATGCTCAAAAACCAAAGTCATTAAAAATCTAAGATATTTTTTTTTATTAAAAAAGTCAAAAATAAAATCTAAATCTAAAGTCAATAATCAGTATAATAAAGTTAGAAAACAAAATCAATAAGACATGCAATGCTGCCAGTCTTCTGGGAACGTTCCCGGATGACAGGGATGTGGAGGAGTACTTCGACGCCTAAGTGTACTTTTATATAGTGTAAGTTTTAAGGTTTAGTTTTTTTTTGTAGTTTACTTTTGTTTAGTGTTTAAGTATGTATATATTTACACCTTTGTTTTTACAAAGAAATGGTTGAACACATTACATTAAAAATAAATATATATCTAGTTCTGTAATAATGAAAATTTTGCTAATCCATTTACAAACTAACAAGTCTACACATTTACATACAGCATCACTTTCAACAAACAAACTCGGCGCATCACAAACACTAACACGGAGCGTTATCTCCATATAGATTTATATAAGTGCATATTGTTTTATTTGGACAAGAATGTCGGCAACTACAACAAAGTTACGTGGCACACAATGGCCTCCCGGTTGCCACCCAGCGGCCGGAGGACACCCATTCACTCACTGCTACTCAATGGCTTTTGCATGTCGCATTCTGTGCCACATTCTCGTAACTCGCGAGCGCTCTAATATTTCTATCGGCGGCAAATTGTGGCCTATTGACTGCATTGGATGTTAATCTGCATACATTATATGTAAGTACCTGGGTGACCGAGCTCTGCTCGGGTGAAAATATTATTAGAAAACGACGTTTACTAAAAATTTAACCTAAGATCGATTTAACGCCCTCGAAAAAGTATACTATATTACGTGAAAATCGTTGGAGCCGCTTCCGAGATTCAGATTATATATATCTCGGAGTTGGTTATCAATTTAGATTGCGGGTAGTAAACAGAATTTGTAATAATTTCTTTTCTTATTACTAATTTAAGTCATCCTGACGATATTTACCTGCTCGTCTCTCCTGATCCTACATATATACAAGAATTGCTGTATTAAAGGCATTCGTTTAAAATTTTACGTAGGTCGCGTTTCTGGCTTAGAGCCTTAGCCTTAATGATATTTAACTAAGAACACAACTATCATCATCTGCACTCTTTTTAATGTGCCCACTGCTGGGACAAAGGCTTACTCTCTGTGAGAGCAAATGGGCCGTAATCCACCACGTGGGCCCAGTGCGGGTTGGTGAATGTCACATGTATTCGAATTTATGATTCTAGGACATGCGGGTTTCCTCACGATGTTTTCCTTCACCGTTTTGAGAGCAGTGGTGGTGAAATAATTTACACAAAGCGCCTGCCTGGGTTTGAACACACGACCTACAACTTATAAGTCGCGGCCGATACCACTAGGCCACCACTGCACTCACGTTAACTCAGACGTTAAACATACTTTATGTTTATTTAGTGGTAGTCTTTAAGAATGTCTAGTTAGCAATCAAAATTCAGTAAATGGTGGATTAACAGTCTGAAATTGGTACCTCAATCTAGTGTTTGATAAACGATCCAATTCAAACTCCAACATGAACTCAAAGCACAATTGATGTCAAACAGCATACCTATATCCAGTATTGGAAAATACATCCTAATATAAACTCAAAATAAACTATATTTATGCTGTAATTAAAACAACATCACATTTTTCTCACCCAAAATGTTTACCACAATATTTTAATAGGTACAACCAGCATTCAACAGCATTTTCCAGCATCAGCACCCGCTCAAAACGACGTGGGTGCATCGAATAGACGCCGCGTGTCACACATGGGGTAATACCTCCTCCGAGACGTGTCCCGGCTCAGCGAAACGTCAAAGGGAAATTGAAAATTAATTTATGCTCCTAAACCTCATACAGCTCGGAGATTGTAAATCACCGGCTTGGAACTCTTCATGACCAGAGTGCCATTTTGGTTGACGTGTGTGAAGCCGAAAATGTAGTTGACTATGATTTTCACGGCAATTATTTTTGTGAAAAGAATGGGTATTTAGACATGGGATGCTGTCTGATACGAGTAGTTGTGTTATCTATGCTAGTGCCTATCAAAATGGAAAAAAAATATTAACACCCTAAGAAATCGGTCCATTTGTTTGCCATACTCCATTTTTAACCCCCACCGTAAAAAGAGTTGTGTTATAAGTTTGACGATCTCTGTGTCTGTCTGTGGCATCTTAGCTCCTAAACAGATGAACCGATTTTGCTTTAGTTTTTTTTTTGTTTGAAAGGTGTCATTTTGTCGAGAGTGTTCTTGTTTGAATAAAAAAGTGAGCTATGTTTGAATAAAATCGGTTCAGCCGTTCAAAAGTTATGGGCGTTTTACTGTTTGTATCAGGGTGTTTTCGCAAGATAAATGTGTCGGGGGTTTTTAAATTTTGAAATTTTACTTGTAGCCTAAAAATCTTTGGTATAAAAAAAAGGTTTAACACGTTGTTAACTCGAAAAGCTAAATGCAGAAACCGACCATAAATCTCATTTTTTCATGTAGTAAAGTAATCAAGAATTGAATGCTTTAAAAATGTGGACATAAATCTCTAACTTTTCTTTACTCTCGTATTTTTTTTACGCCTCCCGGCTTTCTAAGTGTAAGTTTTACGATTTATTAACAAAGCAAAAACAAAGGAAGTTAAAAACTTAATTTACTAAAGGCATTTACGGACCAAAAATTTTTAAATAAAATTACATATTGCTCGGTGGTAGCGATCATATATTTGAAGCAGCGGTGCATTTTACGTGGGAGAGAGCGCTTTGAACCTCAATTTATTAAATATACTAGCCTACTAAATTATTTGTAACACAGATCCCTTCTATCATAAAAGGAATATATATAAATAGATGCTTCCTATTACCAATAAATAAACCTATGTTAGAAAACTAATATAGATTTCCAATTGTTTGCATTCAATATCTGAATCATTCGTAAATTAAAATCCGATAATAGTACCTTCATATTTATACGTCTACAATTTAAAACAAAATACTGCAACAAGCTTATCAGACTTGCTATCCGCCCAGTTTTACAAGTGACAAGTTATATACAAAAAACTTCCTCCTTTAGCGCTGTTTGTGAAAACCGTATGAAAACCCGTTGTGTGGATAGAGAAGAAGTACGCGGACAAACAGACAAGAAGAAGAAGTAAGTAGACAGCGACTTTGTTTTATACTATTTAGAGACTAGACTAGATATATAAATAGATAGAGCCTCAAACTCGTATCAATTAACTCAACTAAGACTCCAAACAAGCAAACGGCACTAACTTGTATGGTTATTCCACCCCCACAACGTTACTACACCCCATTGAAACATTTGACGAACGCATACAGCCGCACGTCCTCAAACAGTTCTCTGCTAGCCTCAGATCCCACTGCAAAAATATCTAGTCGTAATTACTTTAATTAAATAAATTTTAATTTATTTATGACAGTTAACCCCAATATACAAGTTTTTCAAGTGAATCCAAAGCCATTTGAAAGAAGGTTGTTTGAAAAATAGGAAAAAATAAGATGCCCATCTGTCAGTAAGTCTTTTTTTATATTGTTTTAGGCTCGCGCTCGACCACTATCTCACCAGTTGGTAAGCGTTTTGTGCGTATGGGCGGGATGTCAAATGTCAACCATGTACCGATGGCGCATCGCCGTACGTCTGGTAGCCCGATGATGAAACTAGATCTAAGGCTAGGTGGAATTAGATCGTGCAATTCCAACGCACACTCCCCAAAATGTAACTGATAAAAAACCGACAAGCTGGCAACTTTGACTTGACCAGTGCCTCATCACCAATGAGCCTCTTGGCCCGCTTTTCAATCGACTCTAGTCCGTCAAGCTAGTATTTGCCAGATCCGTCCCAGAGATGAGAACAGTACTCCATGCATGATCGAACTTGCGCTTAATACAAATTGAGGAGCTGTTCCGGCGTGAAGTACTTTCTCAACTTTGCAAGGATCCCCAAGTTTTTGGCAGCCAACTGAACCTTTGCTTCAATGTAAGGGCCAAAATTGAGAGTCGATGTCAACGTAACGCCAAAAAGCTCAAGATGGTCTGTTATTGGCACGGTCACATATTGGAAAGTAGGAGCCGGTTCAAATTGGCTCTTTTTGCGGCAAAAGAGACGCCTGGGTTTTAACAGCAATAAACCTGACCCCCATAAACATCGCCCCTTTCGGAGACTGTCTGCAAGGACAGGTTAAATCGCTCCACCATGGCCTCACGGAGAGACCGAATCTGTACGTTGGACAAGTATCTCTCAGCAACAGTGCAGTCATCTGCATACCCAAAGGTTTTAGCAGATCGATGCAGCAGCAAGAATAATGTTGGGAAGAGTACCGACCCCCTCAGGATCCCAGCATTTATAACTAATTGGTCCGATGAGCAGCCATCGATAACCACTCGAATGGACCGATCTCTTAGGAAGTCTGCAATCCAATCACATAGACCACCTGGCAGACCGAATGAAGGAAGCTTACTAATATGGCTTTCGTGCCAGACCGTTTCAAAAGCCTTCGAGATGTCGAGGGAGACGGCTGAGCGCTTCCCCGTGGTTCTCGATGACTTCACTCCATATGTATTATGGCTTACGCTAGAAGATCCCCAGTAGACCGATTTCAGCGAAAGCCGTATTGGCGGTCACTAAGGATCTCTTTAGTTTCTAGGTATGCCAGGAGCTTTGTGTTAAGTACATGCTCCATACTCTTACATCGTATGGACGTAACTAACTTGTTACGTTAACTTGTTTCCGTTCATTCGGAACTTTTCCAGTCTGATACGAAAAGCGAAATAGGCATGTCAAGATCGGAGATACTTCAGGCGCACAGGTCCTAAGAACCACTGCTGATATTCCATCAGGGCCACTAGCCTTGTTCACGTCGAGGTTCCGTAGCACCCTACGGACGTCCTTTGGATGGATTTGAATGACCGACATACTCGTCTCGCATTTATCAGGAGAAGGAGGGGTTCGCGCGTCACCAGGATTCAGACGTGAAGATCCCGCAAAAAGAGAGGCAAATAAATTTGTTTTCTCCTCAGTGGAGTGGGCCAGCGACCCGCCGAGTTTCAGCAGCAGTAGTATTGAGGGATGGTAGAAGTTCGACTCGACCGACTTACATTAGAGACCAAAACGCTTTACTACCTGTTGGGTAAGAAGCAAGTTTGGTCCCTATTCGGCCAATGTGGTCGAACCGAGCCCCCCCCAACACCATCTTGCAAGACTTGGCAGCCTTGTTGAAGGTCTTCTTCTTCTGACCCACGTCATTCGATTTGCGCGATCGTCCCAAGCCAGGTACGCCTCTTGTTTAAGCGCGATAACATTCGGCATCAAACCATGGCCGGTCAACGCTGGACATTGATACGTCAGAGAACGGAATGTAGTACTCCATTCCCCGACGCAGCACATCCGCCACGGCGTCTGCGCACGATGAAGGATCAGCCTAAGAAAAGCAAGTAGACTGCCAAGGATAGCATGCGATGAAAGATCGCATGCCATCCCAATCTGCTGACCTGTACCGCCATAACCACCGGGTGCCTCTTAGGCTGGGATCGGGCGGGGAGTAGACCGACCATCGTCTGGTGAAGTCTGTGTCCGAAACTACCCAAAGGTGAGGTTATCGACACAGAGTATCGGTCTGGATCTGTTGTAAGCAGAAGGTACAAGCAATTGGCCGTGTGAGAATCAATATCTGGCACCCTCGTTGCCCCTGGACCATCTGGGTTACATTTTGCGCAAGCGCAAGCTTTGCATCTCCCGTCCAGCATGGTCAGTGCACTGGTATGGGAAGAGCCACTCATGATGGTGATGGCATTAAAGTCCCCCAGTAACACTAATTTGGCGGAAGGGTACCGCTGTTGTGCCCCATCATCCGCCTCACTGAGGTACTCTGTGAGCCTGGATATCTCCTGATCTCCGCTGTGTGAACGGTAAACACAGGCGCAGATAATTTAGCCAGACCTGAGTCCACCAGAGCCCACAGCGTTGTAAATCTGGAGTCCTCAACGTTACGCAGACGCCGATAGCAAGTGTCGTCACGGGCGTACATACACACACCCACGCGTGGTTTAAAATAGTGCTCCAGGCTAAATCCTGGGTAAGAGAAGTACGACACGTCTGGCGGACTCGCTATCTGGTTTCTCAGTCTCCAAGTGGTATTGGACTGCAGAGATATTTGAGTGCAGACCTCTAATGTTGGTGAGGTGCACTTTGTACGGGAGGGTGTGCAGCTGCTGTTTAAATCTAGTATTCCTTTTCCTTGGCATTTATTTTTAAGAGTGGTAGCTCCTCTCCACGGAGTTGGAAGTGAGACGAGGTTCCACACTGCTAACCTTCAAACACGCACTGAAAGGACAACATCATTGGGGCACTAGTCCGGAGACTGCAGGGACGCCCGAGCCGCCCTGGCATGTCCATCGGGCCCTCCCCATCTTGTCGCCAACCAGCACGATGGTGCATGCCGGGATTTTTTGACAGTTGGCGGGGCAGCCTTTCATGAGTGGCTGGCACACTACTTGGACCCCCAACTACCTGCGGCCGGCCAGCGGCGCACCGTGCCTCGGATCCCGCTACCCTCCGCGACTAGTCTCCCGATACGCCCCTAACAGCGCGTGTCAGGCTGATCTGTCTGCAGTAGAACAGCTATCTCGTTCCAACTCCTCTAGTTTGCTACACCGAGCATCGTAACCGGAACACGGCTGGGCTGCTTGGCGGTACGTCTTTGCCCGGTGGGCGGTCACAAGCCTGCGGCCGAAGCCTTCCACCAGTTAGTTCACATGATTTGCACCAACCTGGGACCACGTGTAGGGAATCATAGGGCACACTTCTATGGACGTGGGTGACTCGGTCCCCAAAAATTGGTCAGTTAGTTGCAATCGGTGGGTTGCCAGTTTATCTGCTAAATCTGGCAACCCATAAATGGCGGCGAACTGAGAGCTAGATGACGTTGCATACGCTCGATACAGGTAAATTTCCTAATGTAGGACGAAAAACAAAAAACAGTTTGTGGTGAGATGCGGTTTTATCAAAAACTAGCTGACCCCCGCGGCTTCGCTCCCGTCAAAATTATAGCCTATGTTACTCGGGAATAATGTAGTTTTCCATAGTTGAAAGAATTTTTAAAAACGGTCCAGTAGTTTCGGAGCCTATTCGGTACAAACAAACAAACAAACAAAAAAATCTTCCCTCTTTTAAATATTGGTATGATATAGACAAATTACCTGCAGATTTTTGCAGTAGGATCTCATACTATCTGCGTACATGTAATGCGAGGCTGAACGCACTCGCGGGAGGACTCAGAAAAGAGTCGTAAATACTCCCGGCGCCGCTCACTTATAAATTAGGATCATAAAGCAGTTGCCGAACTTTGTTGGCGGCACGACGGCCATAAAACAACGCTTACCCGCCGCCGCGGGATCGACGACGCTGCGCATGCATCGCCACTCATCTATCAATTCTATGGATTGTAATGCTTGGTTAAAGACAGATTAATTTTTAACTGTTAAAGTTAATCGGTATAATATCAAGTTGGACCATTATTATTCTGCACGCTGACAGAATTCAATTATAAAGGCAGCTGCTTAAGGTGACATTAGAATGAAACAAAAAATCAAATTTTTGACTCTTTAGTCGGGCCGCCAAACCTCTCGGGCACTTTGCTACATGCAAGGCAGACGCTACCCTTATAAAGTTCGATGGATTAGTGTATCTGTATAATAGTTCCCACAGATTCACATACTATAATATTATAAATGCGAAAGTAACTCTGTCTGTCTGTCTGTTATCTTACCGCTGAGCCGATTTAGATGAAATTTGGTATGGAGATAGTTTGAGACCCTGGGAAGGCTACTATTTGATTAAAAAAAGAAAAATGTTGGTAGGATAGGTAGGGATAGTAGGGCAGTGTAAGGTAGGGTAGGGTAGGTAGGTATGGTAGGGTACAGTAGGTAGGTCAGGAAGGTGGGTAGGGTAGGTAGCGTAGATAGGGTAGTTTAGGTAGGTATGTTGAGTAGGGTATGGTAGGTAGGTTGGTAGGTGGGTAGGTGGGTAGGTAGGTAGGGTAGGGTAAGTAGGGTAGGGTAAGTAGGTAGGTAGCCAGTTGACGAGAGCGAAGCCGCGGGGGGCAGCTAGTCTATATATATAAAAGAAAGTCGTGTTAGTTACTTCACTTATAACTCAAGAACGGCTGAATAGATTTAGCTGAAAATTGGCAGGGAGGTAGCTTAGAACCAGGAGAAGGACATAGGGTAGGGTAGGGTAGGGTAGGGTAGGGTAGGGTAGTGTAGGGTAGTGTAGGGTAGTGTAGTGTAGTGTAGGGTAGTGTAGTGTAGGGTAGGGTAGTGTAGGGTAGGGTAGTGTAGGGTAGTGTAGGGTCGGGTAGGGTAGGGTAGTGTAGGGTAGGGTAGTGTAGGGTAGCGTAGGGTAGTGTAGGGTAGCGTAGGGTAGTGTAGGGTCGGGTAGGTTAGGGTAGGGTAGGGTAGGGTAGTGTAGGGTAGGGTAGGGTAGAGTAGGGTAGGGTAGTGTAGGGTAGGGTAGGGTAGGGTAGGGTAGTGTAGGGTCGGGCAGGGTAGTGTAGGGTAGGGTAGGGTAGGGTAGTGTAGGGTAGGGTAGGGTAGTGTAGGGTCGGGTAGGGTAGGGTAGTGTAGGGTCGGGTAGGTAGGGTAGATAAATGTTTGGTCTTTTTATGGCAAAACAAAGTTTGCTGGGTCAGCTAGTTTGTAATAAAGATCAGAAAAACTTTATTGAAACCAATTAACAGTGATAGTTGTACAATTTGTTGTCGGTGTTCTTTCTATAGTTCGAGACGTCAGAGTAATGTTCGCACCCTGTTGCCTGCATCGGGACTGCTTCGCATGTAAGTCGCGCTCCTCTCTGGGTCACTGGGTTATTGTGGTTCCACTAGTTCTCTAGTTCAATGATTTTATTAATAAAAGAATATTTAACTGTCTGAAATTGTAAAGCTCCCTGTGGGGTTTTCTGTTAGAGAACCCAATTATGGGTTAAGCTCGTCTTTGTATGAGTATACAAGCTGTCCTGTTGTATTTGTATCTGTTTGATTTGTGCACAATAAAAATATGAATGAATATATGAGAAGAAAGTTATATCAAATGAAAATATATCCAGGTATTCATATGATACAGTTATAGTTGGTAATATATGTAGGTAAAGTATTAAATAATATAACAATGTAAACTTGTAGTACCTAGAGCAGAGGTAAGAAAATAAAACCGGTACGTTTACTTAATCTGACTCTGGCAAGTATATTTTTTTACAGATTTATTTTGCCAAATAAACTTAGGTCATTTGTTAAGAGATACCTAGTTTTGTTTTTTTTTTTTTTAGTTATGATGGGTTTGCTCTTTACTCTAGTCTAGGTCAGAGGTAACAGAGACAGAGTCTACGATGGAGTGAGCTTACCTTAGCTTTTAATTAATTTTAACAAATTAAAATTATCAGAAGTTACCTTACTTCTAGGTCTTATTATATTGTTATAAATTACATTACACTTCCATCTTTTTGTAAATTTTTAATTGCTGACTTATCTGAATTGCTTCCTAGCTGACTTATCTGAGAAGAAACACCGAAACAAACTTAATGTTATGAAAATAACTTAGGTACAGTTCTATTTTTTTTAAATAGCTAGGCTCACGATTGACTACTATCTCACTTCATGGCAAGCGATGATATATGAGGTCGACGGTGTTGCACGTTTGCCTAGAATTAACCTATTCGCGCATATGAAACGCATTAGCACCATTTGAGATATCACTATATCTTCAAAACTCTTAGGCGCACTTGAGCCACCCTAGGTCATCTTAATAACTCCGTGTTAGTTGCAACTCCGGACAATAATGAAACACTTATTTGTTATTCCACCTCGTGTTAGCAAAATAACTCTGAGTTAAGACTTTGGCATAAGTTGGCCTTAAACGTTTGTAGTGTAGTCAATAAAAGAACTTATTGGAGAGTGCGAAACTCACACTGTATTGATTAACATAATAAGTAGTTCCATTGTGAAATACTGCGCCGATCCAATACGTAACATCATTACACACCGAATGAAATGAATCATTAAGTCTGTCAGCATTCCATCAATTAGCGTTTCATGGATTGTAAAATTGAACTATATTCATATTAACAGGTGACCACAATTTTATAATTAGTTTACCCAAAACTTCGCTTTCAGTTCGTATTAGCCGCTAATTGATAAATTGAACACGCTAATATTATGGAATATGTCAATGAATTTATGATTTTAATATTCAGTGTAGTGATTTTAAAGGCTATTTCATTAATCTATACTTTAAATAAATTAAAATTGAAGTGTCTGCTCGTTATTTTTTATTTTTTTATTTGGTTCACCAACAATTGTATACACTGGTATAAGCAAATTAAACGGAAGCAAAAAATTAGAATAAAGTGTAACAATCACTTACAGGTAAACTCTGCATGCACACAAAATGTTGTCGTAACTTGCAAGACAATATAAATGGTAGACAATATTATCCAAGTTGCCATTAAATTAAACTTAACAAATTAATTAAACTAAATAAAACTAGGTAAAACTAGGCATTACAGAAATGAAAATTGTTAATATGGTTGCCACACTCAGCGAGATAATGCAGGGCTAGGAATTCAATGTTCGGAAAGATATTTAAAAAAACTGGCTTTCAATTTGCCTAAACTGTCAAAATGGAGGTCGATTCGATCAGCGCAACCGTTCACAATCCTGCAAAACCTCGCGTAGGGAGAATTAGCACCCAGAACCGTTCTTCTCTGCGGAGGGCAGAGTGGCATTATTGGACTCCGAGGAATTCTTGAGGGAGCACGGAAGTCAAAATTACTTAGTTATCTTAAAATAATAGCTTTTTAGTATATGAAAACGTAAGGGAAAACCTAAATCCTCCGTGTGATTGCTGGTAAAAGCGATTATTATAGATCTATTCGGACTTTTACAAATAAGGCAATCTTAGGATTTACCTGCAAATCCTAAAGATTTTACCGTAGTTCGGGCTTTTACTCTAACAAATATTGAAATGTATACGCCAGAAGGAAAACAAAAACATTTTTTATTTTTCTTTTTGGCTTTTCTGTTTGTTCCGGCTAATCTTCGAAATGGTTGTGTTGTCTGAAATCTGTTTTTAATAATTAGGATTCCGCGTAAAAAATTACATGTTTGACTCAAACATGAGCTAGATGCGGAAAGCTAGGAGTAAGATTCGTATATCTGAATCCTGGACATATACATTTCTTGGAAAATAAGCTCCTAAATAAAATAAAACTTTCATTCTTTCCTGCATTGTGAGCTATGTTAACTAAGCGCATAACAAGTCCCTTAACCGTAACCAAAACAGTCCCAGTATTCTAAGTAAACTTATTTTATTCGGCGGCGGCAGATGTGGAAGTTTAACTCATCATTCTGAGATCGCGAAATCGCTTGGAAGTAATTCGCGGAGGCGAGCTCCCGGCTGCCGGCTCCCCGCAGACGCTTTACTTACAAGCACTTGAACTTAGTTGCGAGCAAGTTGGCCGGCTTTCCACTCATACACTCCGTAACGACAACTTACTCACTTTTGCTCACTTGAGGCTTAGCGCTCGCAGATATCAAGGGTGCATAGTTTGTTTGTAGCTGTTCAATTGTTTTGTGCACTGATTTTAATTGTATTAATTACGTGGGAGATTTGTCATTGGTTTGGTTTTGTCACTGAGTTAACTATTGTTTTTGAGTGTATTAAAATGAGAGCAGTGGTGGCTCAGTGGTATCGGCCGCGACTTACAAGTTGTAGGTCGTGGGTTCGAGCCCAGACAGTCGCTTTGCTTTGTGTAAATTATTTCTTCACCACTGCTCTCAAAACGGTGAAGGAAAACATCGTAAGGAAAAAAAAAATCTCCTAGAACCAAAAATTCGAAGACATGTGACATCCACCAACCTGCACTGGGCCCGCGTGGTGGATTACGGCCCATTCCCTCTCACAGAGAGGAGGCCTGTGTCCCAGCAGTGGGAACATTAATAGCCTGATGATGTGATGTGATGATGATGTATTAAAATGATAAAGCTATTTGTGGCACATATCCACTTGCCCTTTTGAAAAGTTCTGGAGTGGCGACGGCGTACCGGAAGACGTTTCGTTGGTAGGTCTGGTGAAGGTTGCGGGGATCCGCTGGTTGCGAGACGCACGGGACCGGTCAATGTGGCGACGCTTGGGAGAGGCCTATGTCCAGCAGTGGATGTCTTTCGGCTGATATGATGATGATGATCCTTTTACTAGCCGAATTAATATTATTTTTTTCACAAATTATACATACGCACATTACAGAATCAATGAGATTAACAGAAACAAACATTATATTTCTGTCCACGCATGCAGCTGTACCTTCACAGATCCGCGTCCTCTAAGAGTAACGTGGGTGTAAATAATTCAGTCGATGCGAAGCCTGCTCCCCGGGGCTTTGCTCCGAATACCAACATCTGATCTGTGATTGCGCACGATAAATCTATTCCTCTCAGCACACCGATTGTTGTTTATCCCTCGTAAATATTCTGTTGCAAATAAATATATTCACATATCATTTAGAGAGCATAACATTTGTTTTGGATGAAAGTTTTGGTTAAAATGTTCACGTATGTAAGTCAAAAGAGAATGGAAGGCGACAATAATGTCTGGGTATGGAATGTGCGCCCCGTAGCTGGTGCAAACAAGTCAAAGCCTAAGTTACGTGACACGCAGCACAAATCGCGGCCCGCTGCACGCTAAACTCGCATAGTTCACACCTATTCAATTGTTATTTTGACAATTATGCGATTGGTATGTGCGAAATATTCGATATGTAATTTGTTTTTTTGTCTGTCTGTCTGTCTGTCCGACCGTATGTCACAGCCACTTTTTTCCGAAACTATAAGAACTATGCTGTTGAAACTTGGTAAGTAGATGTATTCTGTGAACCGCATTAAGATTTTCACTCAAAAATAGAAAAAAAAACAATAAATTTTGGGGGTCCCCATACTTGAAACTGAAACTATTTTTTTTTTTTTATCGAACCCATACGTGTGGGGTATCTATGGATAGGTCTTCAATAATGATATTGAGGTTTCTAATATATTTTTTTTCTAAACTGAAAAGTTTGCGCGAGAGACACTTCCAAAGTGGTAAAATGTGTGTCCCCCCCCTGTAACTTCTAAAAAAAAAATGTGATGTACATTACCATTTAAACTACCACCAAAAATTGGTTTGAACGAGATCTAGTAAGTAGTTATTTTTTAATACGTCATAAATCGTAAACCGCAATTTACCAAGTACGGAACCCTTCGTACGCGAGTCCGACTTGCACTTGGCCGGTTTTTTTAAATAACTATGCGCTTTGTACTCTTACTTCTAAAAACACCAATTGAAGTGTGTTTTCCGCCAAGTCCAAAAAAAAATCTTTTAATTAGATTATGTGTTGATTGTTGTCTTTGTACTATGTAGTGTACTACACTATAATAAATATTTAACTATGTATGTATACCTTCAATAAAGATTCACAGGGTATAAACACAATTAAAAGTATATAAGATATTAATTCCAAATAAAATCTATATTTGGTCTGTGAACATTTGTGGAATGGAATATTTTATTCATCAGTAAATGAATATAGTTAATTGATTAATAACAATTTGAAACCCATTCCTTTTTATTAGAGATGAGCCGAGTACTCGGTTACTACTCGGAACTCGGCTAATATCCGGTTTTTAGGGTTCCGTACCTCAAAAGGTAAAAAAGGAACCCTTTTAAGATCACTCTCTTGTCCGTCTGATCGTATGTCTGTCCGTGTGTCACCATCGATTTTCTCAGGAACGGGTAGACCTAGCAAGTTGAAGACTATAGCCCCTATTAAGTATACAAGTCAAGGTCCTGAGTAAACACGATAAAAATATATGGGCAAATTTAGATTTTCGCGAAAACTTGTAAGTACCAAAATTTACCTTAATTTGTTTTTTTTTTGTCATTTTTCCTTTACTTGTGCTGTAAGACCTTGCCAACCGGAAGTACCTTATAGGTTTTGGGTCGAAAACCTATATGGTAGTTCCCGTTGACCTAGAATCACGAAATTTGGCAAAAAGTAAGGTCTTACAGCACAAATAAAGAAAACACAAAAAATAAAAAAGTTGATAATTAAGGTAAATTTTGGTACTTACAAATTTTCGCGAAAATCTAAATTTGCCTATAAACTAAGTTTTAATATTTTTAAAACTTAGTCACAAATAAAAATGATGTCAATTTTATTATGGCGGTATAATGAATAGGTACGGAACCCTCGGCGCACGATTTCGGCTCGCACTTGACAGAATAACTCGGTTCAAGTGATGAGTACTCTGTTTAAGAGATGTAGTGAAAACAAACTGTTTTATTAGTCAAGTAAGGAGCATTCATTAATTTAAAAATTACAGGTAAGTATTAAAAAAGATACAAATATAGGTAACAAACAAAATACATGTAATGTAAGTATTTAAAAAGGAGGAAGTACAATTAAAATTTGAAATTTAGCAAGGGCAAGTTATGATGCAGGAATACAAGGCTCTCTTCGCCTTCGGGTAATAGTATATTCCGTTTTTATTCTTCATAGACATTGCCCGCTTCGGAAAAAAAAAAGCTCGAAAAATAAATGATTTAACATAGCTGTTGTAGAAGTATTACGACCATTACCTGAAATCAAAGAATTGCACAAGGAACATTTTGCATTTGTTTTATCTTCCTCAATCTTGTCAAAAATATTTCGATCTTATGCGTACACTCATATTATCAGTAGCCACTGAACAGTAGTAAACCCAATCAACTATATCCTAACATGAACAACTATGTATTTTCTACGGGATTACGCATGCCGAATTATTTGTTGTGAAATAAACAACGACTGATTAGCCAGGACAGGATGCGCGGGTGTTTACCTGAGGCAGAGGGAGGGGACACCGCACGCTTGCCGGTAACGCGTTGCGAACCTATTTAAGGGTGCCTTTCCACCGGAGATGTGCTATGCAATTTCCACCAGTGCTATGCTATATGGACCAATCAATATGATTCGTGGATATCAAACACGTGGATAGCATATCTCTGGTGGAAAGACACCCTAAAGTTGATTTCGTACCTCAAAGCGTTTTTATTAAACCGAGTAATTCAGCCGACTACTCGGTTCGGAAACATTGAACCGAGTAATACCTGGTTACTTTGTAAAATGTGGTACTCGACGCATCTCTACTATTTATAATATCACACTCTGTGTTCAAAATAAGTTTATAATTTGAAAATAAGGTAAATAATAATACACTGCAATTTGCAATCTTTTGTGGAGTTCGATTCGAGTAATCAAATAAACCGCTACTGAAATGATTTCGTGATTCCAAATATTTTAATTGACAAACAGAAATGCCGGGAAATAGCGCTTAAATTGTGCTTGCATTTGCGGGATGTTAATTCAATGAATAAACATCACGTCAGAACAACACCAAAACCCACTTCCTACTAGCTATGGTGAATATGGCGATGCCTCACTTGCCATGCAATTCAATTAAGCTCACTTTTTATGCAAACCGAATGCACGTTCACAGGTGAATCAGTAAGTCAATCACGCTATTATTACCTCCATAATGATTCCGTCGTAAAAGTGTGATTATAGAATATTATTCCTATTACCACGCCCATTGTCCCACCAAGAAAATTCACTATATACTAGGACTCATAACATCTAAAACACGATTTGCGTGACTTTACATAATTATCACGAAAATGATCACGTTTACTTGGATGCTATACATTCAGATTTCATAAAACAAATTGTTGGTTTTACTAAAACTTTCCTTCAATTGTATTAGTTGAAAATTGATCGCTAATGTTGTTCGAAATTTTTGATCGTTAACCTAAATTAGTCGATCGACCGCGTGAAGCATACGTGAGTCATACGTGAGGTACAATGAACAAGTGCGGGCAGGTAATTGACACGCCGCTATAAGAGGCTTGCTGAGTCTGTTCCTACAAGCGTTTGTTTCAACGGAACATAAAATTTACATGTACATAAGTTATTTGCGCCGGAGGTGCGTCGGCTCGTAAATCTCGCGACAAGGGGATTTCTGTTTGTGAAGTTTCTTTTTTATTTCCACTTTATCTGTGTAACGCAAAGGACTGTGAATACTCAGGCGCAACTCTGAACCCGCTCAACTTCAATAAATCAATTTGTGCACTTACCCGTACTTATAATGTTCTCAGAGAGTTCGGCACGTGTCGAGACCGACTCTGAATACGTTACACTTTCGTCGCATAAAGTATGTGAGCGTAATCCTATATTTTTATATCAGAGGATACTTATGAAACTAACTTCTTTTCTTACATTTAAATAACACTGTACGTTTGTGACAACTTATTTCATAAGCTTCAGTATATTACCGTGCCTAAAATTATCTACACTCCGGTTCCTACTTTGAGAAATTTTAAACAGCCGCTGTGATTCCCTCATACCCAAATTAAGAATTTTAAGAATCACTTAAATGCTACAGAGTCTTATCAACCAAAATAAAATAAGCATTCGAAACGGTTTGTCCGGTTCGTCGTGTTCATTTTGCATCACAAAGTTAGATGTGTTTGTCGTTCTATTTTAAACGCGATAACGCCAACTTTCCAGTCCTCGAAATGTGAATACCTTGTTGCGAAAATGTGACTAACGGAAACTGTGTACAAGTAACTCCGCTGTCCTTCGGTGGCTCACACCCGCGCTCCCCGTCCCCCTCCAGCACTCACGATACACATACGAGCCCGCGGCGCCGCCTGCCGGCCACCGGCGCCACACAACCCATTCAAATCTCTTTATTACAACAAACAACGTTATTCACTTCTTACACCACGTTTTTTCACTATATTTATACATTATACACGTAGCAAACACAAAGGAAAGTTGCCAACATACAAGTTAACGCCTGCACTATTTGAATTTCTATGCACAACAGTATATCACAACTAATCCTTTCTGAGGTTGACATGTAGATTTATGGCAGACAAAATAATTTTCAAGTGGTTAAGTTGAGTTTATCAACTAAGATTTTCTGTAAAATGGAACTAATCTAATGAGACCCTTTTCGTATGAAACTGTCACGAGAGGTACTGTGTTGTTGTGGTTGTTGAATGTTACTCTTTTCTTTCAGAGTTATTTGGTTTGGAATATTTCTAGCTTTGAACGATGTGCTGCATCCCTTTTTACCCGACTACGGCAAAGCCAAGGGCGGGTTATGATTTTAGCAGTCTATGTATGTTCGTATTTACGAATGTTCCTCCATAGCGCCTAAACTATTCATCCGATTATGATGAATAAGATGTCAATCGATTCGTTATTATGGCCTGGGTAACATAGGCTAAAAATAAACGTAGTCGGGTTACAGTTTATATTAAACTTTTTGTAAATACTTGAACTGGACCAGATATATTGTATTTTTATGTTTGAATGTGAAATCAATAAATTTTAATTAGTGAGCTGCACAAAAGTGTTAATAAAAAAATATAGGTCAGGTACTTTTATCTAAACGTGATAGAGCTAGGTTATATATATAAAATATATATAACCTATATATATAAAATATATATAACCTATATATATATAATATACCTATAATATATATATATAAAATATAGGTCAGGTACTTTTATCTAAACGTGATAGAGCTAGGTTATATAAACAAGCTCCTTCGACTGCTTGTACTGAAACTGAACTCGAGAATTCAGTTTCAGGCTAGATTTCCGTGTAGCGACGGAACGCTACTCACTGCGGCCATTTTAATTAACTACTTGTAAATTATAATAATACCTTTGGATACATACCGACTGAAAATTTCATATAATACATTGTGTCTAATTCTTAATTAAGTATCAAAACTTTTTGAACTGGAAATAAATTACTGAAACAATAAAAGTCCTTGGAAAAACAACTAAAGAATTCTTAAAACTTGACAGTTTTGTAGCTCTCATGCGTTTTACTTCTATGATTTATAAAAATAAGCATCATCATCATATCAGCCGGAAGGCGTCCACTGTTGAACATAGGCCTCGACCAAGCGTCGCCACACTGACCGGTCCCGTGCGTCTCGCAACCAGCAGATCCCCGCAACCTTCACCAGGTCATCGGTCCACCTGGTGGAAGGCCATCCAACGCAACGTCTTCCAGTTCGCGATCGCCACTCCAGAACCTTTCAGCCCCATCGGTCATCCGTTCTGCGAGCAATGTGCCCTGCCCACTGCCACTTAAGTTTGGCAATTCTTCGGGCTATGTCGGTAACCCTGGCTCTCTTACGGATCTCTACATTTCTGATTCGATCACACAAGGAAACGCCAAGCATAACCCTCTCCATTGCCCTTTGAGTGACTGTAAGCTTTCTGCTGAGGCCCATTGTAAGCGACCACGTCTCAGAGCCAACACACACTGGTCATAGACTTTCGCCTTGAGACACTGCGGTAAGTTGGATGAGAAGATACCACGCAATTTCCGAACGCTGCACAGCCGAGTCAGATTCAAAAATTAGCAACAACATTTTAAAAGAACTCACAATATGAACAGTAGAGAGTGGCTGTTACTACATGCTCATAAAAGAGCCACCAGTGAATTTAAATGTTTCTGCAAAAGTTCAGTCGGTCCCGTTTCCTTACAGACCGCGGTTACCAACTTTATACACTTAATTTAAATGAAAATTTCTTTTGTTACGACTTTAACATATGATCCGTTTAAAATGTAAAGGTAGGCGCTGCAGAAAGAGGTTTTAGCATTCATTTTAACTTTAAGTTTTTGATATCATTTGCTAACTTGAAATTACAATTATGTCCAACCTTAAGGAAAAAGACAATAAACATAATTCGCACATTTAACCAAAGTTATGTCTCCGTGCTCTGAATAAAAATGATTGTGAGAGTGAAACATAAACATTCCACAATATTATTTTATAAGAGTCAAGCTGAATTAACAGGAACAAAAGTAGGAAGGGCGAAAGTTAACTTCCAGTTGAAATTAATGAAGATTACAAAATTCACGGCCATTGAGTTCCCCGCCTCGTCGAACCTTTGACTCTAAGTTGCTTGTTAGACTAAATTGAGAGAAATAATAGGACTCATTTGTTTGGTTTAAAGGTTTCCAGTCGCACCCGCCGGCGGAAGTTATTATTTCACCGCAATCCGAACGGCCAATAAAGTAATATTGTCCTGTTAATTGTGGACCATTAATATGTAGACAGAAATGTCTGGTATCCAAGTATTTATACAAGTAATTAAGCGTACAACGCAAATAATCACATAAATGACAGGGAAGTAAGTAATGGCGATAATATATATACGACGATTATAAAGTGCTTACCTGCCATAACTAATACCAGACAAATGACGAAGACTTGCTAATAGGGTCTTGTTGGCACCCTTTGGGTACGGATCCCTAATTGAATAACCTGCTGTCAAACTTATGTCAACTCCTGTGATTGGTTGCCCGAAATTTAACCGCCAATTAAACTCCTTGACGAGAGGTTTGATAACAGATTAAATTCAATGGGTTTTCTAAAACCCACTTGCATGTGTCCAAATATGATCGCAAAACTATTTAACAGTTATGGTAACTGTAGAGTGTAGGTAATTCCTACTTAGGAAATATTGTATGACAATGATGCAAGAAAGATGCTTATTAGAAATGTCTCAATGTTATAAAATGGAATGCTTTCCGTCCTAAGATATTATAGATAGTGTACATGTTACTTGAATAAGACGTTGCAGAACGATTAATCTGTGCTGAAAAAACCTAGTTCGTCCAAAATCGATTTCAGACCCGTAACGTTTTGCTAAGTATTAGATTTTCGGATCAGATATTTTTTTATATAAGATTCAAATAATAAAAAAAAAACTCAGAGATTTTATGAAATACATAATTTAAATAGATATTTAATTTTCAGACAAATCTGTTACACTTATGTACAGATTGAGTTGAGAGATTGTTCTCTTTAGGAGAGATTGACAAAAACTAAACGAAATATTTATGAGTTGTCGGAGAGCCAGTCACAGTCAATTTTATTTTAAAATAAGTTATAGGCCAGAGATATCTAACACACAGTAGAAGGAGCGTAATGGCTCGTAGGAATAAAGTTTCTATATGTCGATTTGTAGCTCTGAAGTTAAAAGATTCTAGTAATAATACCGTTAATTGTAAATATAATAAATTACTAGCTTTGTGTTAAATTCCTTTAGATATACTTTAAATATAAACTACTTGCAATCTTTTTTCAGGATTCTGTAAAATTAAGACGAAACCTTTTTATTGAAATATTTGTTTTGCTTGATAAAATTCTGATCTCACATAGTATTAATTGCCTGGATTATGTTTTTAAATTACGGTCTAGACAAAGTTTACCGACTTCATTACTATATTTAGGTTTTCCATTCGTCTGTTAAGTGCAAATAATATAAATAAAAGATAACTGACCTCTTTAAGATTTAATGAATGCGAACTGGCCAAAAATAATTCAAAGCAATATAAAAGTTTTATATAGTAAAATCGCTAGTGGCTGTGGTATTTTTGAAAATATAATAAGAACTCTTTTATTGTATTATAATAGTGGCCGTTTTAATTTATTCATCGCAGACAAACGTACTAATATACTGATAAAAAGGCTTCAATAAAATTATGAAATAAAATCGTCTTTTTTTTGATGAAATAAATTCTTCTTTTTTTTGTAAAAGCTAAGATGTTTGTTATTTTGAAAATTATTTTGTTTGTACATATTACTCTACATTAGCTACCTAGCGCGCAGTACTTTATATTAGGGTTCCGAGCATAAATAGAAAACGGAACCTTTCTAATTTAGATTTTGTTCGTATGTCACAGAGGTTTTCTCGCGATCTAGGCAAAGTAGCAATCTTGTTAGATACCTATCAATGAACCACTGTATACCGCCAGTCAAACACCATGAAAAAAACGACCTCTTGAAAGAAACTTGTAATAACTTTATCGTCTAACACGTAAGAACTTTCTCTAAGGATTCCAAAAGAACATATTTTTGGAACAGCGGTCTTAAAGATGAGCGAATAATTTCTGTTCCCCTTATCTCATAGGTTTCTAGCGTTAGGGTTATTTTACGAAACAAGTTATAGCAGTTTACGAAACAAAAAAGAAAATGGCGCCTGCTTATTGGTGCTTGCTTTTTTATCCCAAAAAATCCCATCCAGCTAAATCATAATATATACTTAGTGCAGATTATGTTTGCCTTCTATTCGTCTACATACCCTTTAGTGCCGTAAAACGGTAACTTTCCAAAGCATTCCTACTCCTTAGTAACGGCTAGGTTAAAAGGTTTAAAAAAATATATATATTTCACATCATCATCATCATCAGTCTATTAATGTTCCCACTGCTAGGACTTAGGCCTCCTCTCTGTGAGAGGGAATGGGGCGTAATCCACCACGTGGGCTCATCACCCAGTGCGGGTTGGTGGATGCCACATGTCTTCGAATTTTTGGTTCTAGAACATGCCGGTTTCCTCACGATGTTTTCCTTCACCGTTTTGAGAGCAGTTGTGATGAAATAATTTACACAAAGTTAAACGCCTGCCTGGGCTCGAACCCACGACCGATACCACTGGGCCACCACTGCTCTCATCTTCATTATTCATTCATTCTTCTCATCTCATATATATTTATTATTGATTAATGTACAAAATTTTGAACACTAGGTTTTTTCGTGTAACTAATAGTTTTGCTTTAAAAAAATAATTAACAACACGATATTTTTTCGCAACTTTTGGAAACTCCTCCAAAACGACTTGGATGTTTAAAAATATTTTTACACAGAAACATTGATGGCTGGAATTTCTTCATAACTAACATAGCATATATAAATCAAATAATATTTTGCAAACTAAACTGTTCAAAAGGAGGTTCAATATTGATATTTTGGCATCGAGCGGGCGCACGGCCAGTACTGCGTTAACATTGAGGCGTATATAGCGCATTAATTATAAAAAAATCTGCAGAAACAGCTTAACACGCGCTAAACCCTTCAAAGTTTTTATGAATAAATGCGTTTGTAATTTATAGTATATCACGTTTATTAAAATTACGTGCAAAACAGTAATTACGGTAAATCGTTCTATAGACTACTCAGTATAGTAATTCTAGTATTATATTATCTGTGGTATAGTTGGAACCGTAGTTTTGCGGGCCCAACTCACTCTTGACCAGCCTTTCTTTAACCTTTTGAACTGATAACAGTAGGATTAATATTTGCTACTTCAATATGAGTTTTCCTTTTTATAATAGGTTCCTTACCTATAGAGTAATTAATCAATAGAATATATCTATCTTGAGATACATTATATGTTGCAATTTTATTTGAAGCAAAATCTTCACCCGCTTCCAAGTTCAATTTTATTGTGAAACTAGCTTCTGCCAGCAACTTCGCCCACGTGACAGTCGAAAACCATACCGAAATTAAAAGTATCCTATGTGCTATTCCAAACTCTAATCTAGCTCTGTGGCAAATTTCATCCAGATCCGTTCAGTAGTTTTTGCGTAAAAGAGCAAACTACAACTACTACTTAAACACGCACACTCGCAAACTCTCGCCTTTATAATATTAGTATGAAGTGTGATTAGTGAGATAACCTAATAGAGTCAGTCGATCAAACAAAGTTTCTTATTTTACCGAATATCGTGGTCTTAAACTTAATTATTACACTCAATGCTCCGAAGAAGATTTTGAAAATATATCTTTTAATTTTTATTGAATAATAAACTTAAACAACGTCAGCACCCTATTATAAACAATAAAATGAATATGTGAAAAATATCTTTAGAAAACAGATTGAGATGGTGCGTTCGAGAAGGATAGAACAGCAAATCACGAGGATGGCTCTGAGCCTACCTGAAGGCAAAAGAGGCCGAGAGAACCCTCCTTCGACAAGGTGGACCAGTAAAGGGATGCTTATTAAGAAGGAGAAACCACCTGACGCCGTGAGATAAGGAGAACCGACCCCACAAAGAAGAAGATATGCTAGTTGATGATTTAGCAACAGCAAAATTGTTCCCAAGCAAACATACTATACCAATTTTTGAGAAATGTGATCTTAATTTTCAGGTTTTGAACATTTCATCAATTTTATGACCAATCGTTTTTTTTGCTGGTAGGTCATGAATGACCATTAAAGACAATAAAACAAAATAATGATTGATTCAGAAAAAATACTGCCATTTATTTGAAGGTTAAATTTTGATTGCCATGGTACAGCCCGGAAATTTATTTGCCATCATAATGTCCAAAAATATTCATCATGCCTTAACTGAATATAAGGAAACAAATACAATCATTTATTAATGTCGGAGAAATTGCATTACATGAAGTGAGTAAAAAAAAAGAATTGTGAATCTATTCCTTTTTGAAGGTGGTTAAAAATCCTAGGAAACTCGAAATACCAATTCACCATTTCTAATAGCAACGACTGATAAAGACATGTAATTTTTTCTCCGACTAAATCGTTAGTTCAGACTTTTATTTTCGTAACATACAAAAGGAACACCTTTTGCGTATTAAACCAGTGACAGGTAGTATAACTACGTCCTAACAAACGCAAACTTTTTTATTTAAGTACATAACTACAACGGGAGAACTTCTTAAAAGGTTTTGATAGTACTTTCACCCGTAAAAATCTCAGAATCCCGTAAAAGAATGCTTAAAGATTTCGCTCATGTTCTAACAAGACAGACAAAAAAGTCCTGTGACTTGAGAGATGTAAAAATACTAAACTTGAAAGCTGGAGAAAGCATAAAAAGATGATACTCACTTTCGTCCTTTATGGTCGGTGTAAACAATGTGGTTCCTTGCGGCGGGAGTCTGCCGACTGCGGCCCAGCGAGTGCGCCTCCATCATCTGCGGCCCATGCTCCACCGCCGCCGCCGCTACTCTGCTACAGTGGCTGCCATGCAGAAACAAATCTGTGCTCTTAGCCGCGCCAGCCACACACAGCCTCCAACTGTCCGAGTGTTCAGTTAGTGACCGCTTCGGTGAATTACTCCCCAGCCACGTTTAACAAGTTCGGATGGCCGGCTTGTTAGAGCTCGCTGCTCTCCACCGACATTGTATACACAGTTTCGACTTCTTAGCTGTGAAAGTTTCACCCGCTCTGTTGATTTTGTTTGTTAACATTGTCCTGTTCAAGAACTGTTCTAGATTTATCTCCTTTGTGTTTGCTCACTTTGTAAAATCAAGCGCAGCATGAACATTTCGTTTTGTTTCGGTTTTCGTCTGTTATGCATTTATTGTTCTTTGCTTTAAGTGTTATTGTATTAAATTGTTCATCTGTAACGAAAGTCTGGTTGTTAAACTTCGTTTTCCTATTTCCTTATTTCAAAAGTTACTTATTCAAGCTACGGGTATCTACTTGTTTTTTTTTATTTACCTCGTATATCGTATAAATACTTCTACACAAAAAATCTCGTAACTTGTGATACTGAATACCGACTGTTACTAAAGAATGTATGATTAAAGATACATGAGCCACATCTTAAGAGACTTGTTCATAGTCTTGTGGCACCTTACATAACTATTTACTCAAATGTACATTGGAGGACAATAATACCTGTATACTAGGGAGTACATAAAACTGTTTACATAAGCACTTATTTATCTTGTACGAGTAGGCGGAGCTTGGGATCGAGGCGGGCTTATTTGGAATCGACAAGGAGGTGGAGTGGAGCATCTACTTGTTTATCAATCCATACCTTCTGCGCTTAGATATATACAGGCGAATTTGTTAAAATTACAAAAGAGATATTACGTACCAGAGGACCAAAATTAGACCGGAATAGAACTCAAAATTAGGGTGTGAAAGTGAAACCTAATAAATTATAATGTAATTAAGAAGCTACTTACTAATAGGAATGGATATTTTCAGAACCAAATATTTCGTAAAGGTTAAAATGTTTTCTCGTTTCATAAATTATATTTCGCAAGACAGTGTACAAATGGGCTTTAATTAACTGGGGAATGTCGGCGAAACAGCAAATATGCCAGGATCGGACGGCCACCCCGCGCCCGCCGCGCGCCCGGCCGCGCTAACTACGATTTACATTCCCTCTTATTTATTTACAAGATACAGCAACACAATTTAATTTAATTTACAGACGGGTTATTTTATTTCGTAAGCCGACTAAGGAAATGCCGAACATTAATCAATATGGAAATAGAATACGGACTGTTTAAGACTGCCTACAGAAATTTGACTTTTCTTTAGATAAAATACAAGTCGAAAAGTAACTTATCTTGAAATAAAAAAAAATATTATTCATAAAATGAAACTTTCAGTCAAACAAATAAATACTCACTACAGTAATAATCCCCTGCAATATTTTTATTGGCTGTAGCCGGAGAAGGGTAGTTATTAAGTTCACTGTAATGCTGATTTCATAAAAGTTTATTTTATAACAAAGTATATTTTGTAACTACAGCTACTAAGTATCATGACTGCATGCAGGAACAAATCACTGTTACTTGAGAACAGAGCTAACTCTACATTCTCCCGCGTTACGAACTAAGTTACGCTCGCGCCGCGGATCCCGCCAGAGAGCCAGTGCACTCTCCTCCAAGGCTCACAGCCGACTGAGCGCTGTACTCTTTACTCTGAAACATTATCCTTCCAACCGAAATTCAAACGATCTAATACTCACCATATCGCTCACAACTTAAAGTCCATTTTCACTTTAAACCCATCCGTGAAAGCCTTTTCCGACGATGGAGTGAGAATTCGGGAGAATACGTCACGAAAATCTAATTCTTCGTACGCGAACATAATGACGGCTTTAGAACTGAAGATGACGGGAGTCTCAAAATTTTCGTGAGATGACGAGCCTACGTAGTAGAAACCTCTATGTTTAAGATCTGAGGGTTCATATTGCAGGTAATGTGCCGGCGGAGAGGCGGTCGTAAGGCTTCGAGGGGTGGCGCGTAAAACAGGCGCATGCGTAAATCTCTTGAATTATTTCTGAAACTCTGAACTAAGTTGAACTGATTAGTGTTTGAGTCATAAGTAAAAAATAATATCGACAGGTTGATGTGATCAATTATGTATAAGATTTGCGAAGAGAGTATTGGAATACCATTTTCAAATTACTATTTTATAGGAGAAAAGCAACACGAACATGGTATTAGAAAAGAATCCTTTTGGCCCTTCATACATTTTATATGTTGCCTAAGGTCCAGTTTTCTAAGAACAATGCTTTGGGAAAAAAAGGACTAATTATTCTGAACCTGTAAAAAATACCTGTAAAAAGTTGATCGGGAATATAGGCATTACTAGCAATGACTATAATTTGCAGATTGTAGCGCCAATCTGGTTCTGAAGCCGTACGACCTTTGAAAAGTAATTGCAGTTTTTATATCAGTAAAAATCTCGAAAGTTTTAAATAAAAGATTGCGACATTTTATTTATTTTAGTTTCGAGAACGAACAATTATGTAAATTTTTCACATTCATAATTATATTAATAAAGTCAATATTAATAACATTTTTACAAACGTGTTTTTACTACAAAGCAGGCATCTGATAAGCTCAGTATTTTCACATTTCAAACGAAGTAGGTACGAGAACTATACCGTGATTAAAATAGAAAATATTTTCTCTGAATAATACAAATTACCAATTTACCTGTTTATTTTAAACAACGTCAATGTTCGCGTCATTATAAATAATAATATTTTATACCTGGCTTCAACTGTGTTGTATTCTTTAATTGATAAATAACCACGCTGTATTATTTTAACTTTTATTATAAGTACATTCAAACAAGTTAATTCATTCATTCGGACGATAACTCGTTTGAAAACTTCAAAACATAGTTTTCTTGTTATACCACTTATGGTGCACTTAAAGACGTTTCATTTATTATAGAAATGTTGTCAATGCGAGCATAGGTTCATTCTATTTTGAGCATTGTGCTCGTGGCAATTGATTTTTATTAAATTTAAATGGTTTTTTTTCATGCAACAGACAATATGTTTTGAATTTATAATATAATTAACTGTCCTCCAGCATTGTTTGCTCATAGAAAGAAAGACAAAACAATATTTTATTGCAAAAACATATATGATCTATTTCAGTGACAGAACCTTATTTTTAAATTAGAAGAAAAATGCCAAATAATGAAACGTCGAGTAAAATATTAGAATGAGATGTCTTTGATATGACAGTGTCACATTCACAGAGTACTTATTATATACGGAAAGTCACATTCTTATTAAAACGATAACATGTTCGGCTTGCTAAGGAAATATCTATTTAAGCAAAATTCGACTTAATTGTTTTAGAATGTATTTAGTAAAATACGCTGATGATGAGATGGGTCATGAATTAGCCTTGTCGACTCTATTTCAATGGAATGATATGATACTTCTCGTTATTAACATGTTATCTATACCAATATTATAAAGAGGAAGGATTTTTTTGTTTGTTTGTTTGTGTGTTTGTTTGTACCGAATATTTCAAAAATTCTATCACTGTTGGGAAGCTACACTATCCCCGGGTGACATAGGCTACTTTTTATCCCTATATTCCCACGGGAAAGGGAACTACGCGGGTGAAACCGCGAGGCGTCCGCTAGTTAATAATATTTTTGTAATGCTGCTTACCTAAATGCAGTGTAATCTACCTGCTTTTCCAAGTCAAACATTTAATCAATTTCAAGTGAGCTAAGTTTTATGCCTGTCTGCCTTCACTACCTTGCATCCTATAGGAATAAAGCCCCTTGTGGAAAAGTTCGTTTGAGGAAGTTTTTACTTAGGTAGGTATACCTAAGTACTTCCACCATTACATCTTTGAGCACGGGTGCCCTTCAGGTACATCGTTTTGACGGTTCCGTAATTAATAAGGAACCCTTATAGTTTCGCCATATCCGTCTGTCCGTCCGTCCGTCCACAGCTTAGCTCAGACTCTTAGTACTAAAAAGCTATAATTTGCAATTTGCTTTACAAGTTTACGAGTATAGTAATAGTCGACTAACTTATAAAATGTACTTGAAAAAGTAAAATTTTGTATATTGATGTATGGAGACAACAGTTTTTAAACAACAATGTTAATTTTGTCTCATCGTTAGAGCATTGTTCGGTGCTTTCATTGTTTTAAACGTTAGTAATGTTACCTATTTATATTAACCCCCACCGGAAAAAGAGGGGTGTTATATGTTTCACGTGTGTTGCTGTGTATCTGTGTATCTGTGTGCCTGTCTGTGGCATCATAGCGCCTAAACGGATGAACCGATTTTGATTTAGTTTTTTTGTCTGAAAGGTGATTTTGTCGAGAGTGTTCTTAGCTATGTTTGAATAAAATCGGTTCAGCCGTTCAAAAGTTATGGGCGTTTTACTGTTTGAATCGGGGTGTTTTCGCAAGTTAAACGTCGGGGGTTTTTTAAATTTTGAAATTTTACTTGTTTAGGTGAATGCAGCTGTTTATACGGCACCCTCTGTACGCGAGTCAGATTCGCACTTGGCCGGTTTTGAATTGATGCCAACACAATGTTAAAAACCTAGTAGAGAAGAAAGACAGGTAACCGATTCCGACAAGTAACATTCTGTCGTATAAACAAAAGGTTAAAATAATAGGATTGATAAGCACTAGCAAAATATCACGTGATGAATCCCTTACAGTTTCGCATTTCGAGATTTACTATCCCCAATGGATGGGCAACAATTGTATATATATACGTTCAGTTACATCATTTCTTTCTACGTCATCATCCATCATCATCAGCCTTTTTTATTGTTCCCATTGCTGTGACACAGGCCTCCTCTCTGTGAGAGGCAATGCGTAATTCACCACGCGGGCCCTGTGTGGGTTGGTGGATGTCACATATTGTGCAACTACAAGGCAAAGACATCCCTCTCACCTTTCTATAGTCTATCATTCTCTGCCAATACGTGGGTCACTCTTTCTGGAAGGACTCAAGTTTGACCAGACTGCTTTGCCTTGGTCTTTGCCTGGACATCACGTTTTCACCTCAACCTACTTGGCGGCCTTCAAGTGTCTCCAAGGTCCATAGTTACCAGATGACAACTGAACAATAGGTGCAAGGGGCGTCAACGCGTTCAAGCAGGAGCCTTACAACCTCCTGATTGCCTGTCGGTCTTGGACGATCACGTCCGTCCCGTAACACTTGGTGATTGACACTCTGACATGCAGCTAAAATTTTCGGCCTACCCTAAATACTTGTGAGTATAATTTTAGCACGCAGTGTTTTGTTCTTTTTGCAAATCGGAAACCTAGGACATCTCCGAGCCTTTGAGTACGATTTTGTGACTAATCAGAGAATCCGCATGTCTAAAATTATTCGTTAAAACAAATTGGGATTTCTTCATAAAAAAAAACATAGATCGATCAATAACTTCACCAGGCGCATTGGTAATGAGCAACTTGTCCATCTTATCGCGCCTATAAGCTCTGGTTTGCTTACGTCATATCACTAGGGCCAAGACCATATACCTACATATATTAGACTCACCGTCAATGTAAAACCTTCTAGTAGTAAACGTCGACCTCATCTAGTTTTAAAAGAATGATCGACATGTAAAAGTGTTTGTACAAACCAACTTACAGAAATAAAATCATTTATCATTTATTATTTCTAATTATGTTTTTTCATGAGATTGGAATTAATCATGGTTATACAACATTCTAGTAATATATTATTTGTGACGTGATCAATACGGTCATCCTAAGTCCAATCACGATTCATTCATCATATATTAAACAAATAAAATAATGCCATTTACCGATTATGTATATAGCATGGACCAAGTGATTAATCAGGGCACTATGTGTAATTTTTTTATTTTTTATTGCAGTCTCATATTTTAATGCCCGGCCATTATGAATCTAGTCACGTCAAATCGAGCAATATAATGAATACTGATTTAAACTTCTATGTTTATCACATTGTTTGGTCATTATGAATATTGCTACGTAACGATAGGGCAATTCTATAATTATGGTCAGTAAATTAGTCCAAGAGCGAGCGAAGCGAGCTCGGGAGCTTACGGCACTCCGACCGGTAAGGTTTGCTCGCTTTGCTCGCTCACTTCAGCTCCCGTCATCTCCTTCATGTTAGGTTACTTTAGACCCTGCAGATAGAAAGGGGAGCGCCGCAGCGGACCCTGCAGATAGAAAGGGGAGCGCCGCAGCGGGGCTACATCGACTTTGTTGCTTAAATAGTAATCGTACTTCCCTATTCTATATTAAAGCCAATGTCGACATTAAAATATTTAAATAAAATCTGTTTATTACCCGGCCCAATAAGTGATGGGCATTATCAGAATGCCCGTTCGATTTAATTATTTCAATAGTTTTTATCATATTGCCTACTCATATTGGGCATTTGCCCGGGCATTATGTATAATACCGTATTAATCATTTGGTCCATAACATATATAAAGGTATAATAACGATACTAAAATAATTTCGAAGAATTATTTAAATATTTTCGTGCACGCGTTATATGCTGTGATTGGTTAAATGAATTTTCAACCGCCAATCACAGCTGATTAGTGAGATTTGTCACATTAATTCTGCGATAGTTTAGAGGTGAGAAACTCGACCTAAAGGCTACAAACTTAATCCCTCGTCATCTAATCGAGGGGCTAACGTAGTGAGTTAAGTTTTAAAACTACCATTAATAAAAAGCTAACAAGAAAACAGACGAAAAAGGACTACGCAGCTGCCACGTTTATGGAATCTGCAATGATTTTATTGTGCCATAATAAAGTCAGAAAACACACAAACAATGTCAATCACGAAACCGTACACAGCATTAATAAGAGATAATGAACCAGCCCGACATCGACACGACTATTAATAAAATGTAAGAGGTAAAATATTAGCGGGCGTGCGTCCGCGGCTCCGCGGGCGGAGTGGCGTCCGCGTCCGTGTAACTCTCAATATGAGCTTTGTTACCGCTTTGTGCCGCCATTTCTTGTGTCACTGCATTGAATATATCGGGTGCTTTCCTTTGTGCACGGAATATTGCTCGTCTTTTGTCGAAATGAACGTTACCTTCCCAAGAGTTGTTTCAGCGAAGAATTTCGCGATTGCAAAGTAATATTTCCCCTTAAGAATTTCGATGTGTTTCTTTCATGTCGGAGATGACTTTACTTCAGATTATATTGTGTTCGGAAATTTTGTTTCAAGTTCGATTTTCAATATCAACGGTTCTTTTACGAGTTGTTTGAAATATTTTTGGGGAACTATCAATCATTTTTCTTTCGACGGTTATGTATTTATTTTTTACAACACAAAAACAAACTTTTTATGAGATATATTCTAGTGTTTATGTCAATAAAAACGTTAATACTGAAAGTTTGTTTTATAAAAAGGAGAATCCTTTTAAATTAGTTTTTAATTGAGATAGCGAGAGCCCTAGGTAGATAAATATAATTATTATTATAGAGTAAATCCTTTGTCCCAGTAATTGCATTGGCTTTGCCGTTTCAAGTCCAATAGCCATCTGACCACCAATTAGAGTGGGATTAGCGACGGTGGGAGATAGCCGTGTAATATACTCTTGAGATTGCTTGTTAATTATTTGAAAGTTCTTTCTAACTTCTGCTATTCCAAATATTTACGACCAGTTACATTAAATTATGTTGTTGGAATAAATTTATTGAACATTTATTTATTAACGTAATATTAGACAGCTTTTTATTGTCATGATATTATATTTCAATAATTTTCAAATGATTATTTTAAAGCTAGCTCTCTAATAATTATTATTTTTACCCGACTGCTGAAGGAGGGTGTTTATCAGTATATGAATGTTCCTATGTGGAGTTCGAGAGACCAATCGCCTTGGCCGATTTTGATGATTCTTACGTCAATTCGTCTTAACCTTGCGAGTGTCACTGGCTACATTCAAATTGGAAAAAAGAAAGATGGTGCATTTTGGGCGCCATATTGTGGAGGCCCAACTTTTTTTCTTACAAACCCATAGTGTGGGGTATCAAAATTAAGGGTTTTTAGAGGTGATTATAGAAATATATGACACTTATATTTTTAAATGTACCTAAGTCGAAAAATTTTTTTTTCCTAAAAAGTTATAAATAAAAATGTTATTTAAAAAAATCAAAAACCTGACTGCTTAAGAAGCGAACTAAACACACGTAGACAAGAAGAAAATCATGCTGTTCGGTCGGATGATACATATTCGCGAGTTGGCTGACCAAAACCAGATGTATCCTCTGACTGCACAGCATGATTTTCTTATTGTTAACGTCTTTTTAGTTCGCTTCTTTTATTCACTGGCGACATATACATACAATGCCAATCAAAACTGAGCAAGTGAAAAGGCGACCGCAGAAGTGAAGTTTGTGGGCTTCATCTATGTTTGTAAATAACTCATTGATCAATAGTAAGTTGAATGTCAATGGTCTACAAAGTGCTACATCACGCAGCACATGTTGTAGTAAGCTGGTCACTTGTACTTCAAAAGCCCTGAATCGGACCAATTACTACAAATAACAAACAATACGATATCCCCATCAGTATTAAAGAAAGAAAGAAAGAAAGAAAGAAAGAAAGAAAGAAAGAAAGAAAGAAAGAAAAGAAAGAAAACTTGTTTATTTGGCACACACAGATACACACAATGTACAAATATAAGGAAAAAGAATTTAATAAAAACAATTACATACATAGTGTGCCCCGCGGCTGCGCCAAAAAGGTCCAGTTCAGCAAAATGCCAGACAACTGGGAGTTGCCTGACGCTGGTTTTCAACTGAACCTTACGTTAGTTATTAGTTGTACTTAAATAGAGTAAAATGGATGATAAAGTTCTACGAAGTTCTACGAAGTGCTACGCCGTAGCAAGTTTCTCACTTATAACTAGCAGGCCTAATCTGATCAATTACTGTAACCACTAATAGTACGAAATCTTTATGAGTATTTATACCAGATACCCATTAAATAACTCTGAAATTCTTGAGCGACCCAAAGCACCAAAACCTTAAGCGCATTTTTAGCAGAAAATTTAGATTTTCAACACCAATAGGTTCCGTACCAGAAGGGTCAATACGGAACCCTATTGCAGTCACTCACGTAACCGTCTGTCCGTTGTCTGTCACAAAATTTTGTTTCTAAGATTTTTTTTACTTCCCATTGACCTATGAACTTGAAATTTGGTGATAATGTTTATAACAAATACCAATATATTCCATATTTGGTACGGAACCCTAAATGGGCGCACGGTCGGCGCAGTGGTTGAGCAATTGACTGCTGCGCTTCGTGTCGCGGGTTCGATCCCGCTTGATTGTGTATGTGAGTTTATATGTTTGTAAACGTACTGGAAGAAATTCCTAGTGTGGGCAACATTAAAAAAAAAGAAAAGAAAAAAAAGGTGACAAATCCTACACACACTTGGCCCGTTTTTTCTATGACCATATTATAGCAAGGTGGATACTAACTGGCTTAGGGTCCACGACGTACTACGAGGCGCTAGCACGCTTCTCACTTAAACCCTCAACATTAAACCGGTCTAATCTGACCAATTATTATAAACACTAAACAATACGAAATCCCTATGAGTGTAATTTGTTCTTAAAGTAATTATGGATGCTCCGTAGAAGCCGCGTACGGCGTGATAACAGCCGGATCCGAGCCGTATGCCGGCCACGTGCCGTAACATTAGGGCGGCGACATACAACCTACAACGCGGGTTCGGCCAACCTTACACACAACACACACGGTGGACAAACCTACACTACAAATACTGTATAATAGATAGTGGTTGGTAGAAGAGCACAGTTTTAAAACTTATTGCAAGTTTAATACTTTTGTGTGTGAAACGGAAAATATAGTATTACCAAATCAATTGAACAATTTTCGATCGATGAAATTGATCGACGTCGGTCCATTACTCTTTTTTTGTATTGCAGAAACTGTGGAATGACGTATGAAGTCGAAAGATCCATTCTACCGATGGCATCGATCGATGATCGACCCATTTGTGTGGTAACACCCTAACGGATGCTTGTCATTTGTGATTTAGAAAAAAAAAGGCAAGATTTCCGATACCTTCTATAATAAACATTAGAGTGATAGTACGGATATACGGGCTTAATACGGACTTGATAAAAAAAAATACTGACTGTAATCCAATAAGGTGACAATTGTTGCAGTTTGAATTTGATTTGGAGAGCTTTACATAGTAAACACTACAGCTGAACAGTTTCCCGGAATTATAAACCACTAGCTTCTGCCCGCGGCTTCGCCCACGTTCAAAGTTAAAAAGAAATGCTCCGATCGCCACCAAACTACAGGGTTATCAGCTAAGTAAATCTAAAGGTTGTCTGAAAATTTCATTAAAATCGGTCCAGCCGTTTCGTAGTCTATAAGGATCATACATACATACTTTCTCTTTTTAACCGACTTATCAAAAAGGAAAAGATTCTATGTTCGAGTTCTTGTATGTCTTTTTTTTTTTATGAATGTTCACCTATATCTCCGTCAATTGTGAACCGATTTTGAAAATTCTTTCTTTGTTTGAAAGAGTATGTTTCGATTGGACTGACGAATTGGACCCATTTTAGTTTGGTTAAGATCTGATGAAGAACTTCGGAGATATACGACAGAACTCTTCAATAACTAACGGCAAATCATTCGGGATTGATGCAATCGCATGTCTGTTTATTGTTTATACCATTTCACAACATAACATCACGCCAGTACGCTCTAAAAGGGTACGCAGATCTCTCATTTCACCGGTTATGTTCATGTTTCATGTTATTTGGGTAATCTATTCTGGCGTTATAGGTGCATATTTTAGGTAGGTACAACTAAAAAGGGAAAAATAAAAAAACTTTTTAGCAAAAAAATACTACCGACTTCCAAATAAAAAACTACAAAGTGAAAAATAACTTTATTTTTGGAAGTCGGTTTCCATATCGCAAAAAAATAGGAAAAAGAAAGACACCCACTTCCAAAAATAAAGTTATTTTTCCCTTTGTAGTTTTTTATTTGGAAGTCGGTAGTATTTTTTTGCTAAAAAGTTTTTTTATAGATAGATAGATAGATTACATACAAAACTTTTACAAGACGATGATGACCCAAAAATCTTTCCATTTATTTTCAAACCGAACCTCTACCCAGACAATGTACGAGTATCGATAGCGGTCCCACGCTCGCCGTAATGTTTGCTCGCCCGGCGGTCCGCCCGTGGCCCGCGCTCAACCAACTGCTAATTAACACTGGATTACCGCCCGGGCCAACCGCTACTTACTGTTTACAACTAGATTTGAAGACAAAGGAAATAATGTGCCGAACAATACCTTTCATTAGCGGCAAATAGTTTCCTTCCAGCCGCTAATGCATGGTATGTTACTGGAACACTTAACGCTTGCTGTATAATTTAGAGAACTGAGAATTTAGTTCGGGTTGATAAATTAATGAGTTCTTAGTAAGTTCTTGTTTTAGTTTTGTAAACAGTTATTTTATTTCGTTAAGAACTACACAAATTTTAATATAATTAAAGTACAATCGTAAAAACCGGCCAAGTGCTAGTCGGACGCCGCATGAAGGGTTCCGTACCATTATCGCAAAAACGGCAAAAAAATAGATAGATAGATAAACACTCACTTAAATATTTAATTTATTCGGTTTTTAGTATTTGTTGTTATAGCGGCAACAGAAATACATCATCTGTGAAAGTTTCAGCTGCCTAGCTGTCATGGTTCATGAGATACAGCCTGGTGACAGACGGACACACAGACAGACAGACGGACCGCGGAGTCTTAGTAATAGGGTGCCGTATTTACCCTTTTTGGGTATGGAACCCTAAAAAAGCCACGTCACATAGTATATAGTTTAGATATTATATTTATTATTATTTATTTATATATAATCTATATATATAAAAGAAAGTCGTGTTAGTTACTTCACTTATAACTCAAGAACGGCTGAACCGATTTAGCTGAAAATTGGCAGGGAGGTAGTTTAGAGCCAGGAGAAGGACATAGGGTAGGGTAGGGTAGGGTAGGGTAGGGTAGGGTAGGGTAGTGTAGGGTAGTGTAGTGTAGGGTAGTGTAGTGTAGTGTAGGGTAGTGTAGTGTAGGGTAGGGTAGTGTAGGGTAGGGTAGTGTAGGGTAGTGTAGGGTCGGGTAGGGTAGGGTAGTGTAGGGTAGGGTAGTGTAGGGTAGCGTAGGGTACTGTAGGGTAGCGTAGGGTAGTGTAGGGTCGGGTAGGTTAGGGTAGGGTAGGGTAGGGTAGTGTAGGGTAGGGTAGGGTAGAGTAGGTTAGGGTAGTGTAGGGTAGGGTAGGGTAGGGTAGGGTAGTGTAGGGTCGGGTAGGGTAGTGTAGGGTAGGGTAGGGTAGGGTAGTGTAGGGTAGGGTAGGGTAGGGTAGTGTAGGGTCGGGTAGGGTAGGGTAGTGTAGGGCCGGGTAGGTAGGGTAGATAAATGTTTGGTCTTTTTATGGCAAAACAAAGTTTGCTGGGTCAGCTAGTATTTAATATTTAAATAATATTATAATCCTCAAACATTGAGTCAACTATAAAGCATGTATATACACACAGTGTTTGTATTTTATTCTATTAATATAGTTCTGATGTATTTCCATCACCTAAACTTTTAAATTGATTCTGCCTAAAATACAATAAACCATTAACAACACAACGAAAAACTTTATAAAACTTATCAAACAAATGGAACATTAGTCCTTTGAGCATTGAAACATAAATAAGAGTGGAACAAGGCGATAATATCAATATCGAACGTTAATACAGTACGCCACAGTGAATGTAGTTGTTTATTCCCGCAACGTCTGCGGGACTACCCGCAAATAACAGAAAGAGCAAGTCCTCAGGGCATCGCTTTAGCTTTTCAATTTCCCTTTCGGAATTATTCGTGCTAATCGAATACGACCGCCGGGGTCTGGGACGCGGTCGCGATGATTCATTCATGAGACTAATGTCGCATTCCCACTCAGATATCAGGTATTATTGTGGTCAATAGCACTTACGTCGACGTCGTCGCCGCTGGCCACGGCTCTTCAGATGTGGAGCTTTGACTTTCAGTGGGTGATATTTTTGAGAGATTTATGAGCGATATTTGTGCTTAGTTTGTGGTATATTGAGATAATCTTAAGTCTTTCCTAAGGTGCAACAACAATATAAAATCATGCCTGTATTACACGAAGGGTTAGGCAGAGGTTTACTTACTATTTTTTTTTTTAGCGATAGGCTCGCGTTTGACCATTATCTCGCCTGATGGTAAGCGATGATGTGGTCGACGGTGTAGCACGTTTGCCTAGAAGTAACCTATTCACACTTGACTTAAATACCCTAAGGTTGTAGCTCTCAGGAAACAAAGACTCCGGCAGGGAATTTCACTCCTTAGCTGTGGGCACAATGAAAGTATTCGCAAACGCTTTGTGCGTATGGGTGGGATGTCCACCATGTACCGGTGATCCGGTGTCCAATGATGGAAAGGGCTAGGCGGAATCAAATTGTGCAGTTCCATCGCACATTCCCCGAAATGTAACCGATAAAAAACCGACAGACTGGCCACTTGGCGTCGATGTTCAAGGGTCTGGCGCTTTGAGGCGACCAGTGCATCGTTGCCGATAATCCTCTTGGCCCGTTTGTCAATCGACTCAAGTGTATCAACTTGATATTTGGCAGATCTGTCCCAGAGGTGACTCCATGCATGTCCGAACTTGCGCTTTATACAATTTGAGCAGTTGTTCAGGCGTGAAGTACCGTCACACCATTTCAAGGATCCCCAACTTTTGTGCAGCCAACTGATCCTTTGCCTCAATGAATGGACCTTAATTGAGGGTCGATGTTAACGTAACACCAAGAAGGTCGAGATGATCCGTTATCGGCACTGTTACACCACGGAAAGCTGGAGCCGGGTGGAATAGGCTCTTTTTTGCGGCAAAAAGACACGCCTGGGTTTTAGCAGCATTAAAACTGACTAGATTGGCATCGCCCCATTGTAGAGTATTATAGAGTACAACTACATTTCGCAAATTACGCTTTAAATTGATTATTCATAATGGCTTAGCTTTTCTCCCTAATAATAATAGTGCGATATATTATCGCACTAATATTATAAGTTTGTGAGTGTGTGTGTGCGTGTCTGTTTTTGTATGTTTGTTACTTCTTTACGCTCAAACGGCTCGACGGATCTGGATGAAATTTCGCAAAGAGATAGATTATAGTCTGGAATAGCACAGGATACTTTTGAGCCCAGTATAATTTACCTTGGGATAGAAAACACTTTACACGCGGGCGAAGCCGCTGGCAGAAGCTAGTAGCACTAATGCAATAGCATTCATGCAATTTAAATCAATTTAGGTTCTTCATAATAAGCTTTATTTTATATCGGCTATTGAAAGTCGGCCAACATTTATAAAATTAGCTTTTAATAGCTTCTACAAATCATAGGCTGTTTCTAAACTAACAATAAAACAATCATTCACGCTTCTCCGCAGCGCATATCAAAATATAAGAGTAATAACAAAACTACCCGATACACAAACAATGTCCATAGAAAGTTTGAACGCATTGTTCGATATGAGGGTATGAAGGCGTTGCATCGTCGCGTTGCAAATGATGAGGCGCGAGGTATTGTCGCAGCATTAATGAGCGCCGCGGCCCGGCGCCCGCGCCTCTCCCGGCGCCCGCTCGGCGCCCAACCCGGCGCCCGGCGCCCGGCCGGCCCGGACAGCCGCGCGGAAGAGGAAAATTAAACTCCTGGGCCCCCGGCTCGTGTTCATTACTCCACACCCGATTACTCCACCGCTGTTTGTGAATGCAGCTCTAAAGTACCACTGAAAGAGCTGTATGGCAACATTGGAATTAGAAACTGTGATAATTAGTGCTCAACTAGAATAATATACTTGCCACTTTTAATGCGCTAGTAACTTGTACATAAATATGTGCCGCAGTGTTTTGTTGTTTGTAATACGGAGACTGCTCGGAAAGGGATAGCTTCTATTTGTTTTTCATTTTATTCTTCATTCAGAGCAGTGGTAGAAACATAAAGTCCGTGGGGTATTGCTTTAAGATTTCAATTTCCTTTCCGGAATTACTTGTACTCTAATCGAACACGCGTCAGGGGACACGCGGGAGGCGGCGGCGGCGGGGCGCATCGCAACCGCAAATTACTCCGGCACTCTGCGTACGAATGTTTAAAATGTATTATTAAGATATTTACAACATCGCGCTCACTGCACGAGGGTTAATGTCTAATGACCTTTAATTATTTGTTCCTTCCAACTAATCGATTGGGTTTTTTAGGTTTTCAGACAGACGCCAGATTGTGTTTATCACACACATTTGTACCTTTTATCAGTTTGTCATAAGATGACTAACGGATTAAACTAAAAAAGGTCATGATGAACTAAGCAAGAAATAATTTGATAAATTTATCATAGGTATATCCAAAGTCCAAAAGAATCGTCGAGTGAACTATTGCACTTTAATTGAACCGAAATAATAGATTTAAAATAAGTAGTTATGCATGGTAACGTCAGTAAGTTATGTGGGGCGCGGGCGAGGCGCGCGACAGCCGGCTGCTGATTGTAAAGCGCTCACAGACGGAGCCTATTCGATTTCACGGCTCGCCGCGCCCGATATTTATTGTCATCGGTGCAGTTGTACGACACGGCGCCTACTGAACCGCGCTGAAAAATCTCCATTCCCCAAAATCGGACGAAAACATTCCGCTGATACCCGAACCATCAACTTCGACAAAAAAAAAATTCGTACCGTGTACAACGACAAAAACGTGACGTCGACGCGGCTTTAACAATCGTTACTTGAATATGTTTGCAAGCAGCTACACGACACCTTGTCTCGTTAGTAAAAAGTGATGTTACGTACGATTTATCACCTGCACACGACACGGAAGGCCCCCGGAGCCGAGCTTCCTTTAAAACCTGTCAGCGCTGAGAACTGAAATGAAAACAAACGCGTGGATTTACACACTTGAAATATTATAGTGGCGATGGTGAATGTACCCGGTGCGGCGGTGCCGAGCGTGTCCGAGCGATCCACATCGGTTTTCATTTATTTTAATAAAATTGCCATGAATTATACAAAGTTCATTGAGGGCTCTAGTGCAGTATGAATTTCTCCACCATCATCTCCCACCAACAATAATGATTAAACCAATAAAAATAACCGTCTGTATAGTCACATATTACTTAACTAGTAAGTAATAATTCCAATTTATTTAATACTTCATGCACACAAAAGTACAGAGGCGGAATTAATGCCTTAGGCATTTTCTACAAGTCGACTTTTGGGTGATGAAGAGTTAAACAGTGGTAGGTGCAATATTGAAAGTTAAACGTATTTGAATATACTTATACCCTCTTACAAATAAACGCAGAATAAAGTTATACCAGGTATAAACCTATGAAAATGTATGGGTATATCTTAGTTATACTTGGTATAACTTTATTCCGCGTTTATTAGTAAGAGGGATAAACTATAAATACAATATAATAAATATATATACTAAAAATAATAAACTAAATACATCAATATACTTAAACATTTGTAGTAATAGATAAATACCTAATTGAAAAACCTTAGCGCTGTAACCAATTACTTTCTTTAGATTTTTGCTTTCCTTGCATGTCAAACAGCATCACTACACTGCTTCTCCTATAGAACTTACAACTATGACCCAAAGCTACAGCTGACCAAATGATAATATCTCGGAACCCTATCAAGTTCAGCAAACAGTTTGCGAACTTATTATTCGGTCGATAACCACCGCTCGCCAACCGGAGAGGGTTAACTACTGACCTCCAGTCATGTTTGGCGGAACAATTAAACTGGTCAGCCAGTACTTTAAAAACCTGCCAATGGCCGAACAAAACTGAATAGACTATAAAGTCATTTTCAGCTAAAAGCGCAAATTGTACGGTGGTAACTCAATAGCAGAGAGATAGTTAATTGGTACAATGCCAACTCGGTGGATACCTTTGTTTTAATTCAATTGTCTCGAAGCTAATGCACTCGGTAGAGCAATCTTAACCGTGTCCCGACTGATTATGGTAACTTTTCAGGTTACATTACAGCTGTACATTTGGTAAGAAAAGCTGTCAATTTTCTGTTTACAATTCTCTGTTATTTTTAACAATAGAGGAGCTCGTGGCTAAATAATAACAGCCGCACTGGTCGATCATCAAGGTTAAGCAACGCTTGACGATTTTGGTCTGTGGATGGGTGACCATTTCAACATACCGAGTTTCCTCCGTGCCTCGGAAAGCACGTTAAGCCGTTGGTCCCGGCTGTCATTTGAAAATCTTTGACAGTCGTTACGGGTAGTCAGAAGCTTGAGATCTGACTTCAGTCTTGCCAAGTGGTACCGTCTTACCCAGTTACTGGGTTGTGGAGGTCAGGTAGGCAGTCGCTCCATGTAAAACACTGGTACTCAGCTAAATCTGGTTGGACTGGAACCCGACCCCAATATAGTTGGGAAAAGGCTAGGCAGATTGAATTCTCTGTTATTTTTAGGGCTTATGTTTTTGAACTGTTATGTACTACCTACCTTTTATTATTTTTCAGGACTTTTGGGGAAATACCAGGGAGTGTGGGATTTTTACCTCACGAAAACCACCCGGCGATCACCATCAGCACTTGGAGGAGCACACAACGTTACCTCTTAAAAGACCAGTTCGGAACCCCCTCTGTGCAACGCCTGTTAGGGCACGTCCCTGGGGAGACTGAGAAGCGTCTCCCCTGAGCCTCGCTGTGCACGGCAGCACGAGACCACTGTGCTACCGTCTTACCTGGAGTCACTTGGTGGGTGGACAGAGTCCCCAGTCTGAGCACCCGCGACCCCGGAGTCCCACCTGCCCATGATGACCTGACATATATCTATACGTCTATACTATACTTTTACTATACTATAATAATATTTATAATATAATATTGTAAAGAGGAAAGATTTGTATTTTGTATGTTTGTATGTAACGATTAAACTTAACATTTCAGGACCGATTTCAAAAAAATTTTCACCGTTGGGAAGCTACACTATCCCCGAGTGACATAGGCTACTTTTTATCCGACTGCCGAAGGAGGGTAATGTGTTTATCAGTCTATGTATGTATGTATGCATTTATTTATTTATATACACTTTATTGTACACCATAATAAAAAAGAAACTTAATACTAATAAAAATATTTTGCCTTGTACCGTGATCATAGAATACTCATAGAATACTCTTTATTATGTACACCATATAAGTTACAGAAAATATAGACGAAAAAAAAAACATTACACTGGGTGACACAATGGGCGGCCTTATCGCTAAAAGCGATCTGATCTGCGTGATATCTGACACAAGAAGAAAATCATGCTGTGCAGTCGGAGGATACATCTGGTTTTGGTCAGCGTGCTCACGCATAAGTATCCTCCGACTGCACAGCATGATTTTCTTCTTGTTTACGTCTTTTTAGTGGGCTTTTTAAGCAGTCGGGTTTTTTGTTTTTTTTTTCAATATTTTTTTATCCCTGTATTCCCACGGGAACGGGAACTACGAAGGTGATTCCGCGAGGCGTCCGCTAGTTTTTAACCGAATTACCAAAAAGGAGGAGGTTATCAAATCGAGTGTATTTTTTTTTATGTTTGTTACCTCAGAACTTGTTTCTAGGTGGACCGATTTTGATTTTTCTTATTTATTTGAAAGCAGGTGCTTGTCATGTGGTCTCATTTAATTTCCATCAAGATCTGATGAAGAATTTCGGAGATATCAGAACTCTTCAATAAATGACGGCAAATCACTCGGTATAGCCGCAATCGCTTTACTGTTTATTGTTTACACCATTTCATATCATAACATCACACTAGTACGCTCTAAAGGGGTACGCAGATGTAAACAGTTCACCTTGGTATACTCTTATTCCACCGGTTTTGTTTAAATTTCATGTTATTGGGTTAATCATTTCTGGCTTCATTTTGGGCATTATTGGTACCAAGCCTATATAACTGGTCCATTAAGTATCACAACTAAAAAGTTTTTTTTTTTTTAATATAATTTCGGTGTATTGAATTTACTTGCGTTTATTTTCGAACTCATTCAGGACAGCTTTTCCAGTATTATTTGTTTTTCTAAGTTTTATTTAGACATGCTTTCCAATAAAACATTTACATTGAGTACTAACATCAAAATCGGGTCCACAAAAATCACATCCGCAAACCGCACGAAACACGAACAAATTCCGAGTTCAGATTCAGAGCTATTGAGCAGACAGCGACATCGGTGTGTGCTTAGCGAGCACAAATGTCGACAGTTGCCATGCGTGGCATCGTGGCACTGAATACGTTCTCCGCATCTCCTTATTGACACGCCGGGAGGAATATGTTTAGGCCGTGATTACCAGGCTTAGGTTAATCATTCCCTTTATAAACGCCGCTGTCAAATACATTGCAGTGCACTCTGATTTGTGCAAGCTCATTGGACATTCATTGATTATTGACTTGTACTCAAATATACGGTCGAGCGATGTTTTAAGTTCACGTTTCTTATTAATAGTGCTAGTTTTGGGGATATGGTGTAGATGGTGACGGTGTACACAGCTTTTGGTATCTTGTGTATTCGAAGATTGTCTAGACTTAAAAAGTTTATCAATCAATTCAAACGAGGAACACAACAATTAACTGCCGGAAATGGCACACAAAGAAGTATTGCAATGAATTAAACAATAAAAGTATGAAAACGTAAACACAGAACACCGGTTTTGAGACAGTGCTAATACGAACCCGACGAGAATTTGTCAAAATTGAGTTAAGTGCTGATTTTTAGGGTTCCGTACCAAAAGGGTAAAAACGGGACCCTATTACTAAGACTCCGCGGTCCGTCTGCCTGTCTGTCTGTCACCAGACTGTATCTCACTAAAAACAGAATAAAATAGAAATTTGAGTCCCATACAACAAACGTGATTTTTTGCCGTTTTTTGCGATAATGGTACGGATCCCCTTCATACGCGAGTCCGACTCGCACTTGGCCGGTTTTTCAATAGTCACATAATTTTTATCCAAAGAAGAAGAAAAAACAAATAAGGCAGTTCTTTTTTCATTTAATATTTTGTATTTTCTTGTGTATTTATGTTATAAATTTTACTATTTTATTTTGTTTTGCTTAATGTACCAGGCCCCTCAGAAAGTATTGCGAAAAAAAGTTTTTATATATGGGAGACTGGCCAGTTATAATGTTTTTCGAAAATATGATTATTTATAAGTAAAAATAAGTAAGTTCCAATTTCAAAATTTCCCTCCACATTTTTTGCGAGTTAATTCAAAGTATTGTGTCTCACTGAAATATGGATCTGCGCCGGGAACATTTTAGAGCTATGATTTTATACGATTTCAAGTGTCGCCTGAAACCGGATGAATCGTACGATATACTTCAAATGGCATTCATGGATGAAGGCCCTTCCAAGGCAACCGTGTATCGTTGGTATAACGAATTCAAGCGCGGTCGACCAACTTTGGGGGATGACGAAAGAAGCGGTCGCCCTTTGACGGCTGTTACCGAAGAAAACGTGCTAGCAGTGAAAAATTTAATCCAAGACAATAGGCGAATTACATATCAGGAGATTCAACACATATTGAAGATTGGATCGGGAAGCGTTCACGAGATTCTACACAGCCATCTTCGCGTGAGGAGGATAGTATCACGCTGGGTGCCGCACAACCTCACCGATGCTCAGAAGCAGGCCCGGGTGGAATGGTGCCGTGATATGCTTAACAAATTTGAAGCAGGCTCGTCTCGGCGTGTTTACGACATCGTTACAGGTGATGAGTCCTGGATTTATCAATACGACCCAGAAACCAAGCGCCAGTCGACTGTTTGGGTGTTTCAAAATGAGCCAACGCCTACCAAAGTGAAGCGATCTAGAAGCGGGGGTAAGATTTTGATCGCTAGCTTTTTTAATTTGACTGGCCACTTGGTATCAATTCCCTTACGGGATCAAAGAAGCATTAATGCCGAATGGTATACTACCAAATGTTTGCCAGAAGTTTTCTCTGTTATAAGCAACAAGCGACCAAACACAGGGCTCCGCGGGCTACTGCTCCTCCACGACAATGCACCTGCGCACACCGCACTCAAAACGAGGGACTTCCTGGACAGCACGCCAGTCAAACTCCTGGGTCACCCTCCTTACAGCCCTGATCTAGCACCGTGTGACTTCTTTTTATTCCCAAAAATAAAAAATCAGCTCAAAGGGATACAATTTTCGTCGCCGGAAGATGCGCTGGCTGCGTTCGAGCAGGCTGTAAACGAGGTGTCTGCGGCGGACTGGAAAAAGTGTTTTGAAAACTGGTTTAGGCGCATGAATCTTTGTATAGAGGCTGGTGGAAAGTACTTTGAAAAGATTTAATAAAAATATATGTACGTATAGAACAATTTTTTTTAGTTTCGCAAAACTTTCTGAGTGTCCCACGTATCTAAAGAAAATTGTCCTTATTTTATTTTTTTATTTCTACGCAAAAGCTGTCAAACCACCATTTGAATCCTCAGATAGAAGTTACCTAAGGATTGAAAAATCTGAGCTTCACGTGATGCCGTGCAACCTCTGCGAGCTCGTATTTTATTTATAACCTGGTTTTTAAAAACTGGTCTAGACCTAAAAAGTTTATCAATCAATTCAAACGAGGAACACAACAATTAACTGCCGGAAATGGCACACAAAGAAGTATTGAAATGAATTAAACAATAAAAGTATGAAAACATAAACACAGAACACCTGTTCGTGCGATGATGTTGAACAATAGTCGTACGGCGTGTTTGGACGATGGGACAACGCATAGCATGGCCAACACGGCCATGCTATGCGTTGTCCCATCGCCATGGTGCGTTGCACTTTTCACAATGGTACGTTGCACCATTGTGAAGAGTACATTGGCGGAAAATAATGTATCTGCGTATATTTTTGTTTGGATTCAACATCTGAATTATTTTTGTGTGTATAGCACTGATTTTTCCACTGCGTGCTACTCTCCTTCCACTTCTATCTATCTAATAACATAGGAAATATTATACCACAAGTAGGTATAAATTGCATTTAATTTATTTTAGGGTTCCGTACGTTAAGAATGAAAAAATGGAATCCTTATAGAAACACTTGCGTGTCTGTCTGTCAGGGCTGTTTTGCCCCGAATCTAATTGGCCGATTTAATTGAAATTCGGTTCACATTATCGACCCAGTAGTGCCCATGTAGACTTATGTAATTTTTTTTTATTTTTTTTTTGATTTTGGCTTCTGTGACCCAAACACGGACAAAAATTATGATTATTTCAGATATGATTGCGCGCGAATCCGTCTCGCACTTACACAGTTTTCAAATTTAGCTGTCATTGAAGAAATAGACCTGATTATACGTTATCCTGACAAAATTGCAATCCACTTAAAGCTATGAACAGTAATAAAATCGCACGTGCTATAAAATAACGCTTTACATTTCATCATCCAGTAAATTTATGACTACCTTCGAGACAATAATAAGAATCGTCGACTCACTTACATCGTGATTAAATTATCATTGCAAAGTCAGACTGTACAGTTAAAGTTATTTCGCGCTCATCGCTTCCACTGGATTAGTCCGAACGTTTTATTATGGTATTATTCAAAGCTGTCTTAACATATTAAATAAAACATGAAACTGAGGGTGAATTACAATTAAGTTTGCCAAAATATTCTTGACACTTATATTGTTTTGCACACACACATTCTTGTGTCCGCAGTTTGTATTAATTATATAATATTACAAAGGCACCCGCCCTTAAGTCCACTGTGAACTGGTAAATTGCTTCAGTAGGTAATAAGACCAAAATGAAATATTATGTCGTTTCAATTTTGAAACGTAACGAAGCCCTACGTATCCTCGTGCTCAAAATAAATTATTTTAATATTTTAGCTGGCGCAAAATAATGTTGTTAGCTGTTTTCCGGCGAGATTACGAACTAATAACATTACAAAACAAGCTCTTTGCGGGTAAATTATGCATGCACTCTCGGATCATTACCGAGGCTCGCTTGGCCTCCGTTCAAAATCTTACGATTGCTTCGTGAACCAAATCTTTCACAGTATTTTAATGTGTACTGTTGAACCTACGCTAATCGTCTACGTTAATGTTTTTGACACGGGAAATAATATGACTAACGATCCCTTATGTAATAAATAGATTACCTAGGCAATGCGTGCTTCACCGTCGCCCACATCATCGCTTACCATCAGGTGAGATAGTGGTCAAGCGCGAGCCTATTAAATATAAAAAAAAACTACTACGTACAGTCAAGTGTCAAAATTAAAGTGCAGTCGCACTTCTATTGGACAGTGAGGTGGACATGAAAGTGATGAGTATTGGCTAACAAAATGTTATTTTTAAGTCTGTAAGTAAGTTATATTTTAGTAGTTTAATAACTGGTTTTCTAAATTATTTTAAACTAGCTTCTGCCAGCGGCATCGCCCGCGTGAATGTCGAAAAAGGGAAGGGGATATATTCCCGGGATCAAAAGTATCCTATGTGATATGCCAGACTATAATCTATCAAATCAAATTTCATCCAGATCCGTCCAGCCGTTTGAGTGTGAAGAACTAACAAACAAACATACAAACACACACACACACACACTCACAAATTTTCACATTTATAATATTAGTGTGACAATGCACCCGCCATGTTGTCTCTTCACCATCATTGGTTGACTGGTAGAGAATGCCCAAGACATTAGGTCCGCCATTATACTTATTTTAGTGCATGAAGTCTAAATAAATAAAAAAAACCGGCCAAGTGCGAGTCAGACTCGCGCACGAAGGGTTCCGTACCATTATCGCAAAAACGGCAAAAAATAAACACGTTTGTTGTATGGGAGCCCCACTTAAATATTTATTTTATTCTGTTTTTAGTATTTGTTGTAATAGCGGCAACAGAAATACATCATCTGTGAAAATTTCAACTTTCCCGTTTTACCCTTTGGGTACGGAACCCTAAAAACTACTAATCTAATAACTGATTAGACAAACAGACTAGATAAAGTAATCAATCAAATAACCGAAAGTAACATAAGATAATACCTGGGTTCACCCCACATTACCCAATCAATGTGTGTCGCAACAACACGAGAAGTAATTGTACGAGGTCGAGGGCAGGGCTGCGGGCTACATATCAGAAGAGATGCCCCTCGGGGAGCGGCGGATTAGCGCGATCTTTTCCGAATTGAGGGTAAACATCCGAGAGATCCCATCCCTAGAGCCCACGCTAAGGTGAACCTGTTTGTTACTTGAAAATCGCATTACTTCTCACAAGCTAACTATCTGATTTGTTGGATCGCCGCTGCTGGTGGTTTATGTTTTTATATGAATATTTTGTAAAATAATAAGCTATTTGTGTTTTAGTTAGAGATAAAACAAACTCTCATTATATGTAAGTTGTACCCACAGACTTCTCTCAATTTTCAGCAAGTACCTACAGTATGTTCATATAAGTCGCGTTTACTACGGGAAAGTTAGTTAGCTGTTTATATACAATTTGTACTTACTTTATTTAAAAGATGGTTAAACAAATCGACGCCAATTCGGCATACATCGAAGTTTAAAACAAATAATTTGCATTGAGATCGCTTACCATTCTACTCAGAACTGCTAAGATAAAAGCCAGAGAAATCCTCGTGAGCGCTCAAATTCTTGGAGCGCAGTGGCGAACCGTCTTTGCCCGACGGGCGGTAATAAAAACGGCTTAAATAGGATTTTAACCGCGAGTTCCTCGCCTTAATTAAATTGGATTTGCGAGTGAAAGAAATATACGTGAAAAATTCGTGTCGATTATGTCAGGGGAACGAGTTCTGAAATCCCTTTTAGTAAGCGGATTATGTTCGTCTCCCTGAGATTATATTTGTATTACATTTGTTTCAATGCGAGCACTGTTGATAAGAACGTCTTTAGTTAAAGCGATCTGGAGCAGTGAGCAGCTTTGTGCCGACGAGGAACCGTATGACAGGAAGTAGCAGCTGAGGCGTCGCATGCCTCGACGCTCGCGGAACGGGGCATCTTCCCGTACAACACTTCTTTACAACACAGGTACATGCATAGACATAATATCTGCTAAATACCAATCCGTATAATTATTATAAGAAAGTCATAAAATATCATGATACGAGCTAATATTCCACATTACATGCACTTAATCGCCTTTTCATGGTACTGTACGTGGTAGTAGAAATATTAAAACTCTGAAATAACGGCAGTAACAGCTGCAGTAACGGGGTTTTAATTATCACTTACAACGCCTTTCAGCCGCGGAAAATTACTGCCATAAACCATTTAGAACAGAGAATAGCTAAACGATTTAGGATGCCAGTTATTAGAATATAGCCCGCAGTTGTCTGCTTGACGCCTTGTGGCCGAATTTACAAGTGTCGTTAACGAAGTTACATTGATGTCTAAGTGGCTAATATTTATTGGCTTTTTTACTTGACTCGTGGCTAATTAAATCAGTGGCGGTTCAGTATTGAATAACATTATCCCTCAATTAACATTCGAGGGTCGATTTTTAAAGCGGCTACAAAGGCGGGCCGGTGTAGGCAATAAAACGGCTCGTCCCTTATCCGTCATTCAGCCCTTGGAGATTTCTTCTGGGGGAATAATTTACGTTGATCGCCCGGAAGGGGAGCGTAACTGCCTCACTGAAACTTTAAGCTTTCACTCAGAATGGTTGCGATTCGCGGTGTCTCAACTTTCACTAATAAATTGGTTACGATAGAACAAATAGCGATGTAAAATCGATCTTCAATTACTTCGTTAATTTATAATGTGTAACGAATTATTGCCATCGAATTACGAATTAAATCCACCAGCGCGTATATGAGATTCCTGAAAATATTTAACACAACGTGCAAAATTGCCGTTCACTGCAGCTTCCCCTGCCGCATATAGTTTAGTATTTACCTAGTGTTCAAAAGTTCTTTACAAATTGTTTTCAACAACATGTGTTCACGGCTTTTTAAATTCCCTGCAAAGGGCGGTAGTTGCGATGATGACGTCACGTGTCGATGAGTGTGAATAAAGCCTTTGACGCCTTTCGCCGCATGCATTTCAAGCCAGCCGCTTCAATTCCAGTTTACACGCAACCCTTGCCAAGAATCACTTTGCAATAAAAATGCAAAGCTTTTTTGAACCAATAAATTACGTAGGGGCATTTTTTCATGAAACGTACGAACGAAACATGTTACTTACGATTTCAGGGTTTGCGTAAATGATTATTTCGGTAAGTTTACACTATTATACTAAATGTGAGTGAAATACGAGATTTACGTCAATTCTATTATTATTTGTTTATATATCAGCTATTATTTCCACCTTGTCCTGGGAAGTGAAAGTACCCGAAAGTTACTAACGAGGGAGAGTATTTAACATTCCGAGAGGCTCGCGAGGCCCGGAGGGACGTCTTGTTAGGAAAAAAGCTGCCCTCTGCGACACATCACTCGTAAAACATTGCCTGCGTGGGCCTTCTGCCTGCCACTTGGCTTTTAACGTAATAATATTATTTTTTGTGTTAATTAAAAGTGGCTGTTTTCTTCATTGAACATATTTTTGTAATTAAATTGGGCTTTACTCTGATGCTACATTATGCTAATTTTATTAGATTTTCATAATATAAGGTCATTCAGATTGGTGCCGTAAAATCAGTCTGTAGAAAAGTCTTATTTGTACATCGAAAATATTTCCATTAAAAATTGCCAGGTTGTTAAAGGATAACCAACAGAACCAAATTGGTTCTAACCATGTTCAAACCAGCAGAGACAACGAGGCACACATTTTAACCCACTTTACATCTATCCAGTAACCAACTTTCCGTATTTCTAATGAACGTTCGCAAGCACATCGCAGTCGTAATCTGTCAAAATCCCCTCTACTTTCCGTTCATTTTGACAGTTTTTAACATTGATGGTCTGCCATGATATTTTGACTTGAATTTTAAGGGTTTATTAGTACCATCATTGACCTTCAGATACTCCATCACCTCTGAGTCTATGTACCTACTACAAAATGAAGCCATTTTTTCAGAATCAGAATATTTATTTGTGAAACATAGGTATTTACATAAAGATCTTAGGTTTATTATCATGTCCGCTATGTTTTGCCGTGAAGGCGTACAAATATTATTGAAAATAAAAGCAAAAAATAAAGGAAAATAAAAATTCTAACAGAATAAAACAAAATTAAATACTTGAGTAGGTACAAGAAAAGTAAAAAGAAAAAAAGCTATTTTAAATGTATTTAAATATCTAAATAAAATCTACAATTAAATCTAACCAAAACAGAGAAACAGATTTCTTAAATATATTTAATAATCACAGCAAATGCTTATTGCACACGAAATATTAAAAATTATCATTTATAAAATCTTCTAAATTGTTATACCAGTTTGTCCAGCACCGTGCTAATAATCTAAAGACGTCCCTCCACACTAATAAATCCTACAACATACTGTTTCACCATGTTCTCCTGGTACAAAAGGCTTCTGCCGTTATCAAAAAATAGCTACCGAGGATGGTGTGGTGTTACCGTTCAACCATAAAAGGGTGTGTGGTGAACACAGAGCTACACTAATTCCTCTTTACGAGCATCGATGGGTCGAATCGATATAGACATACGTATAATCAACCATTTTTTCGCACTGTAGTGGACAAAACAGATCATATAGCAATGGCATCTCTTTTTACAAGGTTTTATTTAGTTTCACTTGACATGTGTCTGTAAATACATTTTGCAAGATTTTCCCGCAGCCGTATTGCGTAAATGCGCAAAGAGTTTAAACTCTATCCAACCGACCAAATCGGCCAATCACACAAAATGGAAATCCACATCGCGTCTTTCAACTCGCATGTGGTTGGTCGATTTTGTCGGTTGGAGAGAGTTTAAACTCTTTCCGTACTTACGCAATACGGCTGCCGTTCGATTGAGTTGAAATAGTGCTCACCCGTTTGTTTCTCCTGACAATTACATTTTTAGATTTTTTTTTGTTAATTTTTATAAAAGTATATCGATAAAACAAGTTAAATTTCTCACTTTCTAACGGACTTACATTTTTTTCACATTTTCTTCAAAAGGTTCTCAATACGACTGTATTTTTTTTGCCTCAGTACTTTTTATTAGGTGAACCGATATTGATTATTCTTTTTTTATTTGAAAGCTGGTGATTTTTATGTAGTCCCATTTAAATTTGGTAAAGATCTATTGAAGAACTTCGGCGATATACAACAGAACTCTTCAATAAACAACGGCAACGGCTCACGGGATTGCTGCAATCGCATGTCTGTTTATTGTTTACGCCATTTTATAACATAACATCACGCCGCCCGCGCCGGTACACTCTAAAGGGGTACGCAGATTTGTATAATTCACCCTGATACACTCTCATTTCACCGGTTATGTCAACTCTTTATGTTATTCAGATAATCTATTCTGGCATAATTTGTGAATTATAGGTACTATTTATATATACCAGTTCTATAAATTACCTTAAAGAACTTGCTCACTATGTACCACAAATAAAAAGTGTAAATCAAAACTTTTACAAAAAACAACAACTGTCTGCCAAAAAAACAATACAAAGTGAAAAATAATTACAATATCGGAAGTCGGTGCTCCTGTTTTTGTTTCTAGTTTTTTGACTTTTAAGCCTTATGGTGGGTACACACGGACGTACATGCTCGATAAATTTGCTTGATCTTGAGGAAGTTCAAACAGAGGAGGAACATGCTATACGTCGCGGCTACAGGTACAAAGATGTTTGCTTCGAACATCGAGCAAGAATTATGGACGTTTGAATCTTGTTCGAATCGAGCATTTTGGTTGGCTTCGAGCATTTTTCTTAAGACTTGCATAGTACACACGTTCGTACTTGCTAGAGTTGGGGGAAGTTTGTCGAGCATGTACGTACGTGTGTCCCACCATTTGAGCTTTTTAGCTTATTCCGCTGAAGTATATTAAACCAATCACACTTTATTAATAATATTATAAAGCCAAAAGTTTGCGTGTGTGTTTGTTATTTCCTCACGCTCAAACGGCTGGACATATCTGTATGAAATTTGGTACAGAGATAGATTGTAGTCAGGGATAGCCCATACTTTTTATCCCGGGGATATGTCCTCTCGAGATAATTTTCGACATTCACGCGCGCGAAGCTGCTGGCAGAAGCTAGTTGTTATATTACTCGAAGGGTAACGATAAACAAAATTATCTTGCAACAACACATTTCTGATTCGTTTTCGAAATGTTATTTAAGTATTTTTCAGTTTTCTTGAGGTTCTGGGTTTGATTATCGCGTCAGTTAAAGTGTTGTTGTATTTTCCATAATGAATTTATCAATAGCAGTCCAAAATCTGGATATGTTCCTGGTTGCCGCTAATAGGTCTATTTTATGGGACTTAAAACATAACTGGCGAACTCATCGGGGTACACAGGCGAGATGTTATATATTAAATTTTAAAAAAACCTTTATTTCCCCATAGTTTACAATTCTATACATTTTTTTTTATCTAGCCTTTTTAGGATTATATCAATAATCCTTTTGTTCCGTAATATAAGAAAGATCCGTAAAAAGCGAGTCGGCAGTTTGTAATTTATTTAATGTAATAAATATATTAACATATATACAATTGAATATTCTAAAAAAACAAGCATATATTCAAATACAAAGGGAAGAGGAAAAAGGGCTCATTGTGCATCAAAAAATTTGTTCACATCGATGGCAATGCGAAAAGTGCCTCTATTTTCGGCGCAAAAATTTCATCGATTTTTTTTATACAAAGTACGAGATTTTCATTGAATAAACCACACATACTTCAGTAGTATAACGTACGTTAGCTCTCAAAACGGAGAGCTTTTATCATGTCACCATAAAGGAGAGTGCAGTAGTCGATGCAGGTTTGGCGTTAATTCTTGTTTACGGCGAATCGCTTTTAGTGGCCCTGTTCAAAGCGAGCCGACGCCGACCGACGAGCTCCGTGCCGCGTGAGCCGATAGATTGAATTCACGCGTCTGCTTGGCCGCCCGACACGACAAGATCGCTGACCAAAAACAATAATTGATCACATGTGCAGTGTGCACGTGCTTCACGCAGGTAGTGATGTAGATAGGATAGTCTCAAATGATGCAACCTGACGTTGGAGCCATGTTTTTAACCGACTTCCCCAAAAGGAGGAGGTTCTCAATTCAAGAGAAGAGAGGGTCTTTAAGTCAAGAGTGTATAGGTTACTTCTAGGCAAGCGTGCTCCATCGTCGACCACATCATCGCTTACCATCAGATGAGATAGTGGTCAAACGCAAGCCTACTGAATAAAAAAAAAAAAAAAAAAAAATATTTTTTTGTCTCCGTCATAATTACATGGATTAGCAAAATTATTTTTTTATTTGAAAGGATATATATACACTCGGGGTAGTCCCACTGTCCCATCGGATCTGATGAAGGGATCCCATGGAAATGAGGGAACTCCTAAAATATTATAGCAGACATATAGCGATTTTGGTTCTTTCCATAACATGGCACGCATTTGCACTCAGAAAGTATCATTTGGTTAAGTGGAACTGATGAAGAAGACCACAGATGGCTACTTGAACTCCCTAATAAGTATTTCATGGGTATAAGATATCTCAAATAGTTAAGCGACTTTGATGAAGCAAATATATATAAATAAAGGGTACTGATGAAAATGGTACTATAGTTTTTTTTTTTCTTCCTGTATCGTGGGTGCTTTTACACACATTTAAACTATGTCCATGAAATCAATGGCCATACAAATATTTGTTCTGTGCGGGTATCGAACCCGCGACACATAGCGCAGCAGCCGATTGCTCAACAATTGCGCCAACCGTGTCGTCACTGACCTGATATGATGATGAAGCCAAGGTAGGCACTGGAACTCCTTAAGAAAACAATTTATCTCAGTCGTGTTTGGATTTATTTGAATTGAAATGAGATATACTCTGGCTATAAATGATTTTCATGGTAATAACATAAGAGAGAGAGATAGTTGCTGGGTTGTCGAGGTCAGATAGGCAGTCGCTCCATGTAAAACACTGGTACTCAGCTGAATCCGGTTAGACTGGAAGCCGACCCCATCATAGTTGGGAAAAGGCTAGGCAGAATACTATAAGCGTAAAATAAAAAACATTTGAACATAAATAATAAACCAACTTCTAAAGCAAAACACTACAAAGCGAAAAATAACTTTGTTTTCCGAAGTCGGTGTCGAAAAACGAAAAACAAAAGGTACTTACCGAATAAAAAAAGTTATTTTTCATTAGTAAAAATCACTACAAAGCTTCAGAAGTCGGTTTTTTTTTTTAATTTTATTTTACTTGCAACATAATAGCTGTAATCATATTTCAATTCAGGTATATTTATACTTTATTGTGAGAAATAATTCTAAAATAAAATTCATCAAACAAAACAAAGTACATAAATAGAACGTTCCATTTTAATACTTCTGAAATAACATTTTTAAAAGCTTCGTAGATAGAAAAACAACAGCTGAAAATATTTTCGCTCCTAATCCGTAATTTAATATTAATTTATAGTCGAAAATCACCGTCTCGACGTCATCGAGTTGGAAAATAACGGAAGTCTTTAAAAGAATAAGGCGGTGTTTTGAAGAGGTCGGAGAAACAATTAATCATTCCACTCTTTTATGGAGCTAAAGGTTGGAGGACACGATTGTTCTGTAATACTAAGGTTGTTCTTTTGTTACCATAAAACCGAATATATCACAATCAAACACTAGCAGACAGTATAATAGTTTCCTAAAGACCACTTTGCAACCCTCGGCGCGTCAATGCCTGTTATTAAATGCTGAAAATGAAAGTGACGGAATATACCGGCCGTGTTTAGATAATACCTCCAAATAATGGACGCCGCGATGCGCATTAATATTGAGGTAAATCTTATTAGGACCGCCTAAACGCCGCGATAATATCATATTGTTTTGGAACTCACCATCCGCGTTTCCTCTCTTATGCTTGGAAGGGTTCCATCCTCTGGGACGACCGAAGCCTCTGAATATTCATAGTATTATCACAAACCGACTTACAGAACTGAGCAGCGTCGTAAATACATAATACCTTTCATTTCGAGATAAGAATCATTTACGTAGCGTCGGCGTTGTAGTGCGGCGTCGATTTGTGTGAAACAAAGCAATATTTCATGTGAGTGTAATAGGAGCACGTCGTTCGGTTTTTAAAGGTTTGGCGGGTGTTATTGGAAGTAGGTCTGCGCTGTAATTGTTGTGTTGATTTCCCCCGGGAGGCGAGCGGCTAGCGGCTCCACGTAGTCGCTACCTGTAGTGCCCACGTGCCCACTGGCGCCCTCTGTAAACAATTACGCCACCAAATTATTGTTACAATTAAACCTCTATCGAAAAAAGGCACTACTGGAAAATATACCATAAAAGCTTTCAAAACGCTTTCAGATCATTAAAAACTTTTGAATAACAATTGTATTTAAGAGTTCTCATTCAAACAACGCTTTTACTCGTAAAAAGTGTCCATATTGAATTATATCCTACATTACTCCGCGTCAAAGTATCACAAACTGTTGTTAATTCCGCCTAATATCGCCGACAACCTCTACGCGCTGTCACACCGGGGTCCGATATAAACATGATGGATATCCCCATATAAAATGAATAAGCTTTATGTACGAAGCCCATGTAAGTACGCCCTTGTTTACATTCCACAGCACACCGCTTATAACGAATGATTCCAATATTTCACTCATAAATACTTTACTAAATACATACCGACATTTCACCTGCATGTTTTTGGGAAATAACAATTGATTTAAGAGGATATTAATTATTAAATAAATGTTTCACCTTAAACGTTTACAATTGTTTCGATGTAATTTTGAGTGTTAATTACAACAAATAGTTATTATTTTTATGACCACGAAAAAATCTACACTCAAACTCAATTGAAACCAATACGAAATCAACATATATACAGTAATGGGTAGACGAAACAGCCACAGGCTTTAGGTTTCTCAAATACCATCCATAGGCGTTGAAATGTTTACTCTAGTCGCACGATCCCTCTTAATACATTTGGTGCGAGGTGCATTCTAGTCGCTTTGGTATTCTGTGATAGTCACCATACGCCTACCATTATTATAGAGTAGATACTCATTCATTCAGGCTTTAATTATTATTGTTTATTTATTACAAGACGAGATTATTTACCTACATTGATTAGTTTTTCGACACAAATCTTTTCTCTTATAGCATCTAAAACAACTAGTAAACGGCCAAAAATGGTGCTCCAATAAGTTACCATTTGTGCGGTAGTGTGATCTCCAAATTATTGGTGAACGCGGCTTCTAAACCAGCCAACATTTTGTGTTGATGTCACTTGGCGCCCTGCCAACCCTGTAACGCGAACAAAATATCAGAGTGATAATAAACAATATGTTAGTGCCTCGCTGTACAAAAGGCAATCATTCTTTAACAAAAGATCTATGTTAAACTCGAGAAAAGATTAAAAAGGAAACGTTTGTCGGCTCGCTATCAACACTATCAATCATGCGTATAATAGCCACGTCCCCTAACACACGTTCTTAAATAATTTGTCAAAAGTCGCTCCCTGCCCATACTGCCGACGTTTTCCACCTACTTATTCCCGTTTTTCTTGACACTTGTATGGGCAATTTTTCACTTAAATGACACAAACAAAATCACAAAATGCTACCGACATTACGAGGCTGTTATAAACACTAAGTATACGAATAAAACGGTAGATGCCGGATAAAATCAACAATTAACGTTTCGGAGCAATAGCTACACGACATTGATCGATGAAAATACCCTAGCGTATCTATCAACACCTAGTAAATTGAGAAAGGAGTAAAAACGTTAAGTGGAACTTGTAAAATTAATTACTAGGGTGTTAAATGTTTTTGTTCAGTACAAGGAATTCTATGCCGAGCTCAAACAAACACGGACGAACGCTGAATTCAATAGGCCGTGTGTGCCCTGAATAGGCAGGTGGTAAAATATTTTTTCCAATTTAGAATCGGTCTGGATTCTACCTCATAGATCAAGCGCTAGCACGAAACCATTACACTTTGTTGACATCAACGAATGCCCTTTTACATATTCACCCCGAGCACACAAAGATTGAGCCGTGAAATTGAAAATGGTTTCTATGAACAAAAATTTATTCCACGCACGTCCTCGACATATCGTCACAACACGAGTGCAGCTTGTTATATCTATGTCGTGTATGACGTCATTATACACGGGTTTACGTTGATCGATCTATTCCCGGTAATATTTTAGACTAATTACCAGTTAATGCACTCTCATAGAACACATTTCACCTACGTGTTAAGAGCAATTTCTCACGGAATACATTGCCTTGACGTACACGGAAACGAGTAAAAAATCTTTAACTCACTTTGAAAGCGTTGCTAGCGCCTTATCTTGAAAATCGGGAAACTGTTTTAGAATGTTAACAGTGTAATGTAAACCAAAGCATTAATGTAATTGCATTTTCACCGTGTGTTTATTTTCACGACATTTATAGATTGCCTGAAATATTGGAATCACAACAAAGGCCGTGAATAATGCACAGAAGGCCGATTCAACGGAATGATTGAAGTTTATAAAAGCGGTTTAATTACGATGCGTCATGATTTTATGGCTCATGAATATTTCCATACAATTTAAGTGCTGGTTTCTATGTAGGGGGTGGCAAAAAGTGAGCAATTTATTATTAAAAAACTAATTTCTCACTCTCGGCTCGCTATGAATGAGCCATCATACAATCTAGTCGCTAGCCGCTGCAAAGCCGGCATTTGGCAAAATTTTATTTTATAAGCATTCCCACTTCGCAATAATGAAGTGCTCACTATATTTAAAATTGTAGTTTGTTTGTACATTCAACACCTTTGATGAAACTTTCGCATTACGTTTTTGGGAGCTCTTTCTGAAATGGTGGCAAAACTGCAGCTTATTTAATGTATTTGAATTAAGTCTGTTTTAAGTTAGCAGTAGTCTACGCATAATCCATAGGCATGTCATTTTCTGTGACCGTAAACACTTTTTGTATCACACTTCACGCTAATATTATATAGGCGAAAGTTTGTGAGTGTGTGTTTATATGTTTGTTACTTCCCCACGCTCATACGGCTGGAGGGATCTGAATGCAATTTGGCACAGAGATAAATTATAGTCTGGAATAACGCATAGAATATTTTTGTCCCGGTATATATCGACATTCACGCGGGCGAAGCCGCTAGCAGAAGCTAGTATTTCTAAAATTTTCTTTTCTGCCGAGATAGAGTATGCTTATGATAATTTTTAATCGTTACATAAAATTTGTTATGACAACAAATATAAATAGCAAAGTTTAAATATGCAGTTCTATTTCAAACTCGTCAAGATTGACGAGTTGCGAGGCAGATGCCTAGCCTTTTCCCAACTATATTGGGGTCGGCTTCCAGTCTAACCGGCTTTAGCTGAGTACCAGTGTTTTATATGGAGCGACACACATCTCATCACATGAAATCATCACATAAACTCGTACACACATCTAAAGCTGACAAAATAATCTCAACAAATGAAACTTTAGCTCGTCGAACAATTCCAAAAAAACATATTTGTATAGTAGGTACGTGTATCAGCTAGTTATCTCCGCTACTAGTGATGTGGGGCAGCGCGGCGCGGCGCGGCGCGGGTGCTCAAGCTGTTTACCCTGTAAGTATTGCGAAAAGATCGAACTTAATCCCAGCGGGCCCCGCCATCGCCATCCTGCGCTGGCTGTGATAGATACTGAAAATTGCATAAAATCCATCAACACTACTACTTTGTGCCGAAGCTTAGCTTTTCGACGGTTACAAAACGAACGCGAGGGAAATAGATTTAGTAGTTAACATAATTTTCTTGCCTTAAACAGGTTTGAAGTTTTTATTTCGGATTTCTGTAGCGCGATACGTACGTAGAGTATTAAGGTTTGTTGATCAAACTGTGAAAAAACTAAATTGAATTGTCACACAATACTGAGAACGACACCTGTATTTGCTTTGAAGTTTAGTTACGGAAACGTCACGCTTTGAATCCAGTTAACTAAGCTTTTCCTTTTGTTATCCTACAATAATTTTGTTAGTCGTTTATTAATCACCTCACATCATCAGCCTATTAATGTTCCCACTGCTGGGACACAGGCCTCCTCTCTGTGAGAGGGAATCTGCCGTAATCCACCACGCGGGCCCAGTGCGGGTTGGTGGATGTCACATGTCTTCGAATTTTTGGTTCTATGACATGCCGGTTTCCTCACGATGTTTTTTGCCTTCACCGTTTTGAGAGCAGTGGTGAAGAAATAAACCCACGACCTACAACTTGTAAGTCACGGGCGATACCACTGGGCCACCACTGCTCCAGTCGTTTATTACTTTTTGATTATATTTCTAATACTATAACAGTCTGAAATATAAAGTTATTGAATAGTTTAAACATATCCAATAACAGTAGCTCTACATTTTATTTGTTCCGAGAGGCAGATCAATAACATCATATTTCAGGAGTCACAATCCGAGAATAACATATTTTTCTAACCGCTTGAGCGGCAAAATAGAATCAGTATGTCAGCATTTTGCCGGAGGTCGTGGACTGGCGGCCATATGTGACCGTGTTGTGGCTTCACTTGCCTATACATGATTTTTTGTCTGACATATGAATATAAATAATGATAGGTACTTTGTTTTTACAATAATAAATTAAGATGTGATAAAGAAAGTAAGAAGGCTCTGACGTATCCGAGTTTATACATATATGATCGAAGTTTAAGTACTTATTAGTTTTGTACACGTCTAATAAACCTAACAGAATTTTATCACCGTTTCAAGAAGTTTTTTTTTTTTTCATTATACTTAGACAAATAGTTTACATTTTACTCTATCGTTACCACAACATATATCGAATGAAAATTGTAAATGAAAATTCCATTTACAAAACTGGAATAAGCATCCCAACAGAAAGGCAACAACAGTATAATAATTATGAACATAAACGTCCAGTTCTTCCAGACCATGAATCTGAACTGCAAATATAAGGCTAAGAATGCTAGTATTCTGTTAATATATTCACATAATACATCACGAATGCAAGTTGCATTAGCAATAATTCCCTGGCCACCAAAGTGTACCATTATAACTAAAACAACAGCAAAAGCAAAGTTAGAGGGAACACATTCAGGATTAAGCTTCACTTGGAAATTTGGATTTCACTTACGTACGTTGGTATACAAACGCGCAGGTGAGGTCCGTGTCTCTTCATTATTATAGACAACGAGAGTATTTATTTAGCAAAATGTAGCTTGGGTAAATAAAGAGAGAATAAGGGTGAGGCCAAACGAATGTAATTTTATGAGTTATGAGTGGCGTTTTTTGTACAAACAGGACTTTAGTATGAAACTGGATGCAGCGTTAATTCCGCAACTCATTTTACGCGACTCACAGCTCACAAAATTACGTTCCTTTGGCATAGAATTATCTTCCTTTCCTCTCGAATAGAATCTGAGTAACTATACTACCTATAGTACTATATAGACAGTATTTAAAAAATATAGTATGTACAAAACAAGAGAAACCAGATTAAAAAAAACATACTGTCTATCGGTCGTGGGTTCGAACCCAGGCAGGCACTTTACTTTGTGTCAATTAATTCATCACCACTGCTCTCAAAACGGTGAAGGAAAACATTGTGAGGAAACCGGCATGTCTTAGAACCAAAAATTCGAAGACATGTGACATCCACCAACCCGCACTGGGCCCGCGTGGTGGATTATGGCCCATCCCCTCTCACAGAGAGGAGGCCTGTGTCCCAGCTGTGGGAACATTAATAGGCTGATGATGTGTGTGATGTGTGACTGTAGTTTCTGTCTACACCCGTGGGAAAAGGGCGTGAGTTTATGTATACTTTCATACCTATGTAATTACATAAAATTTTAGTCTCCAATAATCATGCGAATGATTTCAATTTATTAATGTTTGCCAGTAATAAAAAATTACTTTAATAATCAAATATAATTTTGCGACCTTGCTTGCTTGAGTTCAGCAAAAGAAAATAAAAGGTGTTTTCGCAGATTACTCGCAGTAACAAACAAAATTCCCTTGAGCACTTCTCAATTTGCCCTCTCAACCCTGAAGAACAGCTACTGTAAGGGGCCGTATTAAAAGGTAGAAGAAAGAAAAGCATTTAAAATTATATTATTTTGGCAAATGGCTTTAATAGAAATGACAAAAAAAGCCGAAACAAAAATATCTACAAATATTGAATCGCGTTCTAAATATGATCAACCTTCCAAAGCCAATCAATAGTCAGCTTCATGAAAAGCTATAGAGATTCACATCATTACACTACCTACCATTTTCATAAACAGAGTACAGTTTATTGACATTTTTAATTTTTTTAACGAATAAAGTAAAACCAAAAATAAGCAACTCTCAGTTGCATATTTTTGTTTGTACTTCCATACCCGATTAAAAGTTAGTAAAACACGAATATTTTTAGTAAAATATAACACAAAACAAACTTGACTAAAAATTCTATCACGTGGTCTATCGACCGGCATAAGCTACAAGATAAAACTACGTACAAACCGGTACAATTAAGTTAGAATGATTGATACCCTAACTTCACTCTGCTGATACACATTATTGACACAGGGCGTGATGGATAGCGAACAGAAACTGCCTTTAAAACTTCATAAATAACATCCTTTCGGGTCACCGCTAATAAATGACCGATATTAACGATGTCCCATATATAAAGCGGTAAATAACATGTTTTTGTCAAAGTATCGCTGCGATAAAAAGTACAGAAAATGGGAAATATGTATATTGTATAAGGATAAAAATTAAGCGACCAAAAGTTTTTAAATGGCCGCCAATAAAGCGGGAATACTCTACAGATTTATTTTATTTTGTATTTACTTAGAAGCTTTTTTATAGACAAGTAAAATTTCAAAATTTATAAACCCCCGACACAAACACCCCGATTCAAACAGTAAAATGCCCATAACTTTTGAACGGCTGAACCGATTTTATTCAAACATAGCTAAGAACACTCTCGACAAAATCACCTTTCAAACAAAAAAAAACTAAATTAAAATCGGTTCATCCGTTTAGGCGCTATGATGCCACAGACAGACACACAGCAACACACGTGAAACTTATAACACCCCTCTTTTTCCGGCGGGGGTTAAAATATGTCAGACGGCCATTTTTATTCCTTAGTTAAAAGATATCAGACTATTGAAAAATCCCCCTTAGTAAAGTAATACAATAATACATTCGATATCAATATGGCACGATACGATCACAGCAAAACCACGAAATACATTACAGGATATAATGACAAAGATTTAGCTACAGCGTGCGAATAAATTATTTCTCAATGCTTATAAACATACGTAATAAATACAAAGCGAAATGTGTATAACAGGCAAACCGCACGGCAGCGCGACGCGACGCCTCGTAACAATTCATTCCCACAATCCCTTACATCTGAATTCTTAATGAAACAAAAATTGCAAATGTCATACCATATCTCCACCAGACCCATGAATACTAAAGACGCTATTGTGGATCGTTCACGTGCGCGAAATTGAGTCTGCTGCTCGCACCACAAATGACACTGATATGTCATGCGACTTCACCAAAAAAAATCATTACGACATGAGACTTCGGGCGTACCTACCTACACCGTGTACGATGCGACAATAAATCATGAAATCTGATTTAAAAGAATGATACACGTCGTCAGAAAACAATTGGATAAACGTGACCGGAGCGTCGATCCCGCGGCGTGTGGCGCGCGGCGGCCAATGCATACTAAGTAATGACGCCAGTTTCAATTTTACCTCCCCATCTCTTCATATCATATTTTAAAGAAAAAGTACCCGATTTCTTGCGAAGAACTTGAAATTGTACTTATTTCAGAACCAAAATTTGGACATAAACACCTCTGAGGAGTGAACGTTCCTACGATGAGGAGCACGTAGAGTGCGGGACGCGAGCCGTCTAGAAGAGACTTGTTATAAATAAGTTATTACCGCCGCACACCGCCTGATATCTGGCTTGACTGTTGGTTAACCCGTGTCTTGGATCTGCTGCCAACTCAACACGATTTCACCGCACTCTTACTCTACGTGATCTGCCACTGTTCCGAATACATTCATGTTTGCTGTATTAAACTCCAATGAATATCTAATATCTTCATCATAGTGATATTCGAATGTACAATACAGATAGCTGTGATTGCTAATAAGCTCTAATTTATCAATAAAACACAAAGTAGAACTAATAAGCATAAATCGAACTATTCAATTAAAGTAGCTTCAAACCATGACGTTCGCGGTACTTAGTATTCAAACGTATGCAAATTACAGACGTGCTATGCAATAAATGCCGACACACGGATCACAATTCGACAATTGGCATTTATGTCGCAATCGCATTGTATAGGTATTTGGTGTCGACGGGTCCGCCCCTAATTATAAAATTACTTTCTGTACGAACTATTTATTGCAATGTTCCACCGGCTACAATAACCGTCAGGTTTAAATTGGCATTTTCATTTTAAATTACATCACACGCGGCTGTTATAGCTAATTTGAATTAAATATTTGACAGCCGGTTGTAAATCAACATTCTACGAATGTTCCCAGTCAAGTTTATTTCAAATGGGAATTTAATAACACCTTTTAGTGATTTCCTTTCACTTTCCAAACTCTCCAATTTAGAAACAGAAAGACAAGAACGAAGGTTCGAGAGTTTGAGAGATTTATAAAAACTTGCATCGGAATTACAACATATCAAAAGTATACAACCAGTGCTCTATTATGAATTGACGTTTATTTTCTTAGTCTGACGCAGTGATATTAAATTTTTATTTTCACTAAAAAGTTAACATATTTAACATTTATGTTATTTATAAAACAAAAGTAGTGTTTAAAACTTAGATTTTCTATCAGAAACCAATCGCCCTACACACAAAATTCTAAATAAGACTTGCATAAAACATTATCTTAGCTAAGTCGATCAGATGCAGTATCTGGGCGCGTCTAAACCAGCACACACTGCAGTAAAACAGTGGAAACAGTCGGTGTGTTCGCAGTGATAGAGAGGATCTTGCAAATCGCGCTGTGGCGTAGGCCGGCCACACGCTCGGCTGTCTTATAGGCAGGCTACACAACCAGCGGGGAACAAACAAAGATTTATTCTGACAAAAAATACAAAAACCATCGACTTCCAAATAAAAACGCCACAAAGTGAAAAATTACTTTCTTTTTGGCAGTCGGTAGTATTTTATTGTAAAAAAGATATTTAATTTTCACTTCTGAGTTGTGCCAGAATAGATAAGCCGACTATCGCGAAACTTAAACATAACGGGTGAAATGAGAGGTTACCAAGGCGAACTTTGTTCAGTGCCACTGTGCCAGTATGCTCTGAAGGGGTACGCAGATGTACATATCTGCGTACCCCTTACGCAGATATGTACATCTGCGTACCCCTTCAGACTTCCGTGATGTTATGTTATGAAATGGTATTAACAATAAACAGATATGAGATTGCAGCAGAGAGATTTGCCAGCTATTTATTTTTATTGAAGAGTTCTATTATACGTCTCCCAAATTCTTCATCAGATCTTCACCAAATTAAAATGGAACCAATTTGGGAACATCAAACAAAAAAAGAATTTTCAAAATCGGTCCTTAATTGACGCAGGCATCGGTGAACATAAACAAAAACAAATAACATTAAGTCCAACATAGAACCTTCTCTTTTTTTTAAAAGTCGGTTAAAATAAAGCCCTGAATGGTAAGACAAGAATTTATTTTGCACACAAATAGTCTCTCAATAGAATCTTTGATTTGACATCGTGTTTTGAAACAATCAGGCTGTTCCTTTGGCAAATAAACTAAGGGAAAATAGATATTTAGTTAATATTTCGGCAGCCATGTTTTCATTCAAATTCCATACGAAGCCTCTCTCAAGCACTCTATTTAAAATAACCCATTACTATGATTGTATCCAGACTGTAGTGCACCTCGAGGCATTTATCCAGAACGATATTCGCGACCAAAGACGTTAAATATAAATACGGCTTAAAGCCGCCTGGTGGATATTTGGGCGGCGTGGACCGGCTACGCCGTAGCGGCGTAGTGGCGTAGCGGCGTAGCACTCCGGCTACAAGTGCTACGACACACGACCATTTGGATGCTACACATGAATGCAATCATGTTACATTTGTCCACATTAGACGGCTTACTTTAATCTTCTCCTATCTGCTATGGCATTACCTATTTCAAGTAGATTACATATAGATGAATAGTGCAGCATAAGCGTAGTAGCAGGTTTCGAAAATATAATTTTAAATATTTAAGTCCAGAGAATGAAAGTTAAACATTTCTCTATGGATAAATGAATGTCTATGAATTGGTCACCGATATAAATACGGTCATACAATGAGGGTCAAACCAAGGTTTCGATCGTCCATAAAATAAAACCCGCATGCTTACTCAGTTCTTGATTACAAAGTTAGTTATTACGGTTATAAAGCCTATCGTTTGACGATTACGTCTTGGCTGGCAAAGGAAAAAAACACCATATTATCATGATAATATCAAGAAATAGAAAAGATGTTATACAGTAACCGTTCAGAAAATAAAATGAAAAGATTACAAAAAGTCAAGTAGGTTTCACAAAAAGGTTTTATTCCAATTTATATTGTACTAAATGTGGCCTTAGATCGTGAGTGTCTAGAGTTTTATTACTGCTCTATGTAGAAAAGCTCATTCTGTTACATAAATGGAACACTGATCCTGTCCTTAGTTTCAAGAGATTCTGGATAGCATAGCAAATATTATTCCACTGCTAATTCTGTAAACAATAAGTATCTACCCTATTACATTTGTTAAAAATATATCTCTTAAACCATTAAAAAATATTTCAAGGAGGTTCTCTTAGCTTTTACTTCTCAATAAGATTTCCTACCTGGACCAAAATATACGGACCGAATCGAATTCGAAACCTCCTCGGTTCTTTTTCCATTCTACTTATGCTTAACTACTAACTTTCATATTTGTCCCACTGTAAATGAAAACGTGAACAGTTTGTGAGTTTTTATTCAACTTTGTTTCACAATATTCCAAGAACGTGGTTTTCACCTCCAACATAACATACCAATACTTCTTCAAGAACACAATAACGAAAACTAAAGGCGCTTACCAAGTTAAACCCCTAAAGAAATGAAATGGAAACCGTCAAAAAGACAACTTTCGAAACAAATACATAATCAGCTTTGGCTCGATTAATACCGCGAGCCCCGCGGCACAGCAGTCTGTCTGCTTGCTCGATATTGCCAACACAAAGAACTAAATTATTTCCTCCATTTCTTTAAGATCTCTTTGTTTTAGATACAACACGGTTTCTTCGGGCGTCCCATTTTAAATAATACGTTCAACGAAGTTAAGTTTTGTGTTGTTTATGATAGTTTCATGGATATATCTTTTTGAAGTTTTGAGATGGTTTTATTAATACAGGTGTTCTAGTCTGTGGTATTTTAGTAACTGACCGTTATTTTTACGGTCGACAAAATAAAACCTCATCATGAGAATTGTATTGTTATCAGGGGGGTGACCATAAGCTCGTAAAGTAAGGTTATTTGGAGTGTGCGAAAGGGACAGATGTATACAAGCCATATGGTCACCCCCCTGATGAGACACTCGCGTTTAGAAAGTAATACCAAAATTTTCAAACATACTTATATTCGCTTCGCCCGCATAAAAAGTGTTTTTACCCCAAGCAAACACTTTACCGGGATGAAACGCCTATGTGCAATTCCAGACTATAATCTATCTCTGTGCCAAATTACATGCAGATCCGTTCAGCCGTTCTGGCCTGATTGAGTAACAAAGATACACCCATTCAAACTTTCACATTTATAATATTACTTGCGGACGCCTCGCGGTTTCACCCGCGTAGTTCCCGTTCCCGTAAGAATACAGGGATAATAAAAAGTAGCCTATGTCACCCGGGGATAGTGTAGCTTCCCAACCGTGAAAGAATTTTTGAAATCGGTTCAGTAGTTTTTAAGTTTATTCGTTACATACAAAAATACAAATCTTTCCTCTTTATAATATTATAAAGTATAGATACATAAGTAAGATTTTTATCACTCATTCATACTTATAATTGATTGTTATTAATACTGTACAATGTATTGTAATAAGCAAATAACAATGTTTAAAAACTAAACCAGACGTCCAGCTTAATCTCGAATTTAAAACACAAAAGAGAATCGTCGCCGCGTTTCCATTCAATCGCAACAACTTTTACTTTGTGTATCTCAACGTTCATCGTAAAATGGGTATCGATTTGCCAGTCGGTAAAGAGTGCCATAAACTCAAATTTAACATACAATAACAGTTGAAAATAGTCGGTCGTGTTCAACGAGTAGTACTGGTTGGTTCCGTGCCAAACTATGCATGCAAGGGTAATGTAATTGTTTGCGCGACGTCTAATGCGCTGGTAACGACGACAGAGGTATCGCGTCGGCGTTCCGTTCGAGCCGAACGAAAATATTCGCATAAATATTGTCACCAAATAACATAGTGCCATTTATAAAAATAGCGGTGATTTGTTCTGACTGCTTTCTACCATAAAATGCTTGTTTTTAGGGTTCCGTACCCAAAGGGTAAAAACGGGACCTTATTACTAAGACTCCGCGGTCCGTCTTGAAATTTTCACAGATGATGTATTTCTGTTGCCGCTATAGCAACACATACTGAAAACAGAATAAAATTAATATTTAGGAAGGGCTCCCATACAAAAACGTGTTTTTTTTGCCGTTTTTTGCGAGAATGGTAAGGAACCCTTCGTGCGCGAGTCCGACTCGCACTTGGCTGGTTTTTTTTACAAACTTGAGACGTACCTCAAAGTAATATTGCTGTGGTAAACAATTATAGGGAAACCGCAAACATTGGTGGACCCACCTAATCCATAACTCATAAAAATGTACGAGCAAATCAAACATTGACCTCTTGTACAAACAAACACAATTGCACCAATATACCTGTTTTGAACATTCGTGCCCCCTACAGTATAATGTGCAATGTGTATGTGTATTTGTTTGTATTTTACCTGATGTATAATATTATGTTGTGTGTCTTTTAGTCTATGCTAAATAAATGTATTTTCTTTCTTCCTTTCTTTTCAATGTTTCATTTTATGTAGTTACAAAACGTAACAAGTCATCTTTAATAACAGTGGCTATCTTTTGTGCTATAAAATTAAATAACTTTCTTAATGAAATTGCTAATATTCGTTGAAGGTTTAAGAAGATATCTAATAAAGACTGCATAAAACCAGGGCATCGTTTCCGAGTACAATTTATTTAATTTAGATAGGTATAAGTAGGCACGGGTACAAGAGCTACTGACAGCGCGGCATTTTCATTAGGTTCGTTGCAGTAAGTAAAAACTTAATAAAGTTTTACTAAAGAATTTCTAATTAGAAATTTTAGCTCTTCACGACATAGCAATATTTCAGGCCCGTGAAGGTATTTCCAATAAAGGACTTTGCCAAGTCATAATTCTTCAAAGTTACGTGTAATGAGATGTGGATATTACGGCATTCTTATGAGATTTAGATGCTCCCGCACAAAGAGCTGTGGGCCGGGAACTTGAACAAGCTTGCAATAAAATACACTGCTTTAAGTCACATACGTTCATATACAAAAATGCGTTAAATATAGTCGAAGTTGTAACTAGTTCGAGTGAAAAGAGCTATGGCGCGGCAAATGGCGCATAAATTTTGCTTCAAGAATAAGCGGAGGGCATTAAGAAAATATAGATTACATGTACAGAACGTAAAAATGGCTTTGCATTGGTTAACTTAGTATTAAATTTATGACGTCACTTACACAAGTCGAAATCGATTTCAATAGCTAACATCAACCAAGTAGCTTACCGTACAATTTAAAGCATTCGTTTTGATTAGTAATTTCCAATTCTATTATTTGCAATAAGTACTTAAATAAAGTACAGGAGACAAAGTATACAAAAGCATTCCCGTGGTCTGTCCAACAAAACATTTCGATAGCGGTACCATCAAGGTAAGAGGATCACAGTCACCGTAATACCCGCTGCGTTCACTACACGACCCCTGAATTTCTTATACACTTCTAGACAATAAGTATTATCACGGAACAGTTCAAATAACTGTTGCAGTCGTATCAATTTATAAATGAACTATCGCAGTCGTAATCCGTGGGGGCTGTAAGATACGATACTGGGAATTGAATTTCAGAAGTGTACGTTTAGAGGCGAAACGTCAATAGGTAAGTAATGTAGCTCTATTGCTGGCTTTGGTGAATTTACATAATATTGTGGCGCATAGTGAGCGATCAAAGCTGCAGAGGACGTCGGGACGGCGTTCAAGTATGCAATCGCGTCACGAAAGTCGACATTTGGAAAGTGGTCACGTAAAATTTTACGTTTGAGCTCGGCATCAGCGAGCGACGCCGCTTCGAACCTAATCCAATCAGAGCCAATGGCGCTGGACGCGGGTGTCAATTTCGCACATCGCGCCGCCAACACCACTTCTCCTGTCATACGCTACTGTCCTAATGTACGTGTATCTGTATTTCATATGCATTTCATGTACGGTTATAACTTTGTTATATGTTTGTATGGTGGTAAACAAGTGAAGATTTAGGTAGGTAGGCTGTCTCGTGTTTTATTTATATGGTCTCGGTGAGTTGTAAGTACACGTAGTGTCTGTAAATAAAACAGGGCGAGTATTTTAATAGTGGGTATTATTTACGGTCCCTAATAACAGGCGCGGCGGCCTGCAGGCGGCCCAGCAACTAGCTCCACTGCCGCCTGCCGCCTGCTAGGTACTCGTCTGGAATATTTAACGGTTATTTACTGACAACTTTACATAAATTAGTCTACAAGTATGGTGGTCCTCGAAAAACTTTCTTCAGGAACTTGTTTCCGAGGAAACTTCTTGCTGCCTAATTAGATAGTGGGTGTAGGTATCCAACACAACACAATGCAATTGTCGTCTAAACTAACGAACCACATGCAGATAATTGGTACTGATTTATTTATTATTTTAAGCCATTTCTAAGTTTATCTTCTACATCACAGACAACGGTGAACGAAAACATCGTGAGTAAACCTGGGGGTTGACCATAAGCCCTTAGAGTGAGATTACTTTGAGTGTGAGTAAGGGCCAGATGTATATGACTTGTATGAACAAAAACAGAAACACATACGAAAAAAAAGAAGAGCCATTAAAAACACAAATATAGTTAAAAGTAATGAATGCTATCTAGAATAAACTACTGTCCACTTACAGAAATCTTCGTTGAAACGTTCTAAATAACATCCAACAAACCCTCGAGCAAATTATCTTTATCAAAAATCTGGTAAAATGAGCAACGAAGCGGAAGCAAGTGGCAGTTAAACGATTTGTCGGCGTATTAATAAAACGATTAAAGGAAGCTCTCGGTGGTAATCTGAGAGCGACGCGGCGCGCGGCAGATGGCCACAATTCCCAAACTTTGATGACGACGCCGGCATCCGCAGACAGAACCAACGATTTGTAGACTTTTGTTGGCGACTACTTGGGTACATTTAAAAGGAACAAGTTGCGAGGACGCCTTTAAATTTTCGTTACTCAAACTTAAACCGCCACTCGCCAACTAAAGGCGCACCTGCCTTCATAAAGCTACCGTTTGTAATTTGTCTCCAAGCGGCACTAATGATAGGCTGATGTTCGGCGACGTCAATCGGTGTCCGTCGTTTGATGACTCGTCAAAATTGCTTCCTGAGTTGTTAAGTGCAGGAAATTGTGACTCCTCCATCGGCACACCTACCGAACGCTAACTGCTTTCACTCTTCCCTACACGGGCCTATAATCAACTCTGTGGATGTATATATTATCGAGGGGAACCCACCTAAATGTGCACGATACAAATAGAATCTTTCATGAAAATATTAATGAATATTTATAATCTTTATCCACCCCAAATAGAAGTTTCCAAAATCCCGTAATAAAACGTAACCGCTTAATTTTTATCTTAACATGTAAAACTGTCCCTTCAGTATGTGGAAGGATAAATCCACGCCAAAACGGTAAATGGTGCTTGAGGCAATATCTCGGCAACAGCAGCTGTGAAGTAATGGCGCCGACACTTTGCGCGATGCGATTACGACCACCTAAACATTCATTACAAGTAATGTCCGTCATTTATCTGTCCTAATCACTGTGTGAGCGCTCGCCCTGTGCCTGTGCCCATGCGATTATTTTAAAAATAGCTCACATAAACAAACTAACTAAATGCCAACTCACCCCTGCTTTATTCTCAGCAAGCATAATAATGAACGCGAATAAAAACTAACACATTTACAAAGGCCGTTGTGTTGAACCGCGCGGAGGGCTCGAGCCTAGCAGGTGAACCCCGCTAAATGTTTCACGGTTTAATCAAGCCCCTGCTATCAGGCAAGACAAATAGTTAGCTCATCTGCATCTATACGAGTCGGAGCCGCCGCAACCAACAAAGCATCGATATTTTACTTTAACTTCCTTACGAGGATAATAAATGTATCGACTCGTAGCTTTCACGTAATCAGTTCATCAGCAGGCAATAAATTAAATAGTCCTTTGGAAAAATCATAAGTATTGAAAGCGGGTTTAAGCAAAGCAGAGGTCGGCCGGCTAGTGCTCAATCGCGCTAATGGCAAGAACCGCAAGCGCAGTCCCCGGGGACATACTAACTAAATATGTAATGGTTATTCGAAGCGGTCTCGCTACACTTAGGCCCCACTTCAAATTGACCAGATAAAGTTACGTGCACGCTTCAAATACAATTCACATACTTAGTTACTTGCTATTACATTTCTTATTCAGTGTTCTTAAATGAGTGCTGGCACAGAAAGAGGACCTTTGTGGTTTGTGTGTCTCGTCAATACAGCGCCACAGAGCATAACTAATCGGCACGCGCCTCGCCCACAAGTTCAAAAGGATTCGAGAAAGTGCGAGTGCAGTAATAGTTATTTATGATACAAGTGCGGAAGGTAGGTGATTTCCGATGAGTGGCATTTTTATTCACGAGCGAGCGAAGCGAGTGAGTGGATAAATCGACACGAGTCGGAAATCATCTTACGTACGTGTATCATACAACATTTTACTATGCATTGTGCGAGGAAATAAATAAATTAATAAAATGGCGGGCTTATTCAAGCGCGTTCAGCATATCCACAGATTAACTAATAGTTCCTCGGGCATATCTACTGCGCATGTCGAATAGCTGTCACATCGTAACGCAATAAGGCACGAGCAAAATATACGTTCTGCCAAACATATTTAATGAATATTTAAAATTAATTTATTGATCAAAATCTAAATCTAGAGTAATTAAAAACGCCTAGAATAAAGTATTAGTTTTATTTTACCTTTTATATGAATGATAATCTGTACATAACTAATTTTTAAAACTTTTCTCAAATAATAAAAACTCTATGCGTCGGGTTGACGTTGGAGTTAAAAATTTAAAAAAATCAGGAAAGTAAAAAGCACTAGTGAAAAAAAGTGACACTTTCCGCACAGTTTGGCTGCTTGGAAAACCGCTCTTTTCGAGGACATGCATTGTAAAACAACTTTTGAGCCTTATTTTCTCGTTCCGAAATTGCAGTGGGTTTAAGCGAGATTTCATTTGTATGGAAGCCGGTATAATCTGGAATAATACCGCAGTAGCGGCGCGGCCTTCAAAGACGCCACTCGTCCGCCGCCGCGCGCCACAGCCGCGCCTGTAATGAGTTTTTTTAAATGCGCAACACATTCATGCACCATGTCGAGTTTCACTGGATTTAATGTAGTGCAAGTGCAGTTTACACAGCCGTATGATTTTAGAATGAAGTCCTTTAATAAACGGATAAGTCCCCGCGGCATTCACTCTAGTTTTATAATAATTAAGTCTTATTTTATTAATAACGTTTATCTTTCAGAAATGAACCATAACAGTCGTCCGCTCGTCTGATGTGCGGAATGAAATCCAGCTGAAGCCGTCTTGATTACTGCGACCCGGGCGCCGCCGCCGCTCGACGGTTCAGAATTGGACGGATTATGAGGAATTTAAAGGGCGATGACAATTTGAATATGAACAAGAAAAGTATCCTCTAAAATTAGATTAATTTTTCCCTTTTTGTGACACAAAGGTCTTGCATTCCCAACTAAAAAGACAGTTTAAAGCGTCTCTCATATTTGTCCACAGAAAGCAGACTGATTAGAATTTCTTTGTTGTGTTGACGAATGACAATAAAATAAATTACTTTCATGTGGACCTTCATAATGCTTTGTCGTTTCTTATCCCAAGTTATTCAACATTTTACCATAAATGAACAAAGGAGTTTTCACATCTGAAACATAACGATGCGTCCTCTCATCGAACAATGAAGAGCAAAGCAAAAAGAAATGTTTCATACGTTTGATAAAAATCGTAGGGTTACGTATAATTGAGGTAAGGAGTAGCGTGCGGGGTCCGAGGTCGCGGAGGCTGCGAGCGGAAGGAAGGCGCAGCTAATTACCAGCGTCGCGTCGCCCGGAGCGAGCCAGAGCGAGCATCCTCTTGCGAGGGAGACACGCTGGAAACAGAGGAAGTCTACCTACTACCTACTACTCATAACACATAACATATATATATTGCATGTGTTAGAATTTGATGTATGTGTGACTTCATTAAATCATGAATTTTCATTTTTCAAGTTTCACTGTCATATTTATTGAGCACCTACCGACAAATGTCGAAGTACCTACCTAAATTATTATTATGTTGTCAACTATCTACAAATATAAAAGAGTACCCATCTAAGCAAATATAAGACTAAATAGGCAATATTAAATTCCTTAATTGTCTTCATTTGAAAACAGTTTCACTACTTGAGAATTAATTATTGATCACCTAATTATGAGATTAGTTAAAGCAATATAGAAAATGGCGGGATACTGCGCCATTTTCTCATATCGGACGTATTGAGACACAGATAGACCCATTATTATAAAACATTGTGTAATGGATAAGCTGACTTACTTTTTTAGGGTTCCGTACCCAAAGGGTAAAAAAGAGACCCTATTACTAAGATTCCGCGGTCCGTCTGTCCGTCTGTCTGTCTGTCTGTCTGTCTGTCACCAGGCTGTATCTCATGAACCGTGATAGCTAGACAGTTGAAATTTTCACAGATGATGTATTTCTGTTGCCGCTATAACAACAAATACTAAAACTGAATAAAATTAATATTTAAGGGGGGCTCCCATACAACTAACGTGATTTTTGTGCCGTTTTTTGCGATAATGGTACTCGCGCGCGACCCTTCGTGCGCGAGTCCGACTCGCACTTGGCCAGTTTTAGTGAACTACAAGCCAGTACAAGCCAAATATATTATTTTTATCAATACTTGGTGTAAGATCGACTACACAAGGCTTACGTAAGTTATTTGATATTATAACTTTATTATTACTGCTAATGGTTGCGTTGAAACTGTATCTATATCATATTATGGCTTTTATTCCTAATATGTTATATTAATTTAAGGGCTAGTCTTTGTCCTTTGCCTTATCCTTGTTATTTTGATTCTATAATATTGTAAATACTTTATGTCGTTGTAAAAGATATCGACAAATACTATGAAAGAGCTTCCATGGGGTTTGTTGCTCTTCTTCCCCACGAGAACTAGTCTAGTGAACGGGCAGTAAGCTCAATGAGCCTTCTAAATGTGAATTAATTGACAAGCCTTACTTAAATAAATACCTAGTCTTGTAAATCACAGAAAGCAGTGCTTTTATTCATAAAACCCTTTCCTTACACACCACATAATTTGAAACTCTGATACACAGTAAATAACCAACAACCATCTTGACATTCAAAGTTTGCTATCTTGGTAGATATCAATAATTTTATATAGAGTTCCATCCATGACTCTAACATATGCAACATAATTATCGCAAAAACTGATTTCGTACCACTCAAAGATTTTTCCACATTTTTCTTTTAAGCGTTCCGAGTGTGTGAATCAACCCCAGTCCCACTGTATTACATCGTAGAAAGACGTACGTGATTCCAGCTATCCTAAATTGATGTTAAATCGCTTTTTGTTTGCGCATTCAATCCCAGAGCAATTTCTCAGTTAGGGAAACAATCTAATACAGTCGCTGTCTTTTATGTTCCAGGGGAAATAATTTAAAAATCATTTGCTCTTTACGATTTGTGTTTGTTTAAAATGTATGATTCTCTGTGGCATTGCCCACCTACAATGAATTTCATAAAGGCTATGATTTTAAAACACGAAGGAATTAAAAGTAACTTCTTCACTTTCATTAATTTTGATTTCGTAGCAAAGTGCTACGAATGTGTACGAACATGCTACGAAGCTGCTACGGAGGTGCTACGTAGCCCCCAAATAGTTTGCCTTGATAGAGCCTACGAAGGCAAGCCGCGGCTGCGAGGCGCGAGGGAAGCCATTCATAATATTGTAATAACGGCTTCCAGCAGCAGTTATTCCGTGCTTAAACGTTTTACTGCGGTCATTATCTACCCGCTGAAAGGATATGCAGGCGATAAATTGTAGAGTGTTACCTACACGTACACGCGGATCTACGCTCACTTACTATCTGAAATCTAATCGCCATCGCGCATTTAGAAGGAAACATTTAATGGTGTAATTGACAATTTGGATAAGGATCTTGAAATATAGACGTGTAACTGTAGGTATAAACTTTTTTTTGCATTTACCGTCACTAATTTTGTGCCGGGTGTCCCTTATTTATAAAAATAGTTTCAATCATCACCGTCAGCCTTTTAATGTTGTCAAGCTGAGATACAGGCGTCTTTTCTATGAGAGGGAATGGGCCGTAATCCATCATGCGGGCCCAGTGCGGGATGTAACATATGTCTTCGAATTTTTGGTTCAAGGACATCCTCAGATCTCATCATCACCACGCATTATCACTGATTAGCAGATCAGTTCAAAATCTGCTAATTAGTATATAAATTAAGCTACGTAATTATATGTATCAATGTTACAAGCTTTTATTTAACTTACACATACATTACATACATTGCAAGTATCTTGCAACTGAATTTTAAAACAGTTATCCTCCACCGATTAAGATGAAATTGTGCATACACGTTTAATTTAGATGACAATGCATGGTTAGCTGAGTGAAGTCATTCTAAATCCAATATGGCGGACGGCCCAAGATGGTGGACTAGTTATTTTTTGTGCACTGCCATGATATGGGTATTAAATGAAAGGGTAATAAAGGGAGTAGAATACGAAAAAAGCTTGTTTTAAAAAAAAGGTTTATTATAAATAAGACCCCTAGACTGCCAACAAACTAAATCAAGCTACAACATACAGCCAATTCCTTTAGCACAATAAACCAGCACAGCTCCAATTGCCAACGTATTTTTAAATCGTATCATATTTCCCGTATCTTTGTACTAAAATAGATATCTCAATGGCACATAAAGGGAACGCGCCTTTCCTTTGGCAATAAAGAGAGCATTTAATCGAAGCTTATCTGGCCGGAAGCATTCATTAGATGATTGCACCATTACTACTGGACTCCTTGCCGACTGACTCCGCCTTAGCACTTTTATTTATTTAGGAGATATGAAAATTACTCTGATGGAATTAGCAGAGGATTGGGGTGAGCAGAACTTGCTGGTCATGTGCAATAGGGATGATTCCTGGGTAAAAATAACAATTTGGCCGTCAGATAGATTATTAAAAAAACCGTCCAAGTGCGAGTCGGACTCGTGCACGAAGGGTTCCGAACCATTTTCGCAAAAAACGGCAAAAAAATCACGTTTGTTGTATGGGAGCCCAGTTATATATTTATTTTATTCTGATTTTAGTATTTTTTGTTACAGCGGCAACAGAAATACAACATCTGTGAAAATTTCAACTGTCTAGCTATCACGGTTCATGAGACAGCCTGGTGACAGACGAACAGACAGACAGCCAGACAGACGGATCGCGGAGTCTTAGTAATAGGGTCCCGTTTTTACCCTTTGGGAACGGAACCCTAAAAAATGGACAAGTGTATTTTGCTTTATTAAATCGATAAAAAAACTCAAAGACAAAGTGCATCAAAGCTCAATCGTCGGGGTCCGTACTAAAGATAAATCTGCTTTATCAATACTTGTTAGTAAAGTAAACGTAATAATAAACATTATCACCAAATTTCAAGTTCATAGGTCAATGGGAAGTTAATAAATTCTTCGGAACAAAATTATGTGACAGACGACGGACAGATGGACGAAAGATGGAAACGTGAGTGACACCAATAGGACTCCGTTTGGAACATTTGTGTGCGGAACCCTAAAAACGACTAAATAGTTGTTTTAGGATTCTACTCTATAGTAATTCTTACTGACTTCACACACTTTTGAGAGTTTCAATTTGCTAATCATCATAGTTTTACCCAACTAACGATTCAAAATTAATATTATACACAGTTGGAGTGACTTTTATTTGACCTGCACAACCCAGTTGCTACTGAGTGCTTTAACTTTTGGTTTCAGAATCGTGAGGTGAAACTGTTCTGGCTCCTGACTGCATATAACATAAAAGTCTGCATGGTGTTCAAAGTTAGGACGTATAATAAAAACATTTTCAGTTATTATCAATACAAACAAAGAAGAAACTATCAACTTATCAAATTATTACAAGAAGCTAATGAAGCGGCAATATTAACAAAAGAGGTTTTCTCACTACCCGGTACGTATCAGACCTAAATCAACACGACAGAGCACCGGTGTAGATGTTCTTGTAAATAGATGGAGATCAAATATAAGAGGTTGTGGAGACGGCGGGGAATCCGGACCCCATTGTATACGGACTCGGAAAATATTGTTCAACATACCCCATCGATGTCTCGCTGTTTTCATTGCTACTAATAACTGTCTTTATTATTGAGCTTTGACGAATTATTGTCGAGGGTTCATGGGTGGTGAGTCAGTTTTTTTTACGGTGTAACTCATATCAGCCGTAAACCAACTTTGAACAAATAATTGGTATGTAAGCTAATTATATAAGATTTCTTGTCAATAAGAGTGAGATAATAAGAGTGTGTGACCCTGAAATTAAAAGATTGCCACTACTGCACTAAATTAATACTTTAATAGGACAAAATCAATACTTAATTACGTTTATAAGTGTCTACTTCCCATACAAAAGTACCACCAAGTAAAACGAGTGCACTACTTTTGTTCATTCCACTATGTCTCCGAACGACGGCTGCATACAATACCGTCTATAATTATTTGCAAAAAATCAATAGCTCCCGCAAAAATAGCATCAACGTAAAATCGCAGCAATATGAGGTAAGCAGTTCAAAAGTGGTGCATAGCAGAGCGAGCGGAGCGAAGCCAGCGGCCACCGCGCGCCGGCAGGTGGCTTAAATTACCGCATTTGTTACACGTTTACACGAAACTGTATCAATATTTCATGCGGATTTACACGAGCTATCGCGATGCTTTGCATTTTGCTATCCTTAAAATATCTACGCAGCTTTTGATTGCAAAGTGAGCAATAAACACCCTCTGCTTTAATTTATTGCAGTCGGAACTTCACGATTTGCCAACTAGAAGTAATACGGTCTTATAGTCAACTATTATTTCAATAAGACAGCGCGCTGAATCCCTACAATGACAACTCACTCAAATGTAAACGCGAACTATTTCCATAAGAAAGGCATTGCGAAAGTTTTTCAATTTTCAAGTGACGCAGGTATGATGGAGAACTTTGGCTTCGGACGCACGCCGCCGAACCGCCGCCGCACCGCAACCGCACCGCCGCCACGCCGCCGCCGCTGTACCAAACTGAAAGGTGATATTGTTTTACATGAATGCCACTCAACTTGTTCGAAATTCTTAATAGTTTGTGTGCGCAATAAAATTATAACTTTTAAAACATCCTTGCCTTTTTTAATCCAGGGTGAGAGTGTGGTCGTGGTGGCCCAGTGGCTAAGACCTCGCCTCTTGTGCTTGACGTGATTCGTTCTCATCCGGGCAAGTACTTACGTGACTTTTTCAAATTCATATGTACTTTCTTAGGTTATCTTGGACATCACAGGCAATGGTGAAGGAAAACATCGTGAGGAAACCAGGACTTATATAGTTAAAGTAAGTCTGAAATAGCCAAGTCAGAGGACTGTGGGGTTCCCAGAGGCAGCTTAATAAACTCTGACACCATAGGTGGCCACGTCCTCACACGAAAAAGAAAGAAAGAAGAAGAAGAAGGGTAGGAGAACCTTCACCTTACAAATACTTACGAAAAAACCTACCTTATTTGGGTACACCATCTAACCTAAACACATATTACTACCTACGTCCTATACCTTAACATTCGTGAGCAGTTTTTCTCAAGGAATAGGCCTCCAATCACCTAACGATTTCTTATAAGTCAAGTAGCTGCCATTAAACTCTGTAAGGTACCTACACCTAGTATCTGTATTGTCTACTCACTTCACTAAAATACTAACAGATACAATTTGAATAAATTCATTCAATCATATTTCTGTTCAGATAATATTCATTTTCAAATCAACACGAAAATAAAATACTAAAATATGATTAAAGCTCTAAAATAGGGTAGAATTACACGACGCTCCGTCTTTTCAATATTTTTTCTTCGTTCTAACAATGTCGTGGAGCGCACTTTTATTTAAATTGATAATAGCTTGTAGGTCCGGGTGGGGGCGGGAGGCGACATTATGCAGCATCACGCGGGGATCACGGGGATTGTTTCCTAAAACAGGATCGAGTGGGAGAGCAGGGCCTGAATTAAGCGGAAACTGAAACAAATCGCACTCGCTTCTCTCTTTTTGGAACATCTCACTCGCAAGAATAAAACATAGAACAGTTTTTTTTATAAAAACCAGTGTTATTGTCAATAAATCCATGGTTTTCCAAGTTTAGAACTCAATCCCAACACAAAGACCCTCCACGCCACATCAGGTACGTGTTCTTTATCAAAAAAACAATCTGAGGACTTCACTAACATTGCCCTTTTCTCTTATACTTATCTAAAAATGCCGGCGTGGGTGTCCCTCGGGGCTGACATTTATCAGCTCAATAAAACTTCCATGAAAACATTCAGTGACATCCAATATGATTTCATCGCTGTTTCCAAAAATCCCCAAAAAAAGGACATGAAATATTCCGGATTATTATTCGCTCGCTACTTTGTTATGGACACGTAAACTTTTATGTTGAACCTAAGCAGTATTTGAATTCTCTTTTATATTGGAAGGCAGACAGTGGTGTGTGACGGTCGTGATCGTAAAAAATAAATATACATAAAGTTTGACTATCAAAATGTGTTTACGAATTCTTTATTCCAAGTGTTTGCTTTGACCAGTTGGTACACAAAAATATTATACACCTCTTAGAAATACTGTCTGTATTGTGTATTATGGGAAGGAATTAATAATTCACACGCAGCTAAATATAGGGTACAAACGCAAACCAATGAATCCTGCCGTGTTCCAAAATTAAATAGTCATATCTCAAGAACGTTAGACCGAAACCGGAGCGCGGTACGAGGAAGGTATCACAGAGGTAATTACTGTTGTCAGGGTCGTGTCCGCTTTAATTATTTACAAGTTTATATGAACGTGTCAGTTAATGACACGTTAACGTTAACTAGACTTGGTAATAGAGAGGAGCCCAGCTGTATCCAGAGCGTTGTCGAGTTATGTCCCGCGCGAGACAGACGCCCGATTAAAAATGCAACACTTCAAAACGAGCTGGATTCGGCAGCGCCGCCCCGTCGCTCGCGCAGCCAGTGTTGTTATGACGCTGGAGCAGACAGCTCGCTCACACCACACGTGTGTGCCAAGGCCCACGCTAGTGCCTGATGCAGTTGTTGTGTCCAGTGACGTGTGACGGCTAGTTATAATTATACCGTCCGAAGCAAGTCAAATCTGAAAAGTGCATTAAAAATACAGTGTTAATAAGTGCAGACGAAACTTTTCACCGAAACGTGATACAAAAGCCAATTTGCTAAGTTTACAAATTCAAGCGTTGACGTGGATAAAGCGCGCCATTTATTTTTAAACTATCAGCGTCAGATCGATCGGCGTGCTGGTACCTACTGACATTCATAAAACAGAAACGCGGCCAGCGAGAAACAGGAACGCTGCAAACGTCGGTATTTTATTTACGTGGAGAGCACAGCGATACCCGTTCCGCTTCTATTTTCGCACTATATCGTTTATTATGAGGGCCGACGGCGACGGCGGCTCGGTGGCATGGGCGCACTGAGGGCGGGCAGAGAGAGCGCAGGCCACTCCACTGCCTGATATTATATTCTGGAGCACGCCGCCTCACCTCGCTTCGCGCCAGATATTTCGAGTGTTGCTTCCACCACCTATGAATTTACTTAGTCTCAGTCAGCACACGCCCGGTGCAGCCGGCCGCATCGCTCAATTAATATAAACGATACTGTTTGCTTCCGAGACGATATCGGAAATATTGCAGTTTAGCATCTAAAGTTATGTTTGGAATGTAATGGTTTTAATAGCCCGACAGCAAATGAAATAGTGAAAAGTTAATGTTAAAATAAAGTTCATTAGCTGTGTGCTTCATGTGTTAATTAAGTGTGTAAAACACAGCTACCATACAATTTGCATACCCGATGCCAGGCGGGCCAACCACAGCGGGCGACGAGACACCGCACCGGTATGTCTGACTACGCGGGACGCGCTATTATTTTTATTTCACACAATCTCAACTCACTATTAATTAAACGAACTCATGAAAGGATCCTGTAGATATTTTGTTGCTATGATTGTTTTTATGTATGTTTTTTAATCTTTGCATTATCATCTAGTTAGTACACTCACTAAAGAATCAACTGATGATGACCATTTAGACTTCAGCATCATTCGTTGTCATTTTTAGGTAATGTTACCTAATCTAGCATAGTTTTTCTTATATAAGTTCTTTATTTGTAATTCAAAGATGGTACAACAAGGTCAATGTCTGTAATATTGGTAAAACGCAAATATAAGGCAATGTTCATTCTCGGCTAGAGTGGCCTATTGTGCTGTGAAAAGCGTCCTTCACAAAGCCTGCTATACAGACGCTGACATAGATGCAATAACATACTATACTAACCACAGAACATAGGAGATTCTTACTATGATACAAAGTATTTTTATCATGGTTACGATCTCATATATTCTGACACCTATCCTGAATACTGTCCATATTTCAAACACTGTTTATCTTGTTGATTTTAAAGAACTCTATTTCATGTGGTATTGAAAAAACATCTGCGCCAAGCCTTATGACAACAAAACTCTTGTTATTTATTTGTGAAGTTTGGGATAAATATTTCAAATAAATAAAGTACCTATGCACTTCAATAACATAGTCAACTAATAAATTACTTGGATATTTGCAATATGAATCAATTAGAGTTACACTGTACTCTCGTATTTGATTAAATTGTAATCTATCAAAAACATTCAAAAATAAACTGCGAAAGGAACCGGGACATACTCTTCCATGAATATAATGCAAGTTATAAGCGCAGCAGTTTATTTTAGACTTGCTCAAAATTAAAATTGGATTTGCAATTTTAATACCCAGTCGTCGACAATAATTAGGCTTGAAACAAGAGTGCATTTCTAAGTTTTGGTCAATCATAATTATTCGCTGAACGCATTTGTTAGTTTACTTTGAACTAAAAATGTAAATAGGTCAGACGGGCCGAGCTTGCGCGCATAATCAATTCATCTACCTTTATCTGCTTCTAGGATTTATCAACTCATTGTTTCCTTATTTGGGATTAAAATAGTAAAGTCTGAGCTAACAAAAATAAGCAAATTGGTACTGAGAAACAATTAAGAGTGCGAATCGATACTTTTAGTATGAGATCCCACTATAAAAATCTGGCGGTAAATTTGTTTTTGATAAAACTCGATTTCTAAGAATCAATCTTGATAGTAGAATATATTACTGCAATGTTGCCTTGCCGAATCTTGCCGCAAACAGTTTAGTTTTTGGTTATGTTTTTTTTATTTTGCCTTACACTATGAATCTCTTGAAGCTCTTAATTAGCTGCCATTCATAGGCTACCAAGTTTAGCAGGTAAACTGGCTACCCACAGGTTACGGCTAACAGATAGCTGGCAACCTTACTTTTTCCTAATTTCAACACCACTTTCATTCAAATAACGTTAGATTCACTCGAAAAACTTATATATTTGGGGTTGACTATCAAATATAAATTTGAATTAATTTAATTGAGGCAATTATTGCAAGATTTTTCGAGGCAGCAATCTTTTCTACTATCAAGTATCATTCATGAAAATTCAGTGTGATCTAAAACCCTGATTCCTGCAGTCGGATCTTAGGCTATTTACAGTTTTAGATCAGACTACTATTTGTTTATATAGGGCAGTTAGGCAATACTAGATTTATTTAGAGCAGAGATGGTAGTGCTGAATCCTACAATCAGAACTATTATCACAGCTGAAGAATGAACAATTGAGAGGAATGTAACTAACACTCTTACTGTTGTTTTTACCCAAATGCCGAAGGAGGGTAATGTGTTTATCAGTCTATGTATGTATGTATGTTTGTTCCTATGTGGCGTTCCAGAGACCAAACGCGTTGGCCGATTTTGATGATTGGTACGTCAATCGATTCGTCTTAACCCTGCGAGTTTCTCTGGCTGATCTACATTAAAATTTAAAAATAGAAAAATGGCGGCTTTTGGGCGCCCAATTTTTTTTATCTTCCTATCAAAATAAAGGGTTTTAAGAGGTGATTTCAAAAATATATAATTCTTATTTGTTTAAATGTTCATAATTCGAAAAAAATGTTAGCTAAAACGTGATAAATACTTTTTTTATAAAATAATTCTAAAAACCCGACCGCTTAAAATGCGAACTAAAAAGACGTAAACAAGAAAAATCATGCTGTGCAGTCGGAGGATACATCTGGTTTTAGTCAGCCAGCTTGCGAATATGTATATTATTTTGTTATAATATTTTTTTGTCATAGTAGTCGCTAATTGTCCAAATATGCTTGTCAAACAATAGTGGCATTATTTACTAATATTATTATCATCTACAAAGTGTTTCTTGTTTTTTTTTCGGATTTGAAAGAAATGTTTACACAATCAGTTTATTAAAACAAAATCTAGTTGCTCGCTCATTTATTATTATTTATTTTTTGTTAAATTCAGCAGTTTCATTCACGCCTAGATGTTCATGCATTGGTCTAGACAAAGATTTTGAGCTTAGGCATATTTAATAATACATCATTTCAATGCTAGTACAACTGAAATCTGCATTTAGCTCCATAATCACCTCTGAACTACATTCCTCCGTATTGACTATATGGCTAGACCAGGTGACCTCGACCAGTTCAGGCATAGCTTGTAAATATTATATCGCGCAGAATCCATTGGATGCAAGTAGACCGGATCCGTTCCTTTGGAATACTCCCGGCCAATATTATTCTTAAACTAAATCTTTTCAGTTTATTACTGACTTGGAGTATATTTAGGATAAAACTGTAAATCATTGAGACACAAGTATTTAGGTCGGCTTGTGGAAACTGGCGTGTTTTATCATAATAATATTATAAATGCGAAAGTTTGGATCTGTGTATGTTTGTTACTCAATAACGCGATGAACGGCAGCCTGATTACGCAAGTGAATTCGGCAAGGCGAAGGATTTGACCGCCATCAATCAACCAATCAAATGCAAGATGAAAGACGTGATGTGGATTTCCGTTGATTGGTAACATACTTTTTGTCCTTTGCCTTGCTGAATTAATTACACAATAAGGCTGCTGATCTGGATGAAATTTGGCACAGAGGTAGATTATATCCAGGAATAGCACATAAGATACTTTTTTTTCTGGGCATATTTTTCTTCGGGATAATTTTCAATATACACGTGGGAGAAGCCGTTGACAGAAGTTTGTACACTATATACTTTGAAATAACTTTATCAGTCAACAGCCATCACATCCGTTGGTAATAGAATGGTGTTACAAAATAATAATGAATCGGTCATAAAACCATTATAAGTATCCGTTGGTAATAGAATGGTGCTACAAAATAATAATGAATCGATCATAAAACCATATTTTTTTTATTTAAGTAAATCGTACATTTTAAAATTCAAAAACGTTATTTTTGTATTAAAAATAAACGGAAAATACAATAAGCCAGCCTAGGAACTGGAAACAAAATAAAGGCATCACCGTCAGGTGTACCTTTAATTTTCGGGGCAGATGCAAATAATAATTTCAGTCATTATTTTCCCATCACTCATGATGCAAATAAAATAAACAAGTACTGCGAGTATGTATTTATGACGTTAATTGTAATTTATAGGTTACAAGAAACGCACTTAACTGAATTATTTTAATGTGAGCTGATTTCAGCCGTATTCATCATTTGCTTATTATTCTTGTCGCCGCATCCTTTTTTACCCGACTGCCGAAGGAGGGTAATGTGTTTATCAGTCTATGTATGTATGTATGTAAGTATGTATGTATGTTTGTTCCTATATGGCGTTCCAGAGACCAAACGCGTTGGCTGATTTTGATGATTCATACGTTATAGGCTACATTAAAATTGGATAATAGAAAAATGGCGGATTTTGGGTGCCATATTGTGGGGGCCCAAATTTTTTTTCTTCCATACCCATCGTGTGGGGTATCAAAATAAAGGGTTTTATTTGTGGTCGTAGATCATCCAATTCAGGCGGGAGGGCATGTCAGACTTTTACTGACTAAAACCCACCCGCACAATTATGACTTTTGTGTGAAAAGATAATAGGGAATATGCATGTTTTTTTTTTGTTTGTTTGAGCTTATCGATAAAAAGACTAAAATAGAATACTAAAAGTAAAAACAGAATCAAAATTGATCGAAAAACGAAAGAGATATGAGAATTTAAATAATATTTATTTAAATTATCACATCTCTTTCGTTTTTCTCTGAGATCTGTCCCTCTCTACGAAAAAGCCGTTTACTATGGCAGCTGTGTGGGCGTCTTGCCATTTGACGTCACGTGGCAAGTCGGACTTCTCTTTCTAATTTTCAACTCTTACTCTTTATAACTGCATCTCTGATATTTTAAAAAATCTTTCATATTTGTTTACTGTATTTAATAAGCATTTCATTTAGCAAATAAAAAAATTACATGGATAATCCCATATAATTAATTAATTATAAATAATTTCTACCCAGCCTACCCTGCCTACCCAGCCTACCCAGCCTACCCAGCCTACCCAGCCTACCCAGCCTACCCGGCCTACCCGGCCTACCCAGCCTACCCAGCCTACCCAGCCTACCCAGCCTACCCAGCCTACCCAGCCTACCCTGCCTACCCAGCCTACCCAGCCTACCCTGCCTACCCTGCCTACCCTGCCTACCCTGCCTACCCAGCCTACCCAGCCTACCCAGCCTACCCAGCCTACCCAGCCTACCCAGCCTACCCAGCCTACCCAGCCTACCCAGCCTACCCAGCCTACCCAGCCTACCCAGCCTGCCCTGCCTGCCCTGCCTGCCCTGCCTGCCCTGCCTGCCCTGCCTGCCCTGCCTGCCCTGCCTACCCTGCCTTTTATGCCTACCCTGCCTACCCTACACTACTTAATAATTTGTATGTATCTTATCTTATCTTATGGAGGGGCCGAGAAGCAACTCGGACACTTCGACCCATTGGGATCTATTGTGGTCCCCTAGATAACTTACTCCTCCCCAATCTCGTTGAAAACTCTTTTCATGAGTCTTACAACGAGACTGGGAGATATGAGCCTATAGTCTTCTGGTTTAGGATATCCAACCCCTAGTAGACTCATTCGCTTACCAGCCAGTGCATCGCATGTGCACAGGAGATGCTCCATGCGTTCCGTATGTTCCCCACACAACCTGCACACGGGTGTCGCGGTCAGACCCATCTTCATGAGCATGTCGTTGGTTCCAAAGTGCCCAGTAAAGGCCCCAAGCAGGTAGCGGATTTGCCCCCTGCTCATATTCCAGATGCATTCCCGGGCTTTGAACGTAGAGCCTAGGAATTTCTTGGAGTGTTGTAGACCAGTAGTAGACAACCAGTGTGTTTGTTGTCTGTGATCTGCAAACTCCTTAAATGTGGCTTTTACGAGACACGTCGAAATGCCTACACATGGTTCTGGACCCACAAAATCATTTGCTGAGCCCTCTCTTGCCAGTTCATCTGCCATTTCATTACCATGGATTCCTTTGTGTCCAGGGACCCACATCAGTCTCACCCTGTTATGCCTCCCAAGCCTGTTTAGGACCTGGATGGCATCCAGAATAAGTTTGGAATCCACTTTGTAGGATGCCATGGCTTTGATTGCAGCCTGACTGTCACTAAGAATATATATGGATTTACCTCTGGTTCCTCTATCTATATTCTCTTGAGCACAGGTTATTATGGCATATGTTTCTGCTTGGAATACAGTTGCCATCTTCCCTAAGCTTTTGCTACATTTGTAACCTTTTGCGTATATTCCCGCTCCTGTACCTGATTCCATTTTGGATCCGTCAGTGTACCACACCAGACTATCTTGTTCTGGTGGATCGAGTCCCTTCGTCCAGTCCTCTATTGAAGGGATTTGGACCTTAAAAGACCTTTCAAACACAAAAATAGTTTGCATTTTATCGGATATCATGCTAGTTATCCGATCCAGGCCTTCATTGCAATCAAACTTTGTATGGTTAGTCTTTGGCCTAGAGGCATCCCATAGTCCAGCAACAGCAAGACGATGTAATGTCTTCCTTGCCTCGAATTCAACCATCATATGCAGAGGAGGGATATTGAGGTATCTCTCAATCGCTGCCGTAGGTGTTGTCCTGAAAGCGCCCGTGATGCCGAGACACACTGTTCTTTGTAACCTGGTGAGTGGCGCTTTGCACGAGGCAAGCTTTGTTCTTGGCCACCACACTATGCTGCCGTATGTGATAATAGGTATTATCATTGTTCGGTACAGCCATCGTATCACTTTGGGCTTTAATCCCCAAGTTTTACCGTAGGTGGAACGACACATGCCGAACACTCGTAAGGCCTTTGTCGTAATATTTTCCACATGAGTTTTCCACCTGAGTTCTTTATCAAGCGTTACACCCAGATATTTAACTTCGGTGGACCAGGGCAGCTTTATTCCATTGAGGGAGGGCTCTCCTAGGTTTCCTAGTTGTCTCTTCCTCGTGAATGGAATAATGACTGCTTTACTTGGGTTGATAGAGAGGTGGTTCTTTGTACACCATTCCTCTGTCATCCTCAATGCCTTTTGTAACAATCCAGAGACTACGTTCGGAAATTTACCATTAACCATTATAGCTATGTCATCTGCATAGCCTACTGTGTAGAATGGTCCGGTGTTGAGTTTGGTAAGCAGCGAGTCTACTACCAAGCACCATAATAATGGTGACAGCACTCCGCCTTGCGGACAACCTCTTGTTGTTTTTGCGCTAAGTCTGTCTCCCATCAGTTCTGATCTGACTATTCTGCTTCTCAGCATATAGTCAATCCAGTTGCACGTGGTATCATTGATGCCATGTTCCTTTGCAGCAATGCGTATAGACTCAAATGTTGTCTTGTCAAAGGCTCCCTCTATGTCGAGGAAAGCCCCGACACAAATCTCTTGTCCTTCTAGCGCAGCCTCGGCTCGACTCGCAACATAGTGCAATGCCGTTTCCGTAGATTTTCCAGGGCTGTAGGCGCACTGTAGTTTATGTAGAGGGAATACTTTAAGTGGTTCCTCTCTTAGGTACCTGTCTACCATTTTCTCCAGAGCCTTTAAGAGAAAGGATGATAGACTGATGGGCCTATAAGCTTTAGCTTCTTCGTAAGTCGGTCTGCCCACCTTCGGTATAAAGGTGACTTTGACCTCCCTCCATGCCTTAGGTACATACCCAAAGGCTATGCAGGCTCTGTAGAGTTTACTCAAATGTGGTATCAAAACAGATGCCCCTTCTTGCAAAAGTATTGGGTAGATGCCATCCGGACCAGGGGATTTGAAAGGCTGGAAGCCTGCTAAGGCAAGCTTCAGTTTATTTTCATCTACCACTTTCTTTGCCGTGAGCCAGTTATTTTTGGACGTGTGCATCGTAAGCTCGTCCCTTGTGACTGGTTCCTCTTCATCGCTGTCGCGCAGTATACATTCCGGGAAGTGAGTTCTAAACATCACGCCCAGAGTGTCCCGTCCAGTTTCTGTGAGATACCCATTCTCATCCTTTACAGATGACAGTGGGTTTGTCTTATTCATGGACATTGCTTTGCACAACCTCATTCCATTTGGCAGAGCTTCGATGGAGGTGCAATGCTGTCGCCAATTAGTTCTTTTGGCCTTGCGAACCGCCGTGTTATACCTCGTCAGCATGCTGTGATAGCCAGAAAAGTCTTTCCTGGCTTTTGCATCATTAAAGGCCTGTCGTGTTTCCTGACGTATTTTAGCTAGTTCAGGAGTCCACCATGGTACCTTTTTGCAAAAGGCCTTTTTCTCTGGGCAATTATCTTCCCATGCACCGATGGTGCCCACCTTGATTCTGTCCGCTTCAAATTCTATATCTAGTATGGAATTAAGCTTACCTTTAGGGCTCCCTAGATTTACTTTTAGGTCCCTCCTGTACGAGTCCCAATTTGTATGCCTTGGGTTTCTCCTTCGTCTAGTTTCGGCCTCTCCCGCCGTCCTAAACCTAAAGCATATATAATTATGATCAGACAGAGAGATTTCGTCCGATACATGCCAATTTTCAATGTGAGTGCTGGCCCTGTTTGAAGCCAATGTCAGGTCAATAACTTCAGCTCTCGCAGAGGTCCTGAAAGTAGGTTTATTGCCTGCATTAAGGATTTGTAAAGAAGAGCTTACCACAAAGTCCAACAAATCCTCCCCTCGTTTGTTGACATCTGAGCTGCCCCAAACGACATGGTGTGCATTCGCATCGCAGCCAAGTATCAGGTCAAGGTTTTCTTGGTTGCCGTAGTCAACCAGTCTTCTGATTAGTGGTGTTACTGGTTCCTTTTGTTCATATGGGAGATAGGCAGAGGCAAGGATAATTCTCCTCTTCTCTGTTCCCGTCCCCACTTGGATCAGAGTTGTTGTGAGATCCCTGTAACAGAAAGTACGTAAGGGCATTGCCTCTATACCGCCCCTGATATAGATGCAAGTCCTTGCGTCATTAGTTGGACAGTCATAGAGCACCAGGCCCCCTGTCCCACCTAAGCCTTTTATAGTCCCTTTATATAAATAAGGTTCCTGTATCAAGGCAACGTCGTATGTATTAAGCTTCAGTTGCCGAGCCAGAAGGGCAGTAGCGGCTCTGCAATGATGCAAATTGATTTGTACACACCTTAGTCCCTCCATCTTGGATATTTTGATGGGTTTGTGCTGTTGTTAGAGTGCCTCAGTTTTGAGGCTCCTCCTCCATCGCGTCCTCCTCGAGAGCAGTTGGCGACTCAATCTCCAGGGTATCGAGGCCCTCAAGGATGTCATCCTCGAGGTCCGCCTCTGACGCCCCGGTCCGGGTCTCTGCCTCCTGCGCTACGTCGTGAGCAGCGACCTCGTCGATGGCCTCTTCACACTGCGGTGGACCATCTTCGGAGGGCTCCACTCCTGCTTCCGCAGTGGGTGCCTCTCCCTTTTCTTCTTCCAGGAGCTTGAACGAGTATCGTTCAATTCCTCCTGGAAGAGAGTAGCCCGCGGCCTTGATGACCCCAGCGGAAACCCCGTCCATAAGGACGATACGACGGATGCCGGTCTGCTCAGTAAGAACATTCACGACCTTCCAGTCGTCCGTCCTCAAGGCAGGGTTAAGCCGCTGAAGCAACCTAATGGCCCGAGCCGAGTCTTGCAGCGCCAAGTTACGACTCTTCCATGCCATTTTAACTGGCTTTGGAAGGTCCTTGGCGTTGACGACCTTGAGCTTCATGGAGCCAAGTTCCACGTTGTGGATGGCACCCTGAAGCCAGCAAGCTGCGTCAGAGTTGTCGCAGGATACATGCACTGCACCCGCGACAACTCCGGGAGCAACCGTGAATACCGGTAAAGGATCCGGTGCTTCCTCCAGTTTCTCAATTATGAGTTCCTGGATTGGCATCAGATCCTCCGCCTTCAAGTACTCCTCCGGGTACCTGACTGAGACAATGGCGAGTTTCACAGCCGCCACCGCATCCCTAAAGGATCCGGTTGAGGACGATTGACCTTGGGTCTTTACCCTCTTGGCTGCCATGTCCCCGCTGTCACTGCTAAGAACAGCACGCGGCCTCTTTGACGGTCCTCCCGTAGGAGTCCCTTCTAGAGCCGCCTGCTGTTTCAGCTTTTGGCGCTTTTTCCTTTGCGCCCCAGATCGTCCAACCCGGCGCCAGCCTGATTCCTGCCGGCCGCCAGGTGACGAAGAAGTGCTGACCTCGCCGGTAGCGTCCAAGGCCGTAAGGTCCGAGGTCGTTCGACCTCTAACACAAGGCTCTCGTGCCGCGCCAGCTTTGGCAGTACCCTTATGCCCAGTGGGCTTAATTGCAGTACCGCCCAACGGTGGTCCCGCAGCAGTGCCGACCCTCGACAGTGCCGCAGCAGTCCCGTCTTTTGACAGTCCCGCCACAGCCCCACCTCGAGACGATCCCACTGCAGTCCCAGCTCTGGTCGGTCCCGCTTGAGGTTTTGCAGTGCCCCTCAAAGGCGGTCCCGCAGCAGTGCCGTCCCCCGACAGTGCCGCAGCAGTACCGTCTTTTGACAGTCCCGCCGTAGCCCCGCCTTGACACGACCCCGCCACAGTCCCGCCTCTGGGTGGCCCTGCTAGAGGTGATGCAGTCCCAGCTTGCGCCAGTCCCGCCGTTTGATGTGCAGTCCCGGCTTGCGCCGGTCCCGCCTTCTGGTGTGCAGTCCCAGCTTTCGCCGGTCCCGCCTTTTGGATCGCAGTCCCAGCTTTCGCCGGTCCCGCCTTGTGGTTTTTTTTATTTTTAAAATCCATTAAGATTCCCGAGTAAATTTTTCATCCCTCAACTATCCCCACCCGCCATGGAGTGCTCAAGTGGCGATGCTACGGTAGCACCAGGGATTAGTCGAGGGATATAGTCCCCCCCCATTAGTTGCTCACGAGACCGCACAGCACTAACCCACACCGCTACCACTAGCGATGCGAGCGAGCGCTGCCGTCTGCAAGCCCCCAATGGGAGTGAACTCGCCTGGGGGCCGTCTGACCGGACCCCGCAGCCGATTGACCGCAGCGGGCTAAGCTGCGGCCTCCCGTGTTAGAAGAAATCCGGGCCAAAGTGGAGTGTTGCCTCAGAGACGTCAGAGACG